>JAUTDX010007062.1:120000-305588 GCA_030844895.1 Ambrosia x helenae | reverse complement strand
CAATGGACAAAGTTAAATCATGTGTAGACTAAAAAAAATATAAATAAACATATTTATAAAGCACACATGCATACTATAACACAATGAACGTGCAGAAGACACAACGGAGAAAAAAAACCCATTTAGCACGATTTTTTTTCAATTTTAATGTAGCAATGTGGTACTCATATTAAGATAAAAAACGCTCGTTAATATGGTGAAATTTTTTTGAAAAAAAAATGTCATATGAAAAAGTTATAGACGTTTTAAAATGATGGGGGGAATGACATGTGCATTGCATGTGGAGAGAGAAAGTCAACAAATGTGGTTTTCCTTTTATGCCCTTCTCTAATTTATTATTTATTTTTTTCAAACAAACTAATCTCAACCCTTCAAATATATGATCAATGGATCACAATCCTTCTCACCCTTCCTAGAAAAAGTGTCTTGTGTATTTGATCCTAACCCTATAATATTATAAGCCAAAATATTAAATGTAAGCCCAACCCAAAATAAAGTCCATTTATTTCTATGATGTTTGTGTTTTGTGTGTAAGAATATTATCCGGTTGTTTGTTTTATTTTTGCTTTTAAACTTTCTTTTACAATATATTGTGTGTATGGTTTTTTTTGGTTTATCTTAATTGCTAGCTTTATATTCGGATTTCGGAACACAAAGGTATATAAGTTAGAGAAAAAAAACTTCGGATCAATTTGGTTGAAATCGGTTTGTTTGGTTTTAAACCCGAAACCAAACGAATTCACTTTGGTTGAATTTGGTTCGGTTTACATATTCATAATTTGGTTTGGTTCGGTTTTTGGTTTGGGGTACAAAATTTTGAAAACCGAATAAACCGAACCGAATAAACCAAGTAAACCGTAAACCAAAACCGATGAACACCCCTAACCGCATAGTAGTGTTCACTCCCGCACCACTTCCGACGTGAGACATTGTATTGCGCCCTACAACACTTGGCCTAATAACTAATAAGATATTATTTTTGTTAGGGTTTTATTTGTGTTTGTGTTTCTATATATAGTGGCACAACTGTTGCTTGCTCACTTACCAACTATCCAGATGTAATTTGTTGCTTTGGCTATAAAAATATATATATATAGTGGGTTAATAATACTTAGGGACTGTTTGGTAGGATCTGTTTGATTAAGTGCTGAATCATTAAGAGTGTCTGAATGGTTCAGCACCCATTATTAGCTTAATGGTTAAGACTTTAACGGAACCATTTAGATATTTTTTTTTAGTTGAAACAAATATTCTTAATGTTAAATGATTAAAAACTGAATTATTAAGAATTTTATTAATAGGCTAACAAACACCCCCGTTAATACCTTATGTTTTTTTTTCAGGAGTAATGGAAATAAATAATCCTAACCATTATCGGTCGAAAAAAACAATATTAAGATTATTTATTTACATCACTCCGTTTTTTTTATTATTATACAATCTACCTCTCCTAATAAAGAAGTAGCTCGGGCGCCATGGCCTTTTACTAGGAGTTCCACGTAGGTGCCATCTCATCGCCAACTATGCATACAAGTGTCATCACCACATCAAACAATAAAAAAACACGCGCCCGTATTCCGACCCGTTTCCTTATTCTAACCCGACAAACTAAACCCTACCATTCTTTCCAGATTCTTCCGCCTCTTTCCTATCCACCCCTTTGCTCGCTCCTCGGGTTTCATCAGAAGACATCATCATCCACCAACACATCAATAATCATCAGCTTCTTTTGTATTAATCGGTTATGGAATCATCAGATTCTTTTGTATTAATCGGTTATGTAGATTGAACGTCTTACGGAGCTTCCAATCAGATCAACCCACCGTCCCACCTGCGCTCCTTCGTTTTTTCTGTTCACCGTCACCTCAATTGACAACCGACCTGTGACACGCAAAAACAGAGAAAACCCACCGGCGACCCTTCTTTGTGGTTTTGTTTTCCGGTGATGTTCAAGGTGATCATTATTTTACTTTTGTTGTTTTCTATTGTGCTTCACATCTCTGATCAATTATATCATTCTTTTTATACTTGCTTTTACTGTGTGCTTCTCATCTCCAATATGCAGTTTGAAATTTGCGTATATGAATGTTTATATGTTGGTGGTTGTCAGTGTGCCTACCAGTTGTTCGACCTAATGTCTCTGGGTTTTTTTTTTTAATCAGCAAACTAATGTTTATATGCTGGTTTTTTTTACTTCCTTTTTTGGTCTGCTGAATTGTAATTAAGGTGATATTAATTATCTAACATTTTTTATGGATGTTATATAATGAAACAAACATGGTACTTTAGAGCCTTGTGGCTAAACAGGTACTTTAGTGTGGCTAAACAATGAAACAAACATGTGTCGCTACTCTATTAGCCATATTATGATTGTATTTTTTTCTCTTTCGTTTGTATGGCGAGTGTAAAAGTCGACCAAAACCAAGCACATTCCCACTTACCCAAACGCGACACATATCAAGTCTTTGTTGAAATACCCGCGCAACAACGCGTAGGCGAAATACCACTATTTCCTATCAATTCAATCATAATCTGCGTTCTAAAATCTTAGTCATTCTCTCCAATCTCTCCAATATGCCGACTAATTGATCTTCACATCGTAGATACAAATATTATCCTTTTTTGTAGTTGAATCGTATTGTTCTTTTCTTTCAATGAAATTCAATCGGAACCCTAACATTCGTGAAACCGCTCAGCTTCTCCAACCCTTCGTAACCCTATCTCTGAAACATTTGCAGGTTCGACGAACTATTAACACATATCCACCAGAAGCATCAAGATGAGCGGTACAAACTGGGTTTTGCATATTCATTGTTAGTTGAAACAGATGAATAAATTAAGTTATCTCCATCAGAAAATCGTCCCATCTTCATCTTCAAGGTACAAGCTTCTCTACTTATTGTTTGTATGTTTTTCTTTTATGTATCGCGAGTCATGTTCTTCTTGAATTGACGTTTAATCGAAACCCAAATTGTTTGTTTATAAAAATCTCTATTGATTTTCAATATTGCAAATAGAATGATGTTGCCCATTGCCCAGTTATCTCTTTTAAGTTCTTTGTTTCGGTTGAATATGAATGTTGTGCATTTGTTTGTTTTTTCTTTTTTCTGAGTTGTAGTTTATCTCACGTAATAGACAGAGATCTCAAAGAAATAAATCTCTACATCAAGGCATCATATAATTATATGTTAGTTTAGTGCATAAACTATGAAAATTGGTATGTTTATAGTATTTTTTACAAGTTGATAAGGAATGCGAGCAGAGCATACAACTTTCTGATTCGTTTATGTTCAAATACACATATATAAATGAGGGTCATGATTGATTTGTCTTCTTTAATCTTTAGGCACATTAAGAGCGCATGTGTAACATCTGGCAGGGCCTTTTTAAAGGGTTTGATTGGCCCTCCAACAACACTTCTAACAAGGCAAGTTAAATTGAAAAATGTAGTATTCTCTCAGAGAGTCTAGAGGGTTGGTTAGGTCATTTCATTTCAGATAGTATTGACCGTAAACAACACTTTGAATATTTTGAGCTTTTTATACATAACTTGCATTAAGCATGATCCTTAAAATATATGTATTATTAAAATAGTAATATTAGTTATTGGTAGAGGCAAATTCTATGTCCAAGTTGTTGAAGATGATAAAGTAAGTCTTTTCATATTTTTGTAAATGTCGCTAAGGTGTTTATCGTTAGCGGAGTGCCGGTGTAGTACACAGGTCTCCAAGACTTTTGGGGTGAATATGAATCATGATGCATTTAGGTATTTTTTTGAACTTATAAATTGACGCGTCCTAGGGTTAGTCTTGCCAATTTTTTGGATTGTTTATGTGGGTTTGGCATATATTATGGATTATGATTCGGTAATTATTAGTTTGAACCCTAATAACTTTAAATAAGGGTTTATGTTGGTTTGGCTTATGGTATAGATAATCATGCTGTAATGTTTTGGTATGACGGCTAACAACATTTGGATACACACTTTTAAGACAAGGAAATATTTAGAGGGTTCTGTCAGATTCTATTATATTCTTTTTTACTTGTAATGTAAAATTTAATTTCATTCATTATAGATCGATAAATGAATTATGTTTTTATTTTGTTATCCTCTTGAAATTACGGTGTACTTAGTGGACAAACAAGAGTTGTATTATGCGATATTTTGCTTCATGTGTTGATTGCAAGTATTAATTAAATCACATATACTTAAATCATGTGTTTTATTCTTGCTTCTTCTCTGTACTCTGTATGTATGACAACGGTGGGGATTCTACATCAAAGACTCCTCTTTGGGTCAGTTTGAAGATCCACTTCGTCTCAACAAAAGTTATCATGATCTCATTTCACTTCGGTCGAAAGAAGACGCTGTTGTCAGGTGAGTGAATCTATCTATTTCTGGACGCCCAATAGGTGCTTGCTAAAATGTTTTCAATGGATTTAGCCATTATTCTTTTAAAAAAATTTGTGATTTTAGATGTTACCTATTGAATAGGCTTATTACCTTGGTTAACAACAGCTCCATGTCAGGTTTCAATCGGATGTATCAGGCTATGAAGATAAAGGAATAACATTCTTGAGGATTTAAATACATGGGTACCATAATTTTTTCTTCTTTTTCTATGTGTCTTTATTTATTTACTACAATAATCACAATTACTTATATTCAGACTTTAGTGATTAACTATTTGAGTAAGATTGTGAGTACTGAGATTTTGTTATTTATTAAGGCAACTTCTGTACATAAAGATTGTGAAATTTAAGATTTTTAATTTTCTTTAGACTTTTCATTCTTGGATACTTATAAATCTCTTTTTTGACATGTGCTTTTGTTAAGGTTGATTAGATGGATGGAAGGCTAACAATGAAGGTATGTTCACAGTGGCTTCTGCAAAGAATATTATCTCAGCCCACGTTCCTATCGATAATAGTCCGAAGATAAAGTGGAAATGTTGGGTTCCCCTAAAATGCAAAATCATGGTCTGGAGGGCTGCTCGCAATCGGCTGCCAACTACTTCTGAATTACTGAAAAGAGGTGTTAATTTGCAGCAGACATCTTGCGCGTTCTGTCTTTCGGATCAGGAGACGAGCATCCACATGTTTACTGGTTGTATGTTCGCTTTAGAAGTATGGAGCAGAATGGAAGCTTGGTGCCACTTACCCTCTTCGTTTGCTTTCGACGTGCAGGATATTCAAAAAATGGCGGAGAACAACTCTCTATCGAAGAATGCTAGACGTATCTTACGGGGCATAGTTTATACCACGCCGTGGGTTATGTGGATCGAGCGGGCATCGAAGACCCATAGAGGTAGTCCAGATTGTGAAGTCGACTTCGTATTTTTGGATCCGAAATAGATCCAGATGGAAAGATATAGAGTGGATTAATTGGTGTAATAATCCGTTGGATTTGATTTAATTTTGGTTGTTGGCCCGGGGGTCCTCACTTTGAGGACGCTTGTAGTGTGTTAATGAGGTTTTCTTTTCAAAAAAAAAAAAAAAAAAAAGATGGACACCCATGTATGTGAGTACATACAAATAACAAATGTTGGCCAGCCGCATGCTAAATAACTTTGTGTTGACAATAAATTGTAGTATGGCCACAAAATCAGCTTTAAACATTGAAGTCAACATTTATTCTAATAGTTTAGAAAAAAAAAAAAAAAAGTCTTTTTGGTCATGTAGTAGATAGTTTACATAGCGATTCCGTAACGGGGAAATTATGTGTGTCCAAGTTAGTGAACATGGCTTATCAATCATAACAGTATATAAGATTGAGAAGATTCCATCAGTGTCCTAACATAGTCTTTACTAGGTTAGAGTCCCGTGGGGACCCACGGTTCACCCGAAAGTAAAAATGAAAAAAAAAAGTAGGAAAATAAGAATTGTATTATGCAATTTGTTTTGGTTACTAAATGTTTGATAATGCAATATGTATGAATTTTGATGTTAAATGCAAAATGTCATCTAACAGTTTAATGTAACGAAATGATGGATATATCGAGTAGCTAAAGTTTAATTTGACAACTGCAAACTACATAGCATACTATCACAATATCACACATTACATCATTTGGATAATATCTATATTCTAATCATAATTAAGCTTAAGCATAGAACACTTATCATTTAGTTGGGGCTTAACGAACTTCAACCAATATCACACATTACATCATTTGGGTAAGGGTAATATCTATTATAATCATAACTAAGCTTAAGCATAAAACACTTATCATTTAGTTGGGGCTTAACGAACTTCAACCAATGGTCCATTTTCATTATTTCAATCAAATCTTCCAACTCTTGCTCATTGATAGCTGATTTTTCACCTTTGAAGTTGTTATCATTGTCATCACGATCCTCGGAGTGCAGCTCATTTTCAATAATTTTATGAAAACCTCCACTATTGTATTCCATATTTGTGTTCTACATAAAATATAGTTGTAAAGATATGGATACGGTGATAAGTAAATCAAGAAACAATCCTTAACCCACTTACTTGAATGGGTAGCTTAAATTTTCATGTTATCTCTCCAATGGTTCAAACCGATTACATAGCTAAAAAACAACTAATAAGAAAATGGGTCCAATGTCACATGCTGTAATATAAATTTCCTATATTTTATTAAAAAATAGACACCAAAAGGATCAACCCAGACCCATTTCAACATGTAGCCAAAAGGACCCATTGTACACACACTTTAGGCAACTTTTGACATGTTACAAAAAGCCGCCAAAAAAGCGTCATTATTTAAACTGTGTAAATATAGTACTTAACAATTAAAAATCTTAATAAATAACATCAAAATCATAATCAATCATTCAAATCAATGACATTAAAATAATCCGTGTCTGAAATTGACTTACCCATTATATACAAATTATTATTAAATCTTAAAATTAGCACACTTATTGAAATCAAGATGATGATTATATCGTTTAGTTACAATTAATTAAAGGAAAGTCGTAATATCAAAATGAAAGTCGGTCAACAATGTTAAAATGAAATTCGTAATATTAGTAACATCAATAAATAAAATTAAAAATCATAATAAATAACATCAAAATCGTAATCAATCATTCAAATAAATGACATTAAAATCATCCGCGTCTCAAATTGCCTTACTCATTATATACAATTTATTATTGACATCTTTAGTAATCATTATTAGTTGTACAGAAAGTAACATTTTGAAAATTTATATTATCATTTAATTTCGTTGTTAAATTTGGTATGACGATTAAATGATTTTTTATTTGTTAAGGTTTATATAGTATTGTTGTGTCTCGAACAATTCTGCAAAATTGGAAATACAGTGTCTCGATTGACGTGATCCAGTAGGAATATTTATTTATATATTTGAATTATAAAAATGGAAGGATTGGTAATTGACGTGAATTGGTCAACAACGCTTAAAATTAGCATAATCAAACTTAAAGACATAAAGTCAAAGAATTGACATCCATCAAATTAACAAAAACGTAAAAAGTTTTTACTCAGATTTAGTCAACAATATTAAAATTAAAGTCGTAATATTAGTAATAGCAATGAAAATTATCGTGAATACATTATATATTTTAGGAAACTATTAAATAGATTTAAATTATATTTATTATTAAAAGAATAATAAAAGTGTAGGAAAATAAATGTACACTCCCATCTTCGGATTACATTTAAATTATAAACTGTTAAATAGATTTAACATTGTTAAATAGATTTAAATAAATGTTTAAAGGAAAGTCGTATATGTTTAAAAGAATACCATTTCATTACAATTGATTAAAGTAAAGTCTTTGAATTATAAAAAAAGGAAGGATTGGTAATTGACGTGAATTGGTAAACAACGCTTAAAATTAGCACAATCAAATTCAAAAACATATAGTTAAAGAATTGACCTCCATCAATTTAACAAAAACGTAAAAAGTTTTTACTCAGATTCGGTCAACAATATTAACATTAAGTTCGTAATATTAGTAATAGCATTGAAAATTATTTTGAATACATTATATATATTTTAGGAAACTGTTAATTATATTTAAATTATATTTATTATTAAAAGAATAATAAAAGTGTAGGAAAATAAATGTACATTGTTATCTTCGGATTATATTTAAATTATAAACTCTTAAATAGATTTAACATTGTTAAATAGATTTAAATAAATGTTTGAAAGAAAGTCGTATATGTTTTAAAAAAATATTGTTTCATCACAATTGATTAAAGGAAAGTTGTATTATCAAAATTAAAATCGGTCAACAATATTAAAATGAATTTCGTAATATTAGTAATATCAATAATTAAGATTAAAAATGTTAATAAATAACAACTAAATCATAATCAATCATTCAAATCAATGACATTAGAATTATCATAAATAACATTAAAACTCTTCATAAATAACAACAAAATGATAATTTAAATTTCAAAATCAATGACATCTTGTGGTGCAACCTTAGTAACAAACATTTTGTGCTCGATTGAACACTATTTGAAGACACAATATTCGCCAATGGAAGTATCTTTTGATTGAAGCAAATCAGGTCATCCAATCACAGTAAACCTTTACAAAATAATTATCTATAGAAAATTTAGAATGTGTAACTAATTATAAAATAAGAATATTATAAACATAAATGTTGAATATGCAAATAACAAACCTAGCGACTTGTGAAACAATTTATGCACGTAATATTAGTATTAGTATTAGTTAATATTAGTAATTATTAGTAATTAGTAATATATTCGTAAAAACAGTAATAGACAAATTTAATTTAGTCAATAAGATATAAATGTGATTAAAATTAAAAATCATAGTATCAGTTTTAGTATTAGTAATATATTCGTAATTTAATTTTGTCAATTCAGTCAATAATAAATAAATGAGCTTAAAAATCGTAATATATAACATTAAATTCGATCAATTATTATTAATGTCATTAAAACTCATAATAAATAACATTAAAAAATGAATAAATCCTATTAATTGCAGGCAAGACCAATAATAATTCATATAGATAGATTAAATATAATTTCATAGTAATATTAATATAAATAAAAGAAATTAAAAAATCGTAATAAATAATATTTAATTCGGTCAATTATTATTAATGTCAATTAGTATTAGTAATATATTCGGTCAACAATACTATTTTTACGAATAGTAAAACTAAAATCGTAATATTAGTATTAGTTAATATTAGTAATTATTAGTAATTAGTAATATATTCGTAAAAATAGTAATAGAAAATTTTAATTCGGTCAATAAGATATAAATGGGATTAAAATTAAAAATCGTAATATTAGTTTTAGTATTAGTAATATATTCCTAATTTAATTCGGTCAATAATAAATAAATCAGATTAAAATTAAAAATCGTAATATTAGTATTTGTATTAGTAATATATTCATAAATTAATTCGGTCAATTCGGTCAATAGTAAATAAATGAGCTTGAAAATCGTAATATATAACATTAAATTTGGTCAACTATTATTAATGTCATTAAAACTCATAATAAATATCATTAAAAAATAAATAAATCCTATTAATTACAAGCAAGACCAATAATAATTCGAATGAATAGTAATATAAATAATATTAAACATAATTTCATAAAGATAGATTAAACATAATTTCGTAGTAATATTAATATAAATAAATGAGATTAAAAATCATAATAAATAACATTCAACTCGGTCAATTATTATTAATGTCAATAAATAACATTAATTCTAACATACTAAAAATACATTAAAAATAATTAAATCTTATTAAACATAAATTCGAAAAAAGTAATACAAATAAATGAGATTAATAATTTTAATAAATAGCATTAAATTCAGTCAATTATTATTAATGTCAATAAATAATGTTAAACATCCTAATAAATAACAGTAAAAATGAATAAATCTTATTAATTGCAATAAAGACTAATCATAATTCATAAACATAGTAATATAATAAATGAGATTATAAATCTTAATAAATAAACTAAAAATCGTAATCATTAATTCAAATAAATTACATTACAAACATAAAAAATCATAATTTTAATTTGAAAATCAATGACTTCTTGTGGTGGAACCTTTGTAACAAACAGCCTGTGCTGGATTGAACACCATTTAAAGACACAATATTCGTCAATGGAAATGTCTTCTAATTGAAGCAAACTAAAATCATAATATTAGTATTATTATTAGTTAGTATTAGTAATTAATAATATATTCGTTAAAATAGTAATAGAAAAATTTTAATTCGGTCAATAAGATATAAATGAGATTAAAATTAAAAATCGTAATATTAGTTTTAGTATTAGTAATATATTCATAATTTAATTCGGTCAATAATAAATAAATCAAATTACTATTAAAAATCGTAATATTAGTATTAGTATTAGTAATATATATTCGTAAATTAGTTCGTTAAATTCGGTCAATAATAAATAAATGAGCTTAAAAATCGTAATATATAACATTAAATTCGGTCAACTATTATTAATGTCATTAAAACTCATAATAAATAGCATTAAAAAATAAATAAATCCTATTAATTGCAGGCAATATCAATAATAATTCGAATGAATAGTAATATAAATAATATTAAACATAATTTCATAAAGATAGATTAAACATAATTTCATAGTAATATTAATATAAATAAATGAGATTAAAAAATCATAATAAATAACATTCAACTCGGTCAATTATTATTAATCTCAATAAATAACATTAGTTCTAACATACTAAAAATACATTAAAAATAATTAAATCTTATTAAACATAAATTCGAAAAAAGTAATATAAATAAATGAGATTAATAATTTTAATAAATAACATTAAATTCGGTCAATTATTATTAATGTCAATAAATAATATTAATCATCTTAATAAATAACAGTAAAAATGAATAAATCTTATTAATTGCAATCAAAACTAATAATAATTCGTAAACATAGTAATATAAATAAATGAGATTATAAATCTTAATAAATAAACTCAAAATCGTAATCAATAATTCAAATAAATTACATTACAAACATAAAAAATCATAATTTTAATTTGAAAATCAATTATTTCTTGTTGTGGAACCTTTGTAACAAATAGTCTGTGCTGGATTGAACACCATTTAAAGGCGCAATATTCGCCAATGGAAATATCTTCTAATTGAAGCAAACTAAAATCGTAATATTAGTATTAGTATTAGTTAGTATTAGTAATATATTCGTAAAAATAGTAATAGAAAATTTTAATTCGGTCAATAAGATATAAATGAGATTAAAATTAAAAATCGTAATATTAGATTTAGTATTAGTAATATATTCATAATTTAATTCGGTCAATAATAAATAAATCAGATTAAAATTAAAAATTATAATATTAGTATTAGTATTAGTAATATATTCGTAAATCAATTCGGTCAATAATAAATAAGTCAGATTAAAATTAAAAATTGTAATATTAGTATTAGTATTAGTAATAAACAAATGAGCTTAAAAATCGTAATATATAACACTAAATTCGGTCAATTATTATTAATGTCATTAAAACTCATACTGGATAACATTAAAAAATGAATAAATTCTATTAATTTCAGGCAAGACCAATAATAATTCGTAATATTAGTTTTAGTATTAGTAGTATATTCGTAATTTAATTCGGGCAATAATAAATAAATAAGCTTAAAAATCGTAACATATAACACTAAATTTGGTCAATAATTATTAAATCCTATTAATTGCAGGCAAGACCAATAATAATTCATAAAGATGGTTTAAACATAATTTCGTAGTAATATTAATATAAATAAATGTGATTAAAAAATCGTAATAAATAACATTTCAATTCGGTCAATTATTATTAATGTCAATTAGTATTAGTAATATATTCGGTCAACAATACTATTTTTACGAATAGTAAAACTAAAATCGTAATATTAAAAATAAATGAGAGTTATTTCTTTCATAAATAAAGGTTAAATTGATTAATAATCAATCATTCATAATAAAAAATAAATGAGGCTTATTATGGTAAACTGAAATTCATATTAATATAAATATAAATTCGGTCAATTATTAAAAGATAGTAATAAATAACGTTAAATTCAGTCAATTATTATTAATGTAAATAAAGAACAATAATTCAGATTCAAATTTCAGATTAAATGACATTAAATTCGGTCAATTATTATTAATGTAAATAAATAACAATAATTCAGAATTAATGATATTAAATTCGGTCTAATATTACAATAATATTAAACATAATTTCGAAAAACAGTAATATAAATAAATGTGATTAAACAAAATTTTGAAAAACAGTCAATTATTACAATAATATCAAACATAAATTCGAAAAACAGTAATTCAAATAAATTACATTAAAAACATTAAAAATCGTACCAACCAAGATTGTCCTTCGTATGTGGCAACTGTAACGTTCGTGTTGTGTATGTTTTTAGACAACAGAAATTTGTTCATGGCTTTCAGCACATTCTGAATTGACACGTTAAAAAACAACATTAAAAAATAAAGAATCATTTTTGAAAATTAAATAGGTATATGTACATGAAAATAACAAATATACCAAAACTGTTGCCGAAGGGTCATGCAATACCTTGAAGAATTGAGAACCATTATGATAACACATAATAGCGTTTGTGTCTTCGGATCAAATCCTGTTTTTCAAATGTTAAAACATAGCATTACTAAATCCGATCGAATAGTAAATCCGATTCAATATATGTCTAAAAAAACCGTGATGACAATAATAGAATTAACATAAATCTGATTGAGCGCAATCCTTATTATCCATTTATCACAAATCCGATTGAATATGTGTTTATCACAAATACGTTCATCACAAATCCATTTCATTAGAACATGTGATAAACACAAGAATGATTTCAAATGGTAATTAGATTATGAAATATTAAAAAGAATAAAAAAAGTAACAATAGGAATCGATAGTATCTTTGTTATCCCTTTATCACAAATTCGATTGAATATTTTGTTTATCACAAATCCGTTTCATTAGAACATGTGATAAACACCAGACTGATTTCAAATGGTTATTAGATTAGGAAATCTTAAAAAGAATAAAAAAAATAACAATAGGAATTGATAGTATCTTTGTTATCACTTTATAATAAATCCGATTGAATATGTGTTTATCACAAATCCGTTTCATTAGAACATGTGTTTAAGAAGAATGATTTCCATGTAAAAGAATAAGAAATTTCATTCAGTTTGATTTGTTCTTAATAATGTTAACAATAAAAAAAAGTCAAATAATAATAGGAATCAACATTAGAAGAGTAGTTTGGATGTTTACCTTTAATCAGTTGTGGATAATCAACAAATGATGCAAGGTGAAGAAGAAAGATTGAAAGAATTGTTAGGAATTAGAAAGAATATGAGAGTTTTGATATGGAGAATGAAAAAAAAAGAAGGTTTTTATAGTCATAATTTGGAGCTCCATATTAGTTGTTGGATACCTCAAACCCTCTCTAAGGCCTTGATTCAACCCAAGTGACCTCAATTATTATATAGATAGAATAGAATAGATTAATATAAATAAATGAAATTAAAAAATCGTAATAAATAACATTTAATTCGGTCAATTATTATTAATGTCAATTAGTATTAGTAATATATTCGGTCAACAATACTATTTTTACGAATAGTAAAACTAAAATCGTAATATTAGTATTAGTTAATATTAGTAATTATTAGTAATTAGTAATATATTCGTAAAAATAGTAATAGAAAATTTTAATTCGGTCAATAAGATATAAATGGGATTAAAATTAAAAATCGTAATATTAGTTTTAGTATTAGTAATATATTCCTAATTTAATTCGGTCAATAATAAATAAATCAGATTAAAATTAAAAATCGTAATATTAGTATTTGTATTAGTAAGATATTCATAAATTAATTCGGTCAATTCGGTCAATAGTAAATAAATGAGCTTAAAAATCGTAATATATAACATTAAATTCGGTCAACTATTATTAATGTCATTAAAACTCATAATAAATATCATTAAAAAATAAATAAATCCTATTAATTACAAGCAATACCAATAATAATTCGAATGAATAGTAATATAAATAATATTAAACATAATTTCATAAAGATAGATTAAACATAATTTCGTAGTAATATTAATATAAATAAATGAGATTAAAAATCATAATAAATAACATTCAACTCGGTCAATTATTATTAATGTCAATAAATAACATTAATTCTAACATACTAAAAATACATTAAAAATAATTAAATCTTATTAAACATAAATTCGAAAAAAGTAATACAAATAAATGAGATTAATAATTTTAATAAATAGCATTAAATTCAGTCAATTATTATTAATGTCAATAAATAATGTTAAACATCCTAATAGTAATAATGCTTCAAACCCGTTTCTGATATCAAAGAAAATATCAAAGGTTACATACAAATTATTCTAAATATTCAGTTTTGTTAAGCTTTTGTTTTATGTTTCAAGATTTAGTAAGACATGTTTTGTTTTGTTTTTTCTTGGTTGTTATACTATATGTAGTTGGACATATTTCAAGTGGAGGAAAAAGGATATTATGTACGATTGGTTTGCAACAAAGGACGAGGCGTTGCAGTGTCACTTCATAAAGCACTCGAGTCGATTACAAGCTTTCACGTCCAAAGTTCGAATTTAGCGACCGATGGTGATAAGTTTGTACTCACGTTCACCTTAAATGTAAAGAACTTAACTTCATATTTTGTTACACAACCTATTGTCATTAAAATTTGATCATTATGTGTATAATTTTATAGGTTGCGGTATGCGGATTTGACATAAACTTACCGAATCTAAAGCTATGGCTTTCAACTGCTTTCCTAAACCAGGGTTTCGAATTCAGCGTCCTTCCATCACCTTAAGTTGACTCAAGGAAAGTTGTGATGATCAACATGTGTTTATGTGTGAACATTTAGAGATCTTTCGCATAAATTTGCACGAGAACTATTTTTAACGACTTTTTACGTACCTAAATACTATTTAACCTTACACTTGCAAAGATTTGAATTCATATCAATTTTCTAGGTTATGCGTTTGTATGAAAATTGTTGATGAACATTTGTTAGTTTTTTATTTGTTGTTATATGTGTCTCTTTTACATATTTTTATGTGAAGTAATTGAGACCCATTTTAGATTTTGTTTGCTTTAAAATGATTTGTTTTGTAAAAAAAAAAAAAAAAAAAAAAAAAAAAACCCATATAATCTGGATTAGTTATAGTGTTATTAGAAAAAGACTAGTGATGGGCCGAGCACCCGGCAAAAACCTTTGGGGATTCTCATTTGGGCCTTGGTGTATACCGTATCGATATTGAATGTATAGAAAAGTGGGTGGTATGATACTGGTACTTGTTACAAAATGTTCATCTTACCAAAAATACCGACACCGAAATCATTAAAAAGCGGTACCGAATATATTGGTACGGTACTAATACTCAGTAATAAATGTTCATCTTTAGTGTGTGTGATATATACCCAATTTTAATTTAACTTATCATGATAATAAGATAATGTTAAGGGTCAATTTGGTTCTTGTTTTCTTGATTTCCTCGAGTTTAGTTCCCATTTTACTCGGGTTTGCTATCCTTCATATAGTATTTTCCGAGCCAAAACATAACACCAAACCAAATTCGAAGTCGCCAAAACTGCATCGAAAACTATAATCTAATTCAATTTGGTTTCGGTTTCAAGTCAAAAAAAACCCCTAAAATTTAACAAAATGGGTGTTCATCGATTCAAATTTCTTGTTCCTTCGGTTTGCCGATGGGCTAATTGATTAATGTGATGTACAAATAACTAAATTCATAGCCTAATATGGATATTGTAATTCGGATTACTCGTTTTAATCGCAAATTGATTACCTAATTTAATTAAAGTTTTAAACCGACTTGAAAACCAAATATGTAATTTGGTTCGGATTTAAATAGTTTCAGTTTAGGTCTTGGTTTAAAATTTGTAAACCAAATATTCAATGTCCTTAAGATTTCGTCTTAGTCATTTTTAATTACCAGAAAGAAAAAAATGAGTTATGTTCATGTTGACTGATCTTTGGTTTGGCATTAAGAAAAAGTATAGTAGTTGAAATAAAAAGTTCAATGGTGTAATGGTTTAACTAAAATTTTGGTCACTTGGTAATCATTGTTTTTTATTTATTTAAATATATTATTTTTCTTTATAAAAACTAATATAAATAATAAAACAACATGAAAATAAATTAAAATGCTAAAAACAGAAGTCACAAAAAAATTAAAAATACACTATTAAAAATACAAGTATTTAATCGTCATCACCGTCGTTATCACCATCTCCGCGACTTATCCATAGATGGTTTATCAAGTCCAAATGAAGATTAATATGTGTTTCCTACAGTGCATTTTGTTGGTTTTGATTTAGACCGTTGTATACTGATACAAAACTGGGCTGCTGAAGATATTAGAGTTTCAAGATCAAGTCTTTTGTTAGTTAAGGTTTATTGTTCGTGTCACCTGTTAGTGTCGATAGCATTAGTTTATTTTGTTTAGTGGTTGATCCAATCGACAGCTAAGTAGGGGTGTTGAAAAATATCCGAATCTGAAAATCCGATCTGAACTCTTCGATATTCAAATCCGAAACTATCTGAAAATTCAGATATCCAAAATTTCGGATGTCTGAATTTTGGGATTCAGATATTTTTAAAAATTTGGAAAATCTATAAATTTATTTTTATCGGATATCCATAAAATATCCTAATTATTTGAAAAGTATCCCAAAATCTATCCGAAACTATCCAAGTATCAAAAGAATATCCGAAAACTTATATTTTGGAATATATAAAACATAAAAAATAAAATATATCATAAAAGTTTTGGATATTTGAATATCCGGTTTTGAACACCCCTACAGCAAGTCTTGACTAGACAACTTGGTAGTCGACCGTTAGGTGTGGATTAACTTTTAGTGTCGACAACAAGATTTGGGATAATATGTGCATCGACGACACTCGAGTGTCGTCAACTCATATGTAGATACACAGGGTTTGCCAATTGTAACAACGGGCAAAAATAAGGTAATTCCATACTAATTAATTAATATATGATTAACGTAATTAAATGCAATTATGTGTTGATTATTTATCAAGGCCTTAGGAGATAGCAATTTCCAAATAATGCACAGGAATGCATACGTTTAATGACGAAACATGATAGGATCATGTGCGAGTAGACTTATCCGGTATGGACATTGGCGATTACCCGGTAAATATTAAATAAACAAAAAGGATCCCGGACACCCAGGATATAAAATAAAGGGTATTTTCAGAAAATATAATGGGTTTTGGAACTCCAAAGCCATAGGTGAAAACTCTCCATACAAATCTCCCGGTAACGAATAAAGTGCGCGTACCGCACCCGGTGCGCGTATAACTTATAATTTCACCCGACAAGAGCCTAAATAACCAACCAACGCTTAAATTAGGCTATGTTTAAGGGTTAGTAAAGGTATTTTTAATGTCCGAATGACGCGCGGTTACAACCCGAAAAATACCCGAACGACACCCGAACGACGAGGGATTGAACTTAACTTAACATTGGTAAATAATTTGTGTGGTGGACCCCACCTAAACCCACAAAGGGGCCGGCCTAAACACACTCACACAATATCCCTTCTTTTTGTTTAAGTATCCATAAGATGAACATGTGTGGTGAGCATGCATGGGAGGATACTATGTAAGATTAGGAAGTACAAAAACAAGCCTAAGCTTTGCTTTTGTGTCCCCATTTTCGGCCAATTGTCCAAGGGAACACACACACAAAAGATCACTAGTACAAGTAATATTATATCTCCTAACCTATGTAAAATCTTTGGAAGATTATAAGAAAGATACAAGAGCTTAGGATATCTCTCAGAAGATACACAAAATCATCATTTCCCTCTCACAAACTCACGGCCAAAACCCATCTAAAACATCCATCCAAGATCACCTTTTGTACTACTTAAATCCCTTAAATCTTTAGAAAGATCATGTGTAATCTATGGAAGATATGGTAAGGTTATATAACATGTGTTAGACATTTGAAGAAACAAAGCAAAACTTCTTCCTTTCTTTGTTCTTTGGCCGTAGCATTACCCCCACCTACACACATCATTCTTTCAAGTTTAACACATCCGAATCACTTCCAAACATCCATCCATCAAAACCCCATTGTGTGTTTCAAGAGCTTGGAGCTTAACCACTTGGAAGAACACACTAAACCCCTCTCAAATCCAAGGTTTTTGTCTTCCCTAGCCTTGTGCTAGTAGTAAGCTTCTTAACCTTGCTTTGATCATTAATATTCATGTATGTGTTCGTAGAAGCAAGTTGTACATGAAGGGTTAAAATGTGGTTTTGAAACATAAGCTTTAATAGATTTTACATGAGTAAAATGGATGATTAAAGACATGTAAATGGAACATGGATTTGATGATAATAATGTAGTGTTTCTTAAAAATTATAAAATCTACACATACACCATGTAGGATGATGATTTGAATATGATTTGTGAAAGAAACTTGAATAGGTTAAAAGATAGTTTCAATCATCATAAAATGATCATCTAAAGTATAATATAAGATGGAATGTGTTAGGAAATCATAAATATAGAAGTTACAAAATTTAAGTCTACTCACTTAGATAAGTGAAATTTGGATATGATGGACAAATACACTAAACACACATACTAGTAGCCTTATTTATGGAATATAAGACTATTAAAAGTGATATGATGTAAAAATAACCTAACATTAAAAAGATGAATCTTCAAAGTCCACTAAATTGGGAGAAAAATGCTAACTTTGGAAGTTAGGATGGAAAAATGAAATATTTGTGAGTTAAGGGACTAAAGTTGTAAACTTGAAAGTTAGGGGACTAAAATGAATATTTTAGAAACTATTAGTCCAAAAATACAATAATGGAAAGTTTGGTGTCAAAGTATAAATAATAATTTTCCAAGGATAGTTTGGTAAACACTAGTAAACTACTCATGTATTTTGTATAAAAAGGGTATTTTTATAAAAATGGAAGTTATAAAAATATGGACTTGTATTAACATAATGATTTTATAAAAATAGAGATTTTTATAAAAATGTTAAACAAAAGTAAAAACTTGAGAAACTTACACAAAAATTAACACTTTTATATAAATGGGAATATAAAAGTGTTGGAAACATTTTTGTATATAAGTTAACAAGTTGGGTTAAAAATACAAACATATTTTTAAACTTTCCAAGTAATGTGTGTTAGGAATTAGAAATATGAATAATGTTTCTATAAAACACATATTGGGAAAAACTTGGAAAAATTAACAATACAAGTTAAGATATCGGACTTGGACATGTTAACGAACAATAAACAGACAAAACAAGAGAAAAATGCCATTGCGGCAAGATAAGAAAATATATATTTTAGGAAGTAAAATATATATATAACATGGGTGAAAATTAATTAACACTTTCCTAAGTGTTGGAGAAATTATTCGTGGGAGAAAAACATAACGTAAATGATTAAGACGTCAAGCAAACGTATGGACTTAACAAGAAAAACTACACGTTTATATATATATATATATACACATATGTATGCTCGTCACGTTTATATATATATACATATGTATGCTCGTCTCGGCGAAATTCTAGTATATCTACTTAATGGGAAAGTAGATATGTGGGAAGGAAAACCGAGACGAGTAAACAAAATATATATATATATGTGTATGCCGAGCCGACGAGGTCCTAGTATATTTATTTGAATGGGAAAATAAATATACGGCATGGCGAGTCAAATCGGGTGTTAAGAATATACTACCGAACGACAAGACCTTAGCATATTTATTTGAATGGGAAAATAAATATGCGGCAAAGTGAGTCGGGTCGGGTGTTAAAAATACATTATATCGAGCGACGCGATCTTAAGTATAATTATTTGAATGGGAAAATAATTATACGTTAAGTAAAGTCGATTCGAGGATAATAATAAACAAGTTAAGGAAATATTGACGAGGACAATATATAACTTGTAAGAATAGGGTAATCCAACGCCAACGAACCTAGGATACGCGTTAAATTAAACGGGAATTGGAATAACTCGTGGTCAGGGAGTTGGGTGTACAACTTGCCAAGGAACATGCACTATAGGAATTGTGACTTATACGTCTAGGACGTTTGTAGGTGCGAGACCACCCATTTGCTATTTTCCCTTGTGAGCCAGCCACAGATTCAGGTGAGTCTCACGGCCCCATTTTAAACTATTTTACGTTTTCGGGGGAAAGATATGTTAGGGAAAATGTTTGACGTAATAATTACTTGAGATGTGATCGCCACTCGGGGTTGAGACCTCTCTTCTATAATCATTTATTCAGGGAAATGAAACCGAAGGAATATTTGAATAGTACTATTGGTGCCTGACAAGGCCCACCCCTAATCGATAGCGTCGATTATGCATCGGCGTATGCCTGGGGTGCACGTATTCTGAAATTAAGTCGTAGGATACCGAGTCACGACTTAGAGCGGGGCATTATTATTGTTTGTCTTGGGTTGATTATAGGCTCAAGTAGAATTATAGGAACTTGCAACTCCTATATATTGTCATAACATGGTAATTCCCAAGTGTTTAAGTTTTGGAAACTAAAAACCTGTGAACTCACCAATATTTATATATTGACGAAATTTTAAACATATTTTTCAGGTAACTAAACGGAGACGGGCATGGCGAGCTGGGTCATCGGAATCTCTTATGCGGGCGTCGGGCGTTTTTGCGGGGTTTCACCTTTATTTCCCAAGTATATGGGATATATTTGAGAAACCTCCTTTATTATGTTAAAAACAACTTAGATTATGTGTAATCTTTAAACATGGTTTTGACGCCTAAATAAATGACCCGTTTTCTTAATTACTTGTGATTTGCGTTAACCTTGACTTTATACGCTTGAACCGTCGCGCCACGTGTTTTCGCCATTGGCGTGGTGTGACACCAATGAATACCCAACTTGTGAACTTCATTTGTTAACCTCTGCCCCTCACTCTGTCAAATTCGTATTATATAGTCTTGTTAGAGGTAGAAATCATATCTTATCACCACGAATATTGTTATATAATTTGGGTGCTTAATCCTGGAATCTAATGAATATTAGGTTAATCTTTATGCTCTTCTTTTTATGTTCTTGAGTTTTTTTTTTTTAAACACTTAGTAAATAAGTGTTTTGGATCTGATTACTAAAATTACACCAAGATTCCCAATCACAATCGTTATCCTTAATTCTATGTTTATACCATAAAAAACCATAAGCTTCAACTTCCGAAATAATCTCCGCCACTTTTAGCTTTGTGCCCCTAAAAATGAAATCGTTGCGCGACTTCTAGAGTCGCTAACAGGTGATGATAACAATACCTTTAATCTTGGTTTAAAAAAGCGCGAGGTGCTCCGAGGTGTTTTGGGTCCAAAATTCGAAGCGCGGAGCTTAAAGTGCGAGGCAAGAGCTTCACGTATGTAAGCCGCCTAGTATTAAAAAAATTATAGAAAAATATTTATACATGTCAATATGACATTTTCTACTTGAATAATGAAGAATTTATGGAGAAACTTGAGGAATTGAAGTAAAAGAGTGAGGAATTAGTGAGTTACTGACTATTTTGACTAATGGGTCTAAATTTATACCCAATACTAACCTAATAAATTAAATAAAATGGGTTGTGAAGCCCAATATTAACATACTAAAGAAAACTTCAGGGTTTCATTGCACTCAAGGGTTTCATTTGGAGTGTTCAGCCGCCACTCTAGGGTTTCATCACTTGAATCTTGCATACCTAATATAAAAGAGATTTTCATTGTCTCATTCCATCTTCATTTCGTTTGTAAAAAGAAATCATTTATAGCCCTACTACCGGATGACATGTCTTTGGTTAACCATGTCTATAGTGCCGCCATTACTAAAAGATTATGTCAAGGTTTGGCTATGGAGGTAAGGTTTCTTTATTGGATAAAAAGAGTATCGATGGTTCAGAACAGAAGCATCTAAGACTGATTTTGGCCTGATTTAGCCTAAAGCGACGCCTCAAATGCATAGCGCTTCAGGTTTAAAGCGGCGCCTTACGTCGCCTCATGTATATTGTTGCCTCAGAGCAAAAAAAAAGGCGTTTTTCCAAATGCCCCTGTGCGCCTCACGCCTGAGGCGCGCATTTTTAAACCAAGCCTTTAATCGCTTCCTTGTATGTAACTATTCGCCTGCAAACATTGGCTGCCTCCACCAAATCTTTTACCTCAAAAGCGAAGATACTCGAAATTCGACACCACCGGAGATCGCCTGCCAAACCAAAGCCGTAACACCACATCCAGTGAATAAATGAGCAGTTGTTTCCCATTACCGACATTACATCTAATCTGGGATATAAATGTAGCCTCTCCAAGCTTCACTTTACTTCCAAGTTTGACTATAGCCGACCATACTCCACCGCAATTACCCGAACATGGGTATATTTCCCAATTCCTTGCCTTCGCATGAATAGAATCACCCTTAGTTGATAAACAAACTTCTCAGTGACTTTTGAATCAAGAACAATTATAGAATCTAGCTCCACTCTAATTCTTATAATAAGGCTGTATGATTATTCTACCTCATGTTAGTTGGTTAAATGGTTGACGTGTCAAGTCTTGACACTTGTAGCGCCTCAAGAAATTATGGCGGCGTACTTCCACTCTAACTCGTCGAAGAGCTCTCTTCTCCTGAAAGTTACAATTCCATAAAAGAAACTATGAAGTTGTTCCAATATTTAAAACTATATAAACGTCATTAATCAGCTAATCATTATATCATTATGTATATGTGACGTCTGTCCCTTATACATTATCATATTTATAAATTTTGTCCTTCTCGTATTTATGTGTTTTCAAATTCGGTCCTCGCACTTATTTATTTTTTTTCATTTGTTTATATGTATACAATATTATAGGATTTTTTTTTTGTTTTTAAAGAAACTTTGTGAAAAGATTTATAAAAAGAATTTCGTATAAACGTCACTTCTAAACACTTAAAAGTGTCAACAAAAAAAGAAAGATTTCATATTTGGTGTTTTAAAACATTCAAAGTTTATCAAAATTTTAAGGTTAGAAAGTTACAGAAGATTAAAGTTTATAAAGTTTTGTTATAAAAATATTAAACAAGCATAAAATATCAAGTTTTATACAAAACACAAAGTTAGGGGCTAATTCCGTCAAATTACCAAAGTTTAAAAAAACCTTTCCCATCCCCTGCATCTCGTTCTTTTCTCTTCGGTTGTAACTCCGGCCAACCGGTTTGGTTAGGTTATCTCGCTTTCAATCGGTTTTAAATGTGTGTCCCATCTTTCTCCATCACATAATGACCGAAATCAAGTGTCATGATGTACATTTATAGGATTTAAATCACAATTAATCAATTCCTTTTGTAACCATCGAAGGTTACTATCAAGATCAAACGATCGATTTTACATTTTAAACATATAAATTGACCATCTCTTGCCATTTCGAAACCATTAACCATCTTAAACCCACATTCGAAGTCCTCTGAATCGTGTTGTAAGAGTGGTAATCGGTGCTCAAAGTTTTTCCGAAAAATCTCCTCGTTTTCCTTTTTATCGGTCTTGTAAGGCCGTTTTAAGTTTGTCGTTTTGATTATTGTATGTCAAGGATTAAAAGCCCTTCATTTCTAGTCATTTGTCGAGTCTTGTTTGTTTGGTTGATTGAATCTTAGGCCTAGGGCTAGGGTTTGGTTTTGAGGTGGGGAAGAAGATGAGTTGAAGTTATTATATAAATATATTTTTTGTATCAATTAAATTAACATAATACCATATAGTGTAATAGTCGTTTGTATGTTTGTTGACGAAGGAAACCTGGGTTCCATCCAGGCACCTCTCACAGATTTTTATTCATTTTTTTGTATACATTTTTTTATTTAAACTACATCATAAACATTCATATTACATGCAAACATGAAATAATTCATAAAAATCTATTTTTAAGTTCAAAAATTATAAAAATTTAGGTGAAGTATCTTAACACCATATAGAAAATTATCATATTTTTATTTTTCGGAAAATAAGTTATTTTCATACTTTTATTAGTTTAAAATTTTTTAATCATATTTAAATGACTAAAAATTCATTATAAACGATTTTAATACCAATTTTTTGTGAAATTATTTTCAAACATCAGAAACGTAAATAAAATTTGTTTGTCCAGAAATCATTAATTTTTATAGGTTTTCCTACTTTTAATCATTTAAACATGATTTAAATTCAATAAATCAGTCTAAATACAAATAAATTTAGAAAGATTATGGGAAAATTATTTTCACTATTTCTCATCAGAATGTATTCATTTTTTTTTCACAAAAAAAAAATCATTTTTGAAACATATCTTGTAATTTTGGTTTTATTTATACGCATTTAGATATAATGAATCATTTATTTATTTATAATATTTAAATTATGTTTTATAAATATTTTTCTTATTAAACATAAATATTCCTATGTTTGAAAGTCATAATTATCACTTGTTTGACTCATTTGTGTAAACTACAATTATTTTTTCAAATCTTTATAATTATTGCTATTATTTACAATTATAGCTTAACTAATTAACGACATTCCTTGTCTTAACTTATTCGAAACCTATGTTAACTAAATATTCAATTGGTAATATTTAGATTATCAAATCATGTCCATAGACTTTAATCATATTATTTAGAGATATGAAATGTAACATTAATTCAATTTATCACAAAAAAAATATTGCCCCAAATCAACTTAGCAAACCTTAATGCCTTAGACCCTAGATACCTTAGACTTTTAAGACTATCCATTTATTAGTATTCTTATACGTTATAGGTTGAATTCCTCGGAATTCCCTTTCCTTAGCTCACGGCAGTTTAAGTTGGATTTTGATCGCTTTTGCAAACTGTGAGTATACTTATCCCCCTTTTTAATTTTTACACTTTTGGGGTGAAACATGTACACATATACAAACTTACACTTTCACTTACACATAATCTTTTATACGTTTACAATTCATGTGTGTGTCTCGTTATCTTTGTGCTTGATGCTAGACTTAAACGTAGTTTACTTACATTATTTGCTCGAAATCGTTATCTTGATTTAACTAATGCTCAAATGCTCAAATCGACGTAACACATGTCACGGTGCTCAAATCATTTTGAAGCGTGTTAGGATGTTTTATGTGAATCATATTCGTTTGACTTTATCATGTTTTTTTACTACATGTTTACATAATGCCTTGATAAATCTTGACACATGAGTTGTAAAACATATTCGTTTAACTTATATTATACGTATACTAACCAAGTATGCTCACCAACATTATTTATTTTGAAAAAATTATTTTCATACATATTATGTAGGACATTTGGACTTAGTGGAGACTTAATCAAGACAATGTGTGGAATTGTATTTGAATTTATTGGTGATTGTAATTGTAACTTGAAGCATTGAATATAAGATTTACACTTTAGTACCATGAGCTTTTGAACAATCATCACTACGAGGCACCTCGATGATTCCCCCATCGGTTGGGGTGTTACAGTATCAAATGTCAGCTTCTGCTAATTACCAAACTCAGTGGAAGTGAATAACTTGATACGTTCTTGGTCGATTAGTGGTCTCAAAATATCTTTGTTGAGGAAGTCTCTAACAAACTATATAAATGTCACTGATAAAGCAACACCTAAATGATAGTATCTGCAATAAGAAATAAAGCAGCACCTCTCGACCTAAACAAAAGCCCCAAAACACAGAAACCCTAATCAATACATCTAAATTCTCGAAAAATGAATATAAAGCACTCGTTGTCAAACCTTAAACCATGACATATAAACATTTGCATCCAAAAAATTTATGATACTCTACAAAACATGCATCAGCTATGGGCTTATATCATCCAGAACAAAAAGATAGTTTAGCAATGGAACATTACTAATAACAAGCACTTTAGAATACAAATGGCTTCCCACTTAACGTAAATCATTATTAATTCGTATTTATGCTTTGTAGTAAATGATTTGTAAAATATCAATTACCTGCGGTTTCAAAAAGAATGTTCCTATAATGAGTTGCATTAGTAGGTAATACAATTCCCATCCAAGTTTGTACACAGAGGCATAAAGGGAAGAAAACAGGTAAAAATTAGAGAATTAAACTTGTGGCTCTTGAAATACCATCTTATAATGCTTGTAAAATGACCACCTTAATCATCTTTGGTACTTTATAATGTAGTATAGATTATTATTATTATCAACATAAAATAAAATAAATTTGGAACCATATGAGTAGAATTACGCATGTTCTATTCTTTTTGTTAATTCTAATTCTTTGAATATATATATCTCCATTAGATAACAAGAAAATCTGTAAATTCCTCCGAGAAGTTCGGAGGCGATTCCGAAAAAGTAGGACGCGACGGTGAATAGGTTTTTTCTCAGTTTCAACATGGCGGCCAAGGAGAAATATAAGATCAACACGTGGTACGACGCTCCATCAAGGAAAGGATCTCGCAAGTATCAAGGGGAAACGTCAAAGAAGAAGGATGTAGAAGTGACGAAATTTTTCGTGTCCAATCTGCCTGGAGGGTGTGCGTCTTCAGATCTGATAGAGGTGTTGAAAGGTTTCGGGAATATCCAGAACACGTATATAGCCAGGAAGTACGATAAACTCGGTAAACGTTTTGGTTTTGTTTCGTTTATAAATGTACGTGATCCGGTTGCTTTGGAGTATGATATGAGGGATGTATGGATTGGGTCATATAAGTTATTTATTGCTTTGGCTCAATTTGTGGATGGGGAAAAGGTTAACTGGAAAAGTGAAAAGAGGTGGACTCCTATGAAGAAGGATAATGAAAAATCGGTCAGTGGTACTAGAAATGTAGGAGTTGAACCTGTTGTGGAGAGTCCGGAGGTTGGTTTAGGCAGGGGAGATGGTAGGTCGTTCAAAGACACGTTGCTTAACGTTGATCTGGTTAGTTCAAGACAGTCTTTGGAATTGACAATTGATTCGAGATATAAGGGAGGTTTGTTTTGGTCTGGGTATGGGGCTATAGGAAGAGTTTCTGATTACAAGAAGTTGTCAAAGTTGAGAGTTTGGTTGGATTTGATTGGCCAAGCTAAGGTGGGATAAGATACATTAGTGGGTTGTGGGTCATGTTGGTTTTTGAGTCTGAGGTATGCATGGAAAGCTTTGTAGATGCAAAAGAGGTGTGGAAAGTTTGTTTTGGTAGTCTGGAGAAATGGGATGGTCAAATTGTTCCTACAGAACGTTTGGCTTGGTTAAAGGTATATGGTTTACCATTATTTTTTTATGACAAAGGGATTCTTGACGAGATAGGTGGCAAGTTTGGAAAAGTTGTGCAATCGGCTGAGTTTAGTGACTCTAAGCCGGACCTATCGTATGTGATGATGGGAATACTTTGTGAGTCGGTTTCGAGAATTAATACAACGTTGAAGCTTAAGTGGCAGGATAAGAACTTTTCTGTGTTAATAGAAGAGGATTTGGGTGATTGGGTACCTGACTGTGTCGAAGATTACTCGGAGGAGCCGAACAACGTTGAGTGTATGGATACGGGCAGAGAAGATGTAGAAGCTGGAAGGTTGAATACGGACAAAGGCGAAGACATGGAGGATATTTCTAATGATGTTCCGATTGTGAATATAGTGGAGGATTGTCCTAATGAAGTCTTGGTTGAGAATAACGTGGAGAGGATAGTTATGGAAGGGAATGGCGGGATTAATGCAGAGTTGTTGGCTCCGAGTGGGGTATTAGAAGGGGGACCTGGGACTAAAAATTCTAAGAGGAAGGGTTATCGAAAAAAAGCGAGAGTTCAGAAGTCGCCTTCTCCTATGGGGATGGAAAGACCAAAGAAGAGGGCTCGGGACGGTGAAGATATTTTCGATATTGATAGATTTATTTTTGTGGTTAATGGAGAGGAGGCAAGGAATGTGCATGGGCAAGAGGCTAATGGTCTTGATGGATCTTTTTTAACTCCTGACTTAAATGTTGATGGTTGTGTTGATGCGAGAGCTACAGAGGATGAATTGAACAATGGGATAGAGGTGGAAGTGAATGAAACAGTATTGTTGGGCAATAAACTTGGTGTGGAACAGTTTGGAAATTATGCCAAGTCAGTTGCTAAAGTTATCCAAGAAGAAGGTTTTCAAGGAGTGGACCAATGAATGTCCTATCCTGGAATGTTAGAGGACTAGGGTCGGACAGTAAGAGTACGTGGTGTAGGAAGTTGAAGGTGGCAAATGAGATAGGTTTCATTATGATTCAAGAAACGCAGTTCGAGTCGTTGGTTAATGTCAATGTTAGCAGGTATTGGGGCCCGGAAGAGTTCGAGTATGATCATGTCGATGCTACGGGTAGATCGGGTGGGCTAATTTCTTTATGGAATCCGAAGCTTTTCGTGCAGTCCTCGGTTTATAAAGACAGAAACGTGTTAGCAGTGACGGGGTTTTTAAAAAAGGATGGTAGGAAGATTACTTGTGTTAATGTTTATTGTCCTCAACGTATCAATGATAAGCGGATGGTTTGGGATAAACTTAAATCGATTGTTTTAGACGATGATGGCTTTTGGATTGTGGGCGGTGATTTTAATAGCGTCAGGGATAGTGTGGAACGTTGGAACACTCACTTTAATGCGTTAGAGACGAATGAGTTTAATGAGTTCGTAGAGGATGTGGGTTTATATGAATATATGTTGAAGGGTCGCAAATTTACTTACCTTTTGGGAGACAAGATGAGTAGGATCGATAGAATTATGGTGGATTGGTTATTTTATAACGAGTGGCCTAATGCGGAGTATCGGGTTTTAGATAGGGATGGATCGGATCATTTTCCTCTCATGATAAAGATTGAGTCTCGAAATTTTGGAGCTAAACCGTTCAAGTTTTTCAATTCGTGGATGCTAAGGGAAGGTTTTGACGATCTTGTTAAGCAAACGTTAGCTACTGTGGAGACTTACGGTGATCCGGACTTGAAGCTCATGAGCAAGTTTAAGATGTTGAGATCTGTTATCAAAGAATGGAAAGAGAATTTGACTCGTAAGGAATTGGAGGAGGCCGATTGTCTTAGATGTGAAGTTACAGAATTGGAACACCTTTTGGAGGATCGGGATTTATTGGAAGAAGAAGCATGGATTTTAGAGGAAGCTAGAGTCAAACTTAAACAGTTGGAATTTTTCAGAATGAAAGACTTGAAGCAGAAATCGAGAAATAAGTGGGCGAAAGAGGGCGATGAAAATTCTAGTTTTTTTCATGGCTCGATTAATACAAGGAGGGTCTCGAATTCTATCTTGGGTTTATCGGTGGATGGTTATTGGGTCACTAGACCAAAGGAGATTAAAAAAGAAGTCTTGAGATTCTTCAGTAGTAAATTTGTCGAAGACATGCATAGTAGGCTGAATCTTCAATGTTTCGGTTTGAAGAAGATTTCTCAAGAGGAGGCGAATGTGTTATGTAGCCCATTTTTGGTCGAGGAGATAAAGGTCGCGGTGTTCTCTTGTGGCAGTGATAAAGCCCCGGGCCCAGACGGTTTTAACTTTCGATTTATTAAGAGGTACTGGGATTTATTTTCTTCGGATTTTGTTGATATTATGCGTCACTTTGCGGATACGTGTAAGATTAATCGTGGTGTTGCTTCCTCATTCATAACTTTGGTTCCAAAAGTTAAGGACCCGGGTAGTCTTGCGGAGTACCGTCCAATAAACTTGATAGGGGTGATAAGTAAAGTCATCTCTAAAGTGTTGGCTAATAGATTGAAGACAGTCATGGACAGTATTATTAACAAGACCCAATCAGCTTTCGTGGCTGGGAGATATATTTTGGATAGTCCGCTGGTGATTAGTGAGATTCTGTCGTGGTCGAAGAGGAGTGGGAAGGACCTCTTTATGTTTAAAATTGATTTCGAGAAGGCTTATGATAACGTAAACTGGGCGTTTTTAATATCTATGATGAGACAGATGAATTTCCCCGATAGGTGGTGCATGTGGGTTGAAGGCATACTTAGTTCGGCTCGTTCTTCGGTTTTGGTTAATGGGTCGCCGACTTTTGAGTTTAATTGTGAGAAGGGTATTCGGCAAGGAGACCCTTTATCGCCTTTTTTATTCATTATGATTATGGAGGCTTTATCGGGGATCATCAAGAAAGCTTGTACGGATGGTCTTTTTCGGGGGGTTGGGCTTCCTAAGGAAGGTCCGGTTATTTCTCATTTATTATATGCTGATGACGCTATGGTTATGGGAGAATGGTCGGAAAGTAATTTTGTTTGTTTGAGAAGAATGCTTCGGATTTTTCATATGTGCTCGGGTCTCAAGATAAACATTCATAAATCTACATTATATGGGGTGGGAGTGAACAATGATGTAGTAGAAAGTATGGCGCAAGGGTTGGGGTGTCGATCAGGTTCTACGCCTTTCACTTACCTTGGGATTCAGGTGGGTGCTAATATGTCTAGGATTAATAATTGGGAGCCGGTGATTAAAGTGTTCAAGTCCAGATTATCTAAATAGAAATCGAAAACTCTTTCCATTGGAGGTAGGTTGACGCTTATTAAATCGGTTTTACAAAGCCTTCTGTCGTATTATTTCTCTCTTTTTAAGGTGTCGGTTGGGGTAGTTACTACTCTGGAAGGTCTTATTAGAAACTTTTTATGGGGGGGGGGGTAATGTGGATGCGAAGAAAGTTCATTGGGTGGGTTGGGACACTGTTACTAAACCGGTTAAACAAGGTGGTTGGGGGTTTCGCAAACTTGAGGAATGTAATAATGTGTTTCTTGTAAAATGGTTGTGGAGATATCGACAAGAAGGAGATTCTTTGTGGAGAAGAGTGATTGATTCTATACATGGGTCTAATAGAAAATGGGAGGTTTATCCACATCGCTCGACTTTCCCTGGTACGTGGACTAAACTGGTCAACTGCGGCTTTCGTTTGCGCGTGGGAGGTGTCAGTAGCGTGTGCATGATACGAGGCTGTCTAGGGAATGGTTCCGATATTCGGTTTTGGATTGACCCCTGGGTTTCTCGAACTCCTCTTAGATATATGTTTCCTGACCTCTATCTACTTGAATTGGATAGAGGCTGCAAAGTGGGGGAGAGAATAAATGGTGGGCCGGCTGTAGTGAATGTCACATGGTCTTGGAGGAGGGTCCCAGCGACTGCTGAGGAAATTCAAGAATTGCAAGATTGCGAACAGCTTCTGCATGGTCAGGTTGTGGGTACGGCTGCTGACCGCTGGGTTTGGGATACTGGGTCGGCGACCGCGTTTTCCGTTCATGAAGTCAAGAAGTGGATGGATAGTGCTAATTCGAGCACGAGTAATGGGGGTTTTTAGATGGTGCAAATGGATACCGATCAAGTGTAACGTCTTCATGTGGAGATTGTTGATGGATAGAATCCTGACTAAACAGGCGTTGGCTAGACGTAATATAAATTGTGGTGATGGTTTATGTAGTTTCTGTGAAGACCAGGTGGAGAGTGTAGATCATGTTTTCACCACTTGTTTGGTGGCCAATGGTGTCACACCCTCAAAATCCACTTGCGGAGTTTTACCGCGAGGCGCATGACAAACCAGGATCCAAACCAACGATCACAATAAACAAGTCTAAATTAACATATGCAATTTCAAAAACATAGTTTAAATCTCCAGTTACAGCGGAAGCTTATTCTCAAAACATAATCCAAAAGTAAACCAAATGTTCAATGTTTGAAAACCATGCAATCCTAACTAGACGCCGTGCAGACGCGTGCGCCCTAGTTCCATTGTGCTACCTTAGCGACCTGAGAAAACATGTAAAAGTTTACGTCAGCACAAAAATGCTGGTGAGTTTACAGGTTTTGTAATCCAAGTACCAAGTCCACCTGTCCATACTATAACAAATCGAAAACCAGTGTACGCTAGCTAGACGTATGTTTTGTTACTACCACGATTGGAAAACCATTACTAACTCGAATACCAGATGTTGTGCCCGAAAAGTAAACCAGTTGTTCCTGTTGTTCCTGTTTGAGACAATATGCACTCGCCCGGCCCTCCAAGCCGACGAGCGGGGTTGGTCACTCCCAATAGCGCTATTCACATTTCCCCGTTGTGCAAACCCGCACATTCATGGTTCCCCCCGGGACTTCCAAAGATCGTGTAGTACACAATAGAAACCCATAGTATGACAGTAGTTACCAAATAATAGTTTTAACACATGTTTTCTCCCCCGAAAGTATGAAACCAGTTTAAAAGAGGGGCCGTAAACTCACCTTAACGTGCAAGCAAAGAATCCGAACAGCAAGCAATATATGCTACCGACACCCTAATAACAGTGTCGCTCAGTGAGTATAGGCGTAATATCATTACCCATATAACTCGTTTGTCCAAGGCGTTTTAAATGTTCAAAAGTGTGTATGCGACGCCTAGTGATTCTACATGCAATAGTAAACCCTACGGACCCGTTGGTGAATACATTGGTTACAATTAGTTTCTACATTCCGTATGTGTCTCAGACAAGTGTACTTCAGTTACATGTCAATTCCATACCATCTAAGACCTTAATTAATCACAGAAGCACATAATACACAATCTGTGTTTTCAGGACAGATTGTGCGCCATCAAAACGAATTTATTTAAAATAGCAATTCAGTGAGTTAACCTCCCAAATTTTTACTGAATTATCTTTGGGATTCACTCGACAATACCTATTTTTGTTTTGTCTCAATTCCAAACACAAAAATTATGAAAATTCGTACAACACAGCTATGTCCAGAAAATCTCCTCAACAGGTCAGTTTAGTAGGAAAATTCTTAAAAATTGTGTATTCATCCAAACGAGATGAATCCACTTGGAAAAGCTCTATTTTTCCAGTATTGACCTACTGGAAAAATTTCATAATCTAATTCCTTGTAAATCTCAAGTTATGACCATTTAAAGTTAGCCCAGTTTACAATTCCGAAAATCTGATATGACCCCTAATCAATTAAAATTCCAAAAACGACTCAAACGATGTCCAAATTCGATGGTTTTGCCCATTATGAAAAGCTAAGACCTTGTACGTTACAATCATGCAAAGAATCGATCAAACCAATTATTTTCAAGCCACGAAACAGACCCTACAAGTCGACATTCAGAATCTGTCCAGATTCTAATCGTGCAATATTATCAATTATATCAAACCCTAGTTGCATATTATCAATCAATAACACCTAATAATCATCATACAACTTTCCTAATACCTATTCCCATCAGATCCTATTATCAAACATGTCAAGATCAAAGCTTTTAGGATCAAAACACCAATAACTTGCGCAACAAGCATCCTATGATGTTACTACGCGTTTATTAATAGGTTTAATCCGTTTAATCTTCAAAAAGACTCATGTTTTAATGTTTATTAAACCCATTCAGACCTGGACAAACTTGTTATATGATTTTTACAATAAAACATAAAGTAAAAAGCGTAAGAAATCATGAGTTATACCCTTAGCTCTTCAAATCAATCAATCGCGCGCCTTGGAGCCTCCCAATTGATGATCTTGAGCCTTAGCAGGAGTTTTTGGAGTGAAATATTCGTGTGGGGCAGTAAGGGGGCGATTAGGGTTGAGTTTAGGAGATACAAGAGGCTTAAGGTTGCTTAAATAGTAGTTTAAGGCGGTTTAACCACGTCAGCGTGTTCCGAACACCCGTTCGGAATTGTGAACACCCGTTCGGAATTGTGAACACCCGTTCGGAATTGTGAATGGCCGTTCGGAATGGTTTAATCCGTTTTGAGCGGCCCAGTTTGTTGTATAGCCTGTTTTCTTTGATGTTTTCATTATTTTGGGCCATACCAAGCGTAACCCCATGTTTTAAGACCCCAACCAACCTCATGCTCCACTTTTAATAATTTTTATTAACGTGTTCGGTTTAGGTTCACATAATCACGTATGGTTTTCACATAAGTTTGTCAGATATCACCGAGACACATAAGTTTATTATTCACCAACGTCCGAGGTTCACTAATCATGTAATCACATATTAACTCACAACAATGCACGTATGTCCTATCTAGCTATCTAGCTAACCCTCGTTAAGTATAATGTACGCGTGACTCGCTAAGGTAGACTTTAATCTAGACAACGTTGTTAACCAGAATTTGCCGGGTGTCACATCATCCCCACGTTAAAAGAATTTTCGTCCCGAAAATTGCACGAGTACCAAAAGGAATAACAAAAGAAACAGACAAAAGATAGAAACCAAGAGAGAGATTTACCCGAGTTGTCACATCATCCCCACGTTAAAAAGGAATCTCGCCCCGAGATTCATCCAGCTGCAGTGGAGACATATCTCGATTCGAACACTTCCTTAGGAAAGAGATGAGGATACTTAGACTTCATCTGATCCTCCCGTTCCCAAGTGTACTCTGGTCCCCGGTTCGAGTTCCAGCGAACCTTTACAATGCGAATCTTGCTATGACGTAGGCTACGAATCTTGTAATCAAGAATCTCAACAGGTTCCTCCACAATCCGAAGACGATCGTCAACCTTGATCTCTTCCAGTGGAACAATAAGAGACTCGTCAGCCAGACACTTTTTCAAGTTTGACACGTGAAAGACGTTATGTACGTTACCAAGCTCCGTCGGTAGATCAAGTCGATATGCCACCGGCCCAATCCGTTCCAGGATCGTAAATGGGCCGACATACCGCGGATTGAGTTTGCCACGCTTCCCAAAGCGTATGACGCCCTTCCACGGTGAGACTTTTAGAAGTACCTTGTCATTGACTTGGAATTCCAATGGTTTGCGACGCTGATCGGCATAACTCTTTTGCCGGTCCCGTGCCGCCGCCAACCGATTACGAATCTGTACGATCTTTTCCGAAGTCTCGTACACTAGTTCAGGCCCAGTGAGTTGACTCTCACCCACTTCAGCCCAACAAAGAGGAGAACGGCATTTCCGTCCCTACAGTGCTTCGAACGGAGCCGCCTTGATGCTCGTGTGATAACTGTTATTGTACGAGAATTCTACTAACGGTAGATGAGCTTCCCAACCCTTGCCAAAATCGATCACACACGCCCGCAGCATGTCTTCTAAAGTTTGAATCGTACGCTCACTCTGACCGTCAGTCTGTGGATGGTAAGCCGTACTCATGTCTAGTTGGGTACCCAAGGCTTTGTGCAAAGACTTCCAGAAGTGAGAAGTAAAATGGGAGTCACGATCCGAGATAATAGAAACTGGCACCCCGTGCTTAGAAACAACTTCCTTCAAGTAAAGACGAGCCAAACGATCCATGGTGTCGGTCTCCTTAATAGCAGAAAATGAGCTGATTTCGTCAACCGATCGACAATCACCCATATCTTGTCATTCCCGCTTGGTGATTTAGGAAGTTGTGTGACAAAATCCATAGTAATCCGTTCCCATTTCCATTCCGGAATTTCAGGTTGTTGCAAGAGACCCGACGGTTTCTGGTATTCCACCTTGACCTTAGCACAGGTCAAGCATTTGCTTACGTATGAGGCTATATCCGACCTCATGTTTGGCCACCAGTAAAGCACCTTCAGATCTTGGTACATTTTATCCGAACCAGGATGAATAGAATACCGGGACTTATGAGCCTCATCTAAGACAAGCTCCCGAAGTCCCCCGAATAAAGGAACCCATATGCGTTCTGCGAAGTAGTGCAGGCCATCAGGCCTTCGTTCTAGGTGCTTGTCGGCACCGTGCATAGTTTCAGCTTTAAGGTTTTCCTCCTTCAAAGCTTCTAACTGGGCAGAACGGAGTTGATCAGGTAAGGATGATTGAATGGTTAGCTGCAACGCCCGAACGCGACGAGGTTTAGTAGATTCCTTCCTGCTCAAGGCGTCTGCTACAACATTCGCCTTGCCAGGATGGTACTTAATAGCACAATCATAGTCGTTCAGGAGTTCAATCCAACGACGCTGCCGTATGTTCAAATGTTGTTGGTCGAAAATATGTTGGAGACTCTTGTGATCGGTGTAGATGGTGCATTTGGTACCGTACAAGTAATGTCTCCAAATTTTCAACGCGAATACCACGGCACCCAACTCCAAGTCATGGGTAGTGTAGTTCTTCTCGTGCACCTTGAGTTGACGAGAAGCATACGCAATCACCTTCTCGCGTTGCATCAACACACAACCGAGACCATGAATAGAAGCATCACAGTAAACAACGAAATCATCAGGGCCTTCAGGTAAGGACAAAATAGGAGCGGAACAAAGTTTGGTCTTCAGTTCTTGAAATGCCGACTCTTGTGGTTCACCCCAGTCGAATTTCCTATCCTTCTGTGTGAGAGTGGTCAGGGGTTGAGCGATCTTCGAGAACCCCTGAATGAAACGACGATAGTAGCCCGCAAGGCCTAGGAATTGCCGCACCTCAGTTGGCGTCTTTGGTGCTCCCCAGTCCTTGATCGCTTCGATCTTAGCTGGATCGACATGAATCCCTAGTTCATTAACCACGTGTCCTAGGAACTGAACTTCGCGTAACCAAAAGTCACACTTTGAGAACTTAGCGTAAAGTTGTTCCCGTCGTAAGAGTTCCAAAACTAACCGCAGATGTTCCTCATGTTCGGTCTTGTTCTTGGAGTAGATCAGAATGTCATCAATAAACACAATGACGAACTTGTCCAGATATGGTTTGCAAACGCGATTCATCAAGTCCATGAAAACCGCCGGTGCGTTCGTGAGACCGAAAGGCATGACCAAGAATTCGAAATGGCCATAACGTGTACGAAAGGCAGTCTTTGCAACGTCAGCTTCCCGTACGCGCAACTGGTGATAACCGGACCTCAAGTCAATCTTGGAATAGTAACTAGAACCCTGGAGCTGGTTGAATAGATCATCAATACGTGGAAGAGGATAACGGTTCTTAACGGTCAATTTGTTCAGTTCTCTGTAGTCCACACACCATCGGAAACTTCCATCCTTCTTCTTAACAAATAGAATCGGGGCTCCCCAAGGGGAAGAACTTGGTCTGATGAAACCCTTGTCCAAGAGTTCTTGTAACTGACTAGACAATTCCTGCATCTCGGGAGGTGCAAGACGGTAGGGGGCCCGAGCAATAGGAGCAGCCCCTGGTACAAGATCAATACCGAACTCAACCTGACGATGGGGAGGAAGACCAGATAAATCATCAGGAAATACATCAGGAAACTCGCGTACAACAGGAATATCGTCGATCTTCTTCTCATCGGTAGAGGAAACAGATAAAAATGCCAAAACGGCCGAATAACCCTTTCGAAGATACTTAAGGGCTTTCATGCTGGAAATGAGATTTAGCGGAGCACCGCCCTTGATACCGTACACAGAAAGGAATTCTCCATCAGGGAGGGGAATCCGAATAATCTTGTCGTAACAAACGATCTCAGCGCGATACAAAGACAACCAATCCATGCCTACCACAACGTCAAAACTACCCAAAGGTACCGGCATAAGGTCGATGGGGAACGACAAACCCGACAACTCTAGTTGACACTCCCGAAGGATACTAGTAGCTTCAATCTTTTTACCGTCAGCCAACTCAATAATATACTTAGTCTCTAATGGTACGGGTACTACATCTAGCAGTCGACTAGCTTCCATGGATACAAAACTCTTGTCGGCACCAGAATCAGATAACACACTAACAGAACGGTTATTGAGAAGGAACGTACCGGTAACTGTGTCAGGATTCTGTCTAGCCTCAGCGGCTCCAATGACGAAGGCACGTGCATTTCTGCCACCGCCCCCGTTGTTCCCGTTACCGTTGTTCCCGCCCTGCTTCAGTTTTGGGCAATCCTTCTTGTAATGCCCAGTCTCACCACAGTTGTAACATCCTTGTCTTCCCGTAGTCCCTTGAGTAGTAGGAGCTGAGTTAGTAGTCGGGGCCTGGGTCGATGGAAGTGTAACCCGACAATCTTTAGCAAAATGCCCAATTCGCTGGCAGCGATGACAATGGTTACTGTCGCAGTCCCCCTGATGATGACGCCCACACTTGTTGCATTTAGGTAATTTCCCCGCATAACCACCCTGTTTGGTACCCGAAGAAGAAGAACCCCCGCTATCGAATCTCTTACCCTGTTGTGCTGGTGCTGGCGCAGATCCTTTCCCCTCATTATCCCATTTACGCTTGTTATTTTCCGGGGCCTTGACAGTCGAACCCTTAGCAGGTAAGATACCCTCATTCACCTTCAAGTTTGTCATCCTATGAGCCGATCGAACCACCTCTGAGTATGTAGGAAGATTCCCCGCAGCCACTAACCCTGTGATCTCTGGTACTAGCCCCGAGATATAGTGTTCAATCCTCCTGTATTCTGGCACATGCAGATCAGGACACAGCACTGCCAACTCATTACGCCTCACCGTATACTTTTCAATCTCTGACCCGGTCATCTTGAGGTTCCACACCTCCACGACCACCACCACCACGACCGCCACCACCACGCCCACCAGTGCGGCCACCTCCACGTCCTCCTCGCACTCCAGACATGCTTCCGACAAAAAGGACGAGAAAATTTAGTTTCACAGCTAATGGTAACCACTAGCGTTCGCATGATCAAAGCTAGATCCAACCCAGGACTATCCATTCAAACCCAGAGCTCACTAGGGCTTTCATGCATTTCGGTTTATGATTTTGTGTGCACCCAAAATGATAAACCGCTCTACATGGTCCTCCAAGTGTTCTCCTAGTTCAAAGTTCAAATCACCGGACATAGACTCTTAGCTATACACCGTAATGCTACGGTAGTTTATGGCAAGTGTTTCTATTGGAGTATGAAAGGGAGATGTCCGAGCCTTGGATAAATCTCAAGAGTATATGATTTACCCCAATATACCGCACTGCCTAGAAAGCAAGTAACTCGACCTAAGATAGAACGGATGATGTAACATAGAAAGACCAACGATTTAGAGACACCCCGACAAGACCATACGTAAACCACCATAATGTTTAGTACCATGTGATCGTCTAGTGTGTGCGACTCGGCTATAGACTAGACTCTACATGCAGTCCTAGTTCACTATAACCATTGGCTCTGATACCAATCTGTCACACCCTCAAAATCCACTTGCGGAGTTTTACCGCGAGGCGCATGACAAACCAGGATCCAAACCAACGATCACAATAAACAAGTCTAAATTAACATATGCAATTTCAAAAACATAGTTTAAATCTCCAGTTACAGCGGAAGCTTATTCTCAAAACATAATCCAAAAGTAAACCAAATGTTCAATGTTTGAAAACCATGCAATCCTAACTAGACGCCGTGCAGACGCGTGCGCCCTAGTTCCATTGTGCTACCTTAGCGACCTGAGAAAACATGTAAAAGTTTACGTCAGCACAAAAATGCTGGTGAGTTTACAGGTTTTGTAATCCAAGTACCAAGTCCACCTGTCCATACTATAACAAATCGAAAACCAGTGTACGCTAGCTAGGCGTATGTTTTGTTACTACCACGATTGGAAAACCATTACTAACTCGAATACCAGATGTTGTGCCCGAAAAGTAAACCAGTTGTTCCTGTTGTTCCTGTTTGAGACAATATGCACTCGCCCGGCCCTCCAAGCCGACGAGCGGGGTTGGTCACTCCCAATAGCGCTATTCACATTTCCCCGTTGTGCAAACCCGCACATTCATGGTTCCCCCCGGGACTTCCAAAGATCGTGTAGTACACAATAGAAACCCATAGTATGACAGTAGTTACCAAATAATAGTTTTAACACATGTTTTCTCCCCCGAAAGTATGAAACCAGTTTAAAAGAGGGGCCGTAAACTCACCTTAACGTGCAAGCAAAGAATCCGAACAGCAAGCAATATATGCTACCGACACCCTAATAACAGTGTCGCTCAGTGAGTATAGGCGTAATATCATTACCCATATAACTCGTTTGTCCAAGGCGTTTTAAATGTTCAAAAGTGTGTATGCGACGCCTAGTGATTCTACATGCAATAGTAAACCCTACGGACCCGTTGGTGAATACATTGGTTACAATTAGTTTCTACATTCCGTATGTGTCTCAGACAAGTGTACTTCAGTTACATGTCAATTCCATACCATCTAAGACCTTAATTAATCACAGAAGCACATAATACACAATCTGTGTTTTCAGGACAGATTGTGCGCCATCAAAACGAATTTATTTAAAATAGCAATTCAGTGAGTTAACCTCCCAAATTTTTACTGAATTATCTTTGGGATTCACTCGACAATACCTATTTTTGTTTTGTCTCAATTCCAAACACAAAAATTATGAAAATTCGTACAACACAGCTATGTCCAGAAAATCTCCTCAACAGGTCAGTTTAGTAGGAAAATTCTTAAAAATTGTGTATTCATCCAAACGAGATGAATCCACTTGGAAAAGCTCTATTTTTCCAGTATTGACCTACTGGAAAAATTTCATAATCTAATTCCTTGTAAATCTCAAGTTATGACCATTTAAAGTTAGCCCAGTTTACAATTCCGAAAATCTGATATGACCCCTAATCAATTAAAATTCCAAAAACGACTCAAACGATGTCCAAATTCGATGGTTTTGCCCATTATGAAAAGCTAAGACCTTGTACGTTACAATCATGCAAAGAATCGATCAAACCAATTATTTTCAAGCCACGAAACAGACCCTACAAGTCGACATTCAGAATCTGTCCAGATTCTAATCGTGCAATATTATCAATTATATCAAACCCTAGTTGCATATTATCAATCAATAACACCTAATAATCATCATACAACTTTCCTAATACCTATTCCCATCAGATCCTATTATCAAACATGTCAAGATCAAAGCTTTTAGGATCAAAACACCAATAACTTGCGCAACAAGCATCCTATGATGTTACTACGCGTTTATTAATAGGTTTAATCCGTTTAATCTTCAAAAAGACTCATGTTTTAATGTTTATTAAACCCATTCAGACCTGGACAAACTTGTTATATGATTTTTACAATAAAACATAAAGTAAAAAGCGTAAGAAATCATGAGTTATACCCTTAGCTCTTCAAATCAATCAATCGCGCGCCTTGGAGCCTCCCAATTGATGATCTTGAGCCTTAGCAGGAGTTTTTGGAGTGAAATATTCGTGTGGGGCAGTAAGGGGGCGATTAGGGTTGAGTTTAGGAGATACAAGAGGCTTAAGGTTGCTTAAATAGTAGTTTAAGGCGGTTTAACCACGTCAGCGTGTTCCGAACACCCGTTCGGAATTGTGAACACCCGTTCGGAATTGTGAACACCCGTTCGGAATTGTGAATGGCCGTTCGGAATGGTTTAATCCGTTTTGAGCGGCCCAGTTTGTTGTATAGCCTGTTTTCTTTGATGTTTTCATTATTTTGGGCCATACCAAGCGTAACCCCATGTTTTAAGACCCCAACCAACCTCATGCTCCACTTTTAATAATTTTTATTAACGTGTTCGGTTTAGGTTCACATAATCACGTATGGTTTTCACATAAGTTTTTCAGATATCACCGAGACACATAAGTTTATTATTCACCAACGTCCGAGGTTCACTAATCATGTAATCACATATTAACTCACAACAATGCACGTATGTCCTATCTAGCTATCTAGCTAACCCTCGTTAAGTATAATGTACGCGTGACTCGCTAAGGTAGACTTTAATCTAGACAACGTTGTTAACCAGAATTTGCCGGGTGTCACAAATGGGGTTTGGAGTGGGATAGCTAGATGGGTGAATCTCCCGATGTTCTTTTTCTTCTCGGTGGGTGACATCTTACAATCATATTCGACAGCTACTTGGCCGGTCTTTAAGAGAATAGCGTTGGAAGGTATCTTGATCATTTCGTGTTGGCAAATATGGAAGGCTAGGAACGAAAGGATCTTCAAGAATGATAGGCGGAATGTAGCAGATCTGATTGCAGATATAAAAGCTTTGGGTTTCATTTGGTTTTCTAACATATGTAAAAAGGGTACGGTGGGTTGGAAGGATTGGCAAAAGTTTCATTTTGACGTGATGTAATTTTGGTGTGGGAATCTCCGTCTTGGAGATTCCTTGTCGATTTTTGGCGTTGTTTAATAAAATTTGCCTTTCAAAAAAAATATATATCTCCATTAGATGAGATTAATCTAGGGTGGAGATTAAAAGGATGACAATCTTGTAATTAGTGTGTTAATTACAATTATTAATTAGATGTATGTGGGGTATATTTGTAAAATTACCAAGCTTTTTAATTAAAAACCAAGAATCCGTCATTATTTGCCCTTGATTTGCTCCTTCTAAAGTCAAACTCCACCAAATTATGAAACAAACAATCTCATTATTTATGGATTCCATACAAAGGTTTTGTTTTACATCCAAGCATAGGGTTTTTTTCATTGCTTCTTGATACGGTGTTTTCTAATTATATGTTAACTAATTGTACAACTTCAGTGTGTTTTATCGTCATGGGTAGGTGATTGTTTATCAAAATGTGTTTTGTAATAACAGTTTAGTTGAGTTGTTAATAAAGATGTGTTTTATGTTGAGTATTCGTTTATAACGGTATATGAATATAAAACATAACATATTTTCGTTGTGTTGTCATACATGAACATAAAACACAGTGTATTCTTATAAAACACCATATAATGATGATGATAAAACACACGGGATTGTAGAAAAACAAAGTTAATCTGATGATGATAAAACACACTAGATGTTGAAACGATGGTGATAAAACTTACTAGATTGTTAAAACACAAACTTGATATGATGGTGATAAAACACACTAGAACAAGACCAACCGAAGGAAAATCATTAGCATCAGGCATCAGAGTTAAACACAACTCATCAAAATATAAGTTAATTAGGGCCACGGGTTGTAGGGCGTAAGATGATAGATGAACAACCAAGTTCATATTTGATTCATCTTTGTATATGTCTCAAGTACCTCATTTGCAGACCTCCGTCTCAAATATCCTGATCATGTGGCCTAGTGGTAAAAGGGCCGGTTTTCTCTTTGGAGGAGCCGGGTTCGATTCCCACGGGAGGCATGTGATGGATACCCCCACCCTTGTGGTGGGGTAGGTGGTTGGGAAGTGATGGAGAGACCCTTGACCCTTGTGGTCATGGGTTTGACTCCCGATCCCTCCAGGTTTTACCGGTTTACTACCGTCGTGCCTTCGGGCGGGTTTGTGGGCCGAGTTTTCCCTGGAACAGGAGACGGGTGGGCCGAAGGGCTCTGTCCGTACGGACTAGAGGCCGTCTGGGGCCCCTTTCGACCATTGGGGGCCACGTACAGAGTACCCGGCAATACTTTAGTTGATCGTTAAAAAAAATACAAATCAATAAACAAATGATATTATTAAATAACATTAAAATTCAAAAACCTAAATAAAAACCTAAATGGCGTGTAGCAGTGGTAAATGGAATTATGGATATAGGTGGGGTCCATGGGATTGATTATGTTAAAACAATAAGATCCGAATGACTCTCAATTTAATTAGTAAATTGATTTTAAAAAAAAAATTAAATAGTTTTTTTTACTTTAATACCCTTATAATTAAAATAAAAGTATGTCACGTGTCACTTCGAGAAGCCTTCTTATCCTACTAACAAAAAGATTTCTTTCTACCGGAACTTGTACCTATATATATTAGATTAGATTGTTAATGTTTAGATCCATGAATTGTTTTAGTCTGCCATTATTTTCATTCAACCTTTTTGATGTTTATTAGACCTTTTTTATGTTCATTCGACCTTTCGATCTTTGAATTTGTTGAATACAAAATAATACTATACTAATATATTGTCCGCCAAATATTTCTTTGGGCCTTTTTTGGACTATTGTGTAAGTTTGTTTTGTTGAGAATGAGAGACACGAAGAGATGTTGGTCATTTAACCGAGCCCAAAATGTGCAAATTTCATATGGTGTCTTGAAGCTAGCGATGAGCATATTACACCGAATACTGAACCGATAACAACCCTGAACCGATCCTGTACCGATCTCGTACCGAACCGAGGGTGTTCGGTATCGGTGTCGGTACTCACATTTAGAGGTTTTCGATTTCGGTATCGGTACAAGATCAGTATTTTAAGGTAAAATACCGATACCGTACCGTATGTTTTCGATATCGGTATTGGGTTTTAAAAGTTTTCGGGATCGGTATTGGTTGTACCGATGCCGTCCCGAGCTCATCCCTACTTGAAGCTATTGATCCAAATTACAAATGGGTGTAAAGTCTAGGTTAGGGATGCCATCCAATAACTTCGAGTTATCCGAATCAGGTTGTGAAGTTTTAAAATTTGTATTCGCGTGAAATTTGAATTATTGGATTCGAATAGGCTTTTTTGAATTCAACTTGAATTTGGGTTTATTCCGCGGACTAGAACTAGAAAATGGTGAAAAATTAAAACCTAAAATAAAAAAAAAAGTAAATCACTATTTTATTTAAGTTTTAATAATTTAACATGATAATACATACACATTAGAAACAACCTTAAAACATAATAAAAAGTTTCAAACAAGATGAAAACATAATAAAAGAACTAATAAGAATGAAATTGCATATTCCATTTAACAACCGAAAAGAAATATCTCATAAAACAGAATTGTTTTGTTGTTTATACTTTAATTTAATATGGTATTTAAGTTTTTTATATTAAAACTAAAATTATAACGTATTATGTTTCATACAATTTGTAACGTTAACGGGTGGAATCAATCAAGACTTGTTTTTTAGGTACAAAAACAAACTTCGGTCTGATAAAACTTGACCTCCTTTGGAAAAGATCAAGTACTAAAGAACTAACATAACCGCAAAATGATTCGAAACAATAATTGTTGAACCATACTTTTACATGTAATTTGCTATAGTTTACTTCAAAAAAGAAAAGGCAACTAAATCATATACCATATAGTTACCTGTTAATATCAAAAACCCACAAATTCACCAGTGATAACCAATATTGAGACATTAACAAGAAACATAATCATTCCATTTCAGCACATACACAAAGAATTCACCAATTATCATCACACATATATATCTATGTTATCTATTATCTTATGCACCTCCATATTTGGTTTTGTAATGTCTCATGTTTTAGTTAATGGAATATCATGAGCTTATATCATCACAGTATTGGGTTAAAAAAACAACTAATATTTGAACAATATTAACAAAAAAGAATAAAAGAATATTTGGAGTTTTTCTCGTGCGTAGCTACACGAACTTCCAGCCACCGTTGTTGTAGTGATACTCGCACGCACTGAGATGAGAAGTAACCTCAGTTCGAAACGGACGATCTTGGCAGCCAAATATTCGATTCGGACAATCGATTCGACAAGCCTCGAGCATTTGCTCGACTAAAATGTTACGGTGAAGATTGTAGCCGAGCGGAAAACCACAAAAAGGACAGTTTTTGTTAAACTCGTCACAGCATCGTCCGCAAACGGAGTGGCCGTGAGCGCACTGCAAAAGGTATGAATTTACAAAACTTAAACATATTGGCAATAATAATTAAAATGATTTACAGAAGGTATGAATTTAAAAGAACAAACATCCAAATTTATTTTATTTCATGTTGTTGATAATAATAATAGATTTGAGATATAAAATAGTGTTGTTGATCGTATGATGTCAAAGTTCGAAAACAGATGTAAAGAACGCCTACTACAGCAATAATTTATGCTGACACACCTAAAAACTACGTTACAAAGATCTGTCTTTAGACTACGCCTAAATAGACATAAACCGTTTTGGTTGTAACATTCAAACTATATAACTTTTACATTTCAAAACAAACATCATAAATAATCTGTATTACACAGCCCTGTTTACATACATTTGGAACAAAACTCATATATACTTGAAGTAAAACACATCTAAAAGCGTGTAGGTGACTAAACGCCTATTCGGGTTTGCGTGGTTGGTTGTGTTAGGTCCATTCAGATTCGAATCCTAGGATCTAAATATATTTTCAATAGGTCAAAGATTCTGTTGGTCGCAGCTTGTCCTGCTGTTGTGGTTGCAGTGTGCGCAGTCGCTGTTGTCACGGCTTGCGCTGCAACTGATGTGGCAGCTTGCACTGCTGCTGATGTTGCAGCAGCCTGCACAGCTGCTGTTGTATTGGTAAAAACGAATCAAACGCTGTATTGTCATTGCTATAAAGAGGTCTAAAGTTGTCAAGTGGTTAAAATTGGTCCGATGGCGTATAAATAAAATTTCAAAAGCATCCAACTACCTTACTAATCAATGGCAACATATTCACTCTACCCTTATATGATCAATTTTAGGGCGACTTCGCCACCTAAACAGAAAAAATAGCAAAAAACATGTAACGGGTCAATTTGGGTGGGCTTTGTATTTTTTATTTATTTATTTATTTTTTTATCTCAAAGAAGTCAAATAAAACATCAAACTTTGTATAATACCAAACAAAAACTAACATGCCAACAACATGCATTGCAAATAAAACGCCTATTCGGCTAGGTGCTTGGTCTGACTTATCCAAATTTTCTGAACCAGCATACCTTTTATTTTATTCACTAAAAGTTGACATCTATGAATATAAGATTTAAAGTTTGACTATTAATTAAGCATAGGAACTTGACTATGTTGACTTTGGCTTTTTTTGACCTGTTCCCATATATCACCAATCAATAAATCCTCTATTCCAAACTCTATATCAAATTTAAGTGACTTAGGGAATACCATTGGTCTATAAAAGTCTGCCTGACGCAAACCAAGGCTAAACCCTGGATTTGGGCCATACCCCTGCCCCATCCTATCTCTTCTACCCATGAGTTGTACATATATCTCTCAATTTACATTTACCATTCCCTTATAGATCAGTCAACACAACATGGACTTGTAACTCAAAACCAACCCTATATCCCATATACACAACATAGACTCAAGAGTGAAAAGAAAAGGACTGATTACAAAAGTTAACAGTTTTAGGTTTGCACACATTAACTGGGTCTAAACATATCATACGCGTTTATGCGCATTATAGATTATAACCCACAAGAACTTCTAAATGATTTAATTTATTTATTCTAATATATGAAACTAAAACTGACAACATTATACATGTGACAGACCATGAGTGATATGTTGGTGAAATAATCATTGGTGAGCATATTCGCGTTGGCGCGTAACATGATGTTAATGAGGTTCACCATTATGTAGACCCAAATCTATATTGTCAACATAACCAATTGATATACGACCATAACATTAGTTGGGCCTAAGTACTCTTAGCATCAAATATAAACCTATGTGTCTATAAAATAAAATAAAAAAACAAAGTTTTAAAAATTTAATGACCAAAAATCAATTATTCATCAGTGAAATATGATGTGTTAAAAAAAGCATTCTTAAAATGGTGCTTGGTATTTTTTTTTTCAAAACTTGTTGTTAAACAATAACCAATCTCAAACAAAAATACTCTATTAGCAAACGCGCGTCTACTCGCCTATGCGTCTATGTGTTTAAACGAATAAACACCTACGTGAATAGGCGTTTTGTTCACCTACACGCATGTTCTCTTAGGCGCATAAGACTGAAATGATTACAGTAACTAATCATTTCAATTAGAGACGTTTGACCAAAGTTTTGACTTTAAGTTCTTTTGTGCAAGCATAACAAGGTTTGACTCTTGACCAACTGGTCTATCCTATGACTTTGAACCGGATTGCCTTTAACCCTTTTGACTATGATACATTCTGGTACGGCAGAAATCACTAACAATCCAATAATCATAGGCCTAATTCTCTACTTACATACAGTTGTAGAAAAATTCTTTAAAATTCCTAAACAAACAAAAAGGACCCATTAACCAAAATTCTCTCAAATACATGTAAAAACCTTACTGCTCATAAACAAATGGCCATGCAAAGAAAAAAAAAAAAGAAAAACCATGAACCGTCTCAAATGATCACAACCACATCTTCTTTTGTAACACATACCAAACACATTAATATAAATAAATAAATAAATAAATAAATAAGCTTTTGAAAACTATAGTTATAGTTACCTGATATACAATAGATTCCCAGAGTTGTTGGCATTGGGGGCATCTCAGCCAATGCCCAGTAAGTATTATTGATGGAGGCGGCGGAATGCAAGGCGCCGACGGAGATGGCGGCGGCGGTGGCGCAAAGGACGATGAAGTGGGAGACGGTTGGCCAGTGGAAGAAGGGGTGTGGGTTGGCGGTGGGGCAGAGAAGGGTTGGGGCGGAGGAGACGGCAGCGGTGGGGCAGAGGGAGACGGCAGCGGTGGGGCAGAGGGAGGCGGCAGCGGGGTCTGAGTTGGTGAGTTCGACGACCACGATGGTGAATGTGAATACAAGAATCTGTCGGAGTTGGATATGAATGGACGGCGGTGTCGATAAAGATTGAGAGAAAGGGTGCGAAGTGGTGGAGAATTTGGGACCGGTGGTGGAACAGGCTTAGCCTGACGTGGTGGTGAGGGTGGTGAGTGGGTAGCTGGGCGACTGAAACAACGCAACTTTTTTCTCAGGTTCAACATTATTGAATTGGATTAGGGGATCAATTAAAGATTTCTTTCTATGGTTTGGTTTTCTAGTTTCATAAGTACTTATTAATAATGAATGACATGCTTTGCTTGTAATAAGGATGTTAGAATTCAAATCGACGAGGTTTTCCGTTGGAACCAGCTAAGCTAGCTCTTAATTAATGTTAATGTTAATGTTATACCTCTGAATTTGAACAGTACTTGTCTTATTATTATTGTTGTTAGTTTAGTTAGGTACCCAATATATTGTTATTATTATTTTTATTTTTTCAAATTGGTCCAAAAGTGAAGACGCACGACCTGAAAAGATGTTGTATTCTCATGATCGCATCAAACACAAACCCATATTGAGATACCCGCATTTTATTTACCGAGTTGGGATACGATCCATCTCCAAACGACACATAAAAATATTGCACTTAAGAGAAACCCATTTCATTCGCTAATTATTTGTTTAATAAACTTTTTCTCTTTATCGATCCCACAACAACAAAAAAAAAAAAAAAAAAAAACAAAAAATCTCTTAATCGTCTCCTCCCATTTCCATTTATCCGGGTTAGTGCCTAAGATGACCGACTCCATAGCAACAATACACTCAGTCATGAAGTTGTCCAATTTTCTCCTTTTCGCTTGTCTCTCTCCCCAATGACCTTCGAGACCGATCTTCTCGTAGTGAACCGGCAGCGGTTGGACCGGAGACGGTTCCTGCTTTTGTGATGGGTGTAACAAAAACAGGGTAATAACCAATCTTTCCTATCACTTGTGGCGGTTTAGACTGTTTATTGGACGACATTGTATTGTCGCGTACGGCAATACACCTAGTTGTGTTAATATATGAAGTTCCATTATTGTATCGTAATCGTACTAGTGTAAGGTATGCTAGATTTTAATGGAAAATAATCGATAATATCGTAATTGATTGTGTAATTATATTGTTATTATTGTATTTAGTATGTTTCCATACATACTCGACCGACTTGTATTATAAATTGATTATCATTGAGAAGAGGAAGATAATCCATTGAATAATATTCTCCTTACAGAAAAAATGATAATAATACATAAAATTCACTAATAATTTTTTATACTCATTTTCACGAAATTATGTTTTATGCAATGTAATATATCCACATTATAAGTCAAATTAAACTATCATAAAGCTTGTATAGCATAATTTTAAAAGTGTTTCATTTTAATAATTAAACTTTTAAAATATGTTATACTTTGTTGATATCATTTGATATTCGAAAGATGCAATCTGTAGATACATCAACTCAAGATGTCCAACAATAAGTTGCAGAAATAAATAGGGAAAATGACCAATATAGCCCGTTGACCGGGCATTTTGCACAACTAGCCCCCTCCACCGTCTTTGGAGAGACGGGACACGGCTCCCAACCAGCCTGAACCGTCTTCGAGACGGTTTGGTTTTATAGCCAATTGCAAGCCAACACGTGGCGTCTCTGATCCCGAGGCTGTACCGTCTCTCTCCAGACGGGTCAGAACCCTCTCCCAGACGGTTCACGTTTCCCAAGACGGCTGACCCTTCGGTTCAACCGTCTCCCAGACGGTTCACGTCTACCAATGCCGGCTGACCTTTCGGCTCAACCGTCTCAAAAGACGGGTCACATTTCCCAAGACGGCTGGCCCTTCGGTTCAACCGTCTCTCAAGACGGTACACAGCTACCAACGCCGGTGAGTCCCGATGAGCGGGCGACGCTTCGGTTGTCCAACTCAGCCCTATAAATACCCGTCTCCCGTCCATTTCCCGTCATCCAACCCCGTTTAAATAGTATCCACCACCGTGCAACTCCGTCTAAACACTATTTACAACCCGACGACCACCGTCCAACACCGTCCAAACAATATCTACCACCCCACCACCACCGTCCAACACCGTCCAAACAAAATCTACCACCCCACCACCACCGTCCAACACCGTCCAAATCATAGAAAAATGGCACCTCAAAGATGGACGGAAGAACAAGAGATTGCCTTGATTGCGGCATGGCTTCACGTTGAAGAAAGCACACACCTTAACAACAAATGGTTCCGGATACTGAATGAATACAACCGGCTCGTTGGAGGGTCAGCACGTACCACCGAGTCCCTAAGCCGCAAGTTGAGCGATTTGACGACAAAGTGTCAAATCTTCAACGGGCACCACAACCGGACTCTTTACGACGTACCCTCTAACATTCCCGAAGACGTGGCAATTAGACACAGTCTAAGGCAGTATAAAAACAGGGAGCGTAAAGAGTTTAAACATGTGTCCGTTTGGCAAATGATAAGACATCGTCTTAATTAATTTGTAATTTAGTAACTTTTTATTTAATGCAATTAATGGTTATATTTTTATTAATATTAATGCAATTTTGTCTTTTTGTTTTTATATTTAAGGTAAATATGTACTATACTATTACAATCACAAATAAACAATAAATACTATTACAACAACAATTAAAAAACTACATTATTACAACAAACTTCCCAAAAACTAAGAAGCAACAAGTGAAAACTAAGAAGCAACAAGTAAAAAACTATACTATTACAACAAACTTCCCAAATATACTTCCAGAACTAAGAACTTTGTTTGAAGTAATAGTAATGTCTAACCAACTATTGAGGACTACATCTTAGTGTTAGATGTTTTGTCCTCCACAGCGGCGGTAGTAGCAGTGGTCTACATAGACGTTGTTTCGAATGGTGTATGTGCTCTACACAGACAAGTCCGAAACGTTTCCTCGTTTTATGTAACAATAGTTCTCAGTGAGCACACGTCGAACATCGAGACATAAATTCGGAAAGCGAGCGAACTTGCCTAAAATGTAGACCACCACATCATCGATCCATTACACGGGTTGCAAACCACGCGCAGATGGAACAACAATCCAAGTAGCCGTACGCAGATGAAACAACAATCCAAGTAACCGGGACATATTTTCCGAAGCCGGTAGGCTTCGGCTGGGAAAGTCAAAAAGGCTTCGGCTGGGAAAGTAAAAAAACGTCATTGGATTGGAAGATGAAAGCTTAGAGGAGAGGGGTGGGTGCATGGAAGATGAAAGCTTAGAGGAGATGGGTGGGTGCAAATTTCGTTAAGTGAATTGGGGTATTTATATACACTCGTGAGACGGTTCAGACGGTATCACAAAACGGCTTAAGACGACTTGGGAAATGTGACCCGTCTGGGAGACGGTTGAACCGAAGGGTCAGCCGGCATTGGTAGACGTGAACCGTCTGGGAGACGGTTGAACCGAAGGGTCAGCCGGCATGGGGGCACGGGAACCGTCTGGGAGAGATCTCTGACCCGTCTGGAGAGAGACGGTACAGCCTCGGGATCAGAGACGCCACGTGTTGGCTTGCAATTGGCTATAAAACCAAACCGTCTCGAAGACGGTTCAGGCTGGTTGGGAGCCGCGTCCCGTCTCTCCAAAGACGGTGGAGAGGGCTAGTTGTGCAAAATGCCCGGTCAACGGGCTATATTGGTCATTTTCCCAAATAAATATATTCAAAAGGCCCGGTCTATTTCAGCCCCTCACCTTCTATTTTCACCCCCCTCAAAGCGCCTCGCTTAGGCCTAAGCGAGGCGCTTTGCCCCCATTTCGAGGAGGTCAGTACGAGGTCAGAAAAAACTGAAATTTTAAAAGCGAAGCGCCTCGCTTAGGCCTAAGCGAGGCGCTTCGAATCTAACTTTATTTTTTGGTGTTTTAAATTTTAAAAGCGAAGCGCCTCGCTTAGGCCTAAGCTAGGCGCTTTACCCCCAAAGCACCTCTCTTTGGCCAAAGCTAGGTGCTTTGGCCCTTTTATTTAAATATATATATATATATATATTGTTTTAATTAAATTTAAATGGTTTTACTTAATTAAAAAAATATTTTAATTCATTTTTAATTGGTTTAACTAGTTTCCAATCAAAGAAAAATTAGTTTGGCGTGTTTCGGTTCGTTTATTACTCGTTTATAGTTTTCAGAACATACAACCGAGAATGAACAACTTTCATAAATATATGTACGTAACACATGAAGTGTGCAATCAATACCATGTTTTACCAAATTTCAAATTTTACATCTCTAATCGATATACTAGACTTTCGGACATTGTTTAACGCGTTTTGGTTCGTTTAGTTGCTCGTTTTAGAGCAAACAACCGAGTATGAACAACTTTCATAAATCAATGTACGTAGCACATGAAGAGTGCAACCAATACCATATCTTATCAAATTTCATATTTTACATCTTTAATCGATATACTGGACTTTCGGACCTTGTTTGACGCGGTTTGGTTCGTTTAATTGCTCGTTTGTGGTTTTCAGAATAAACAACGGTGAATGAACAACTTTCATAAATAATAATATAACTTTTAAAGTCAGGTGCTTTACCCCCAATTAAATTGTCGTTACCTGATCAGGTCCGGTAACGAACCGTACCAGTTTCAAACTGACCGCCCGGTAACGAACCGTATCGGTTTCGAACTGACCGGCCCGTTATCCACCTGGACCGTATCGAACTGATCAGGTCCGGTAACAAACCGTATCGGTTTCGAACTGACCGGACCGTTATCCACCCAGATCGTATCGACCAGATCAGGTCCGGTAACGAACCGTACCGGTTTCGAACTGACCGCCCGGTAACGAACTGCATCGATTTCGAACTGACCGGCCCGTTATCCACCCGGATCAAATCAACCTGATCAGGCCCGGATACGAACCTTACCGGTTTCGAACTGACCGGCCCGTTATCCACCCAGATTGTATCGACCCGATCAGGTCCGGTAACGAACCGTACCGGTTTCGAACTGACCGGACCGTTATCCACCCGGATCGTATCAACCTGATTAGGCCCGGATACGAACCGTACCGGTTTCGAACTGACCGGCCCGTTATCCACCCAGATTGTATCGACCCGATCAGGTCCGGTAACGAACCGTACCGGTTATGAACTGACCGGCCCGTTATCCACCCGGACCGTATCGACCTGATCAGGTCTGGTAACGAACCGTACCGGTTTCGAACTGACCGCCCGGTAACGAACTGTATCGGTTTCGAACTGACTGGCCCGTTATCCACCCGGATCGTATCGACCTGATAAGGACCGGATACGAACCGTACCGGTTTCAAACTGACCGGCCTGTTATCCACCCAGATTGTATCGACCCGATCAAGTCCGGTAATGAACCGTACCGGTTTTGAACTGACCGGCCCGTTATCCACCCGGACCGTATCGACCTGATCAGGTCCGGTAACGAACCGTACCGGTTTCGAACTGACCGGCCCGTTATCCACCCGGATCGTATCGATCCGATCAGGTTCGGTAACGAACCGTACTTGAAGACTGGATTCGGTGCAATCAGAATCTGAATATTATATTACAATATTATTACGTTGAGCATCATCAATATGGTATTAGTGGTTGGAAACTGTGATGACAAAGATGGTGTGTGTTGAAACAAGGTATGGAGTCGATCCGACTGTTGATTTCTTGATGAATGGGAAGATAAACAATTCCTGCTCATCTTGATGAATATCTTCATCAATCTCCTTGATCTACGCATAAGTGTGAGAGTCGATCCGACTGTTGATTTCTTTTTGCAACCGGTACAACGAACTCTGAAGGTTTGCGCGTTAGCGCCGATCCGATTGTTAAAAGTATCAAGACTATGAAATTAGTAAAACAACTTTTCAGTTGTTATCGGAGAGATAGCTGTCAACGATGAAGGCTACCTGATAAAGGCTGAACACGAGTGTAATCAAACAAGGTGCTATGAAAGCCACCAACGATCAATTATAATATAGTCCGGAAGTCAAGCATATAAATTAAACATGCAAAAATTATGTTCTGAAAAATATGGGTATCGAATGTATAGTCGGAAGACCACGTACAATGATTCATCAAAGTTGTACAAAGCTGGATGTTTCTACTAAAAAACCCAAACGAGCAATAAACGAAGCGAAACGCCTCAAACAAATTTTCTTGACTTGGAAACAACTTAAAAGAACTAAAAATGAATTAAAATTATTTTTTGGTCAATAACAGATAACTTTAAATAATTAAAAGAAATTGATTTTAAAAAAAAAGGCCAAAGCGCCTAGTTTTGGCCAAAGCTAGGCGCTTAAATGCCTAGCTTTGGCCAAAGCTAGGCGCTTGAGTGGTTTGATTAGACCACAGGCGCCTAGCTTTGACCAAAGCTAGGCGCTTTGGCTTTTTTTTTAAATGAATTTCTTTTAATTCTTTAAAATTATTTGTTATTGACCAAAAAATAATTTTAATTCATTTTTAGTTCTTTTAAGTTGTTTCCAAGCCAAGAAAATTTGTTTGAGGCGTTTCGCTTCGTTTATTGCTCGTTTGGGTTTTCAATAGAAACATCCAGCTTTGTACAACTTTGATGAATCATTGTACGTGGTCCTCCGACTAAACCTAACACACAACAATTTGTTTTAATTCATTTTTAAGTGTTTTTAATTACTTTTCAATAAATGAAGGTCCTCACATTTTAGTAACATTTTAGATTAAATGGGATTTAGAACAACCACATGTCAAGAAATGATAATTTTCAAATATTGCAGATCAGGGTGTTACCAAGCATGTCAAGAAATGATAATTTTCAAATATTGCAGATCAAGGTGTTACCAAGCATGTCAAGAAATGATAATTTTCAAATATTACACTCGTGTTCAGCCTTTATTAGGTTGCCTTCATCGTTGACAGCTATCTCTCCGATAACAACTGAATTTTACTTGCTTGCCTGAAAAGTTGTTTTACTAATTTCATAGTCTTGATACTTCAAGGTACCATGTATCGTATCGACCCGATCAGTTTCGGTAACGAACCGTACCGGTTTTGAACTGAGCGCCCGGTAACGAACGTACCGATTTCGAACTGACCGGCCCGTTATCCACCCAGACTGTATCGACCCGATCAGGTCCGGTAACGAACCGTACCGGTTTCAAACTGACCGCCCGGTAACGAACCGTACCAGTTTCGAACTGACCGGCCCGTTATCCACCCGGAAATGTATCAACCCAATCAAGTCCGGTAACGAATCGCACCGGTTTTGAACTGATCGCCCGGTAATGAACAGTACCGGTTTCGAACTGACCGGCTCGTTATCCACCCGGACCGTATCGACCCGATCAGGTCCGGTAACGAACCGTACCAGTTTCGAACTGACCGGCCCATTATCCACCCGTTGAGGTGCTTAAGAAACGAGCAATTTGACGAACCAAACTGCGTCAAACAAGGTCCGAAAGTCCAGTATATCGATTAGAGATGTAAAATTTGAAATTTGATAAGACATGGTATTGATTGCACTCTTTATGTGCTACGTATATTCATTTATGAAAGTTGTTCATACTCGGTTGTTTGCTCTAAAACGAGCAATTAAAAGAACCAAAACGCGTTAAACAATGTCCAGAAGTCTAGTATATCGATTAGAGATGTAAAATCTGAAATTTGGTAATACATGGTATTGATTGCACACTTCATGTGTTACGTACATATATTTATGAAAGTTGTTCATTCTCGGTTGTTTGTTCTGAAAATCACAAACGAGCAATAAACAAACCGAAACACGCCAAACTAATTTTTCTTTGATTGGAAACAAGTAAAAACAATTAAAATGAATTAAAATATTTTTTTAATTAAGTAAAACCATTTAAATCTAATTAAAACAATATTTTTTTTTAATAAAAGGGCCAAAGCACCTAGCTTTGGCCAAAGAGAGGTGCTTTGGGGGTAAATCTAGAAAACATGTCCAGATTCATCCCCCCTAGAAAAAAGGGGCCAAAGCGCCTCGCTTTGGCCTAAGCGAGGCGCTTTGAAGTTGCTTTTTGCTTTTCCCGATAAAGCAGTCAACCTAGTACTACGATTTGACCCAAAGCGCCTCGCTTTGGGCAAAGCGAAGCGCTTTGAAGGGGGATTGAAATAGAACCCAAGGGGTGTAAATAGAATGGTCCATTCAAAATGCGTTATTATTACATTTTCTTGTTGTATTCAAGTTTGTTATCATTGAAATGTTATCATTGAAAAAGAAAGAATTGACATGTCTTATTATATATGTCTTTTATTTAACATATAACACGTTTTTTTGTTGTGAAAAATTATTTAAAAAATAAATTCTAACAAGGAACTAGAGTCTTTGGTACTGAGAACAAACATATATTCAAACCTCACAAGGGAAGAACTTTTTAAAGCACCCCAAACCATTAAACTTGTTTTATTTTAAAAGCTCCCATGATCATTTTGAAAAGTTATTGTCGCTCTCATTGGAAAAACAAACTGATATCAAACCGACCTCACTAGTGGGCAAGCCACTAGAAGATGATTTGCGGTCTCAGCTAGCTCCACACAACTAGATCATAATGTATCATTAACCCTCATACCTCCGTTTAACATAAGCTCTGATGTGGTGATCTTGTTCGTAACTACCCTACACCCATAAAAATCAACCTTTGTAGGTAGTAGGTACCATTTTTGCCACCGATGTAAGTACCGCTCCTATTATAATAACTGCTTTTTAATATCCGAGCGAAGAGATTGAACTTAGAATGGCTCCCTCTTCTTTGAACTATCTTTTCTTTTCTTTCAATATTAGTTTTTTGGTTGTTATATAAGTATTAGAAAGAAAAAAGCTAAGGCAAATGCAAAGCCATGGGAAAATGGATACCATTATTTTTTTTATTTTTTATTTTTTTATAAAGCCAACCCTTAACCCACCATATTGACTTGCCACTTTGCCTTTCAAATTATCGTGGCTTTGTTTTTCCGACAATAAGTTATCATTCGAACTCAGAGTGACTATAATATACATGTAACATATAATGGGAAATTATCTATGCTATATTATAAAGCATTTTAGAAGAACCTCTTAATTTTTAAATAATACAACTATATAAATGCTTAAAGTACAACACAATGCATGTAGTAACAACTTTTTGAGGGCATTTATGTTTTTTCAAACATAACTTACACATATACCCCTCAACTTTACTTCATTTAAATAATAATTACACTTTTTACCATAATTATAATCAACCACCCCTAACGATTTTTAAACGTCCATAATTTTTTCATACGTTATTATTTTCTTAATATTATTACATCGTATAAACGAGCGTTTTTTCCTCTTTAATTTGAGTATAGTATTACTATAGTTTTTTTAATTTAAAAAAAATGATATGTTAAGATTAAATAATAATTGAAAAGAAAACAAACGAAAATGAACAGAAAGTTTTCATATCTATACTATCTTATAATACTTTTCACAAGAACCACATATAATTTGCGTTTTACAAGTATAATTGGTTAGAGTATGCACATATTAATTTAAGTTTTACAAGTATAATTATTCAGAGTACAACACACAATGCACATATTAATTACTTTTTCAGAGCAAATATCTTTTATACAGTATTTACACATTTGCCCATCAACTTTACTCAACTTTAATTTATTTAAATAATAGTTACATTTTTTACCATTATTATAACCAACTACCCCTTACAATTTTTAAACGTTTATAACTTTTTCATACTTTATTATTTTCTTAATATTATTACCCCGTATAAACGAGCGTTCTTTTCACTTTAATTTGAGTATAGTATTGCTATAGTTTTTTTAATTTAAAAAATGATATGTTAAGACTAAATAATAATCGAAACAAAAACAAGGGAAAATGACCAATATAGCCCGTTGACCGGGCATTTTGCACAACTAGCCCTCTCCACCGTCTTTGGAGAGACGGTACACGGCTCCCAACCAGCCTGAACCGTCTCCGAGATTGTTTGGTTTTATAGCCAATCGCAAGCCAACACGTGGCGTCTCTGATCCCGAGGCTGTACCGTCTCTCTCCAGACGGGTCAGAGATCTCTCCCAGACGGTTCACGTGCCCCCATGCCGGCTGCCTTCGGTTCAACCGTCTCCCAGACGGTTCACGTCTACCAATGCCGGCTGACCCTTCGGTTCAACCGTCTCCCAGACGGGTCACATTTCCCAAGTCGTCTTAAGCCGTTTTGTGATACCGTCTGAACCGTCTGAACCGTCTCACGAGTGTATATAAATACCCCAATTCACTTAACGAAATTTGCACCCACCCCTCTCCTCTAAGCTTTCATCTTCCATGCACCCACCCGTCTCCTCTAAGCTTTCATCTTCCAATCCAATGACGTTTTTTTACTTTCCCAGCCGAAGCCTTTTTGACTTTCCCAGCCGAAGCCTACCGGCTTTGGAAAATATGTCCCGGTTACTTGGATTGTTGTTTCATCTGCGTACGGCTACTTGGATTGTTGTTCCATCTGCGCGTGGTTTGCAACCCGTGTAATGGATCGATGATGTGGTGGTCTACATTTTAGGCAAGTTCGTTCGCTTTCCGAATTTATGTCTCGATGTTCGACGTGTGCTCACTGAGAACTATTGTTACATAAAACGAGGAAACGTTTCGGACTTGTCTATGTAGAGCACATACACCATTCGAAACAACGTCTATGTAGACCACTGCTACTACCGCCGCTGGGGAGGACAAAACATCTAACACTAAGATGTAGTCCTCAATAGTTGGTTAGACATTACTATTACTTCAAACAAAGTTCTTAGTTCTGGAAGTAAATTTGGGAAGTTTGTTGTAATAGTGTAGTTTTTTACTTGTTGCTTCTTAGTTTTCACTTGTTGCTTCTTAGTTCTTGGGAAGTTTGTTGTAATAGTGTAGTTTTTTAATTGTTGTTGTAATAGTATTTATTGTTTAATGAGATATTTACCTTAATATAAAAACAAAAAAACAAAATTGCATTAATATTAATAAAAATATAACCATTAATTGCATTAAATAAAAAGTTAATAAATTACAAATTAATTAGGACGATGTCTTATCATTTGCCAAACGGACACATGTTTAAACTCTTTACGCTCCCTGTTTTTATACTGCCTTAGACTGTGTCTAATTGCCACGTCTTCGGGAAAGTTAGAGGGTACGTCGTAAAGAGTCCGGTTGTGGTGCACGTTGAAGATTTGACACTTTGTCGTCAAATCGCTCAACTTGCGGCTTAGGGACTCGGTGGTACGTTCTGACCCTCCAACGAGCCGGTTGTATTCATTCAGTATCCGGAACCATTTGTTGTTAAGGTGTGTGCTTTCTTCAACATGAAGCCATGCTGCAATCAAGGCAATCTCTTGTTCTTCCGTCCATCTTTGAGGTGCCATTTTTGTATGATTTGGACGGTGTTGGACGGTGTTGGACGGTGTTGGACGGTGGTGGTGGGGTGGTAGATATTGTTTAGACGATGTAGGACGGTGTTGGACGGTGGTGGTGGGGTGGTAGATATTGTTTAGATGGTGTTGGACGGTGGTCGTTGGGTTATAGATAGTGTTTAGACGGAGTTGCACGGTGGTGGATAGTGTTTAGACGGGGTTGGATGACGGGAATGGGACGGGAGACGGGTATTTATAGGGCTGAGCTGGACAACCGAAGCGTCGCCCGCTCATCAGGACTCACCGGCGTTGGTAGATGTGTACCGTCTTGAGAGACGGTTGAACCGAAGGGCCAGCCGTCTTGGGAAATGTGACCCGTCTTTTGAGACGGTTCAGCCGAAAGGTCAGCCGGCATTGGTAGACGTGAACCGTCTGGGAGACGGTTGAACGAAGGCAGCCGACATTGGGAAACGTGAACCGTCTCGGAGAGATCTCTGACCCGTCTGGAGAGAGACGGTACAGCCTCGGGATCAGAGACGCCACGTGTTGGCTTGCAATTGGCTATAAAACCAAACCGTCTCGGAGACGGTTCAGGCTTGTTGGGAGCCGTGTCCCGTCTTTCCAAAGACGGTGGAGAGGGCTAGTTGTGCAAAATGCCCGGTCAACGGGCTATATTGGTCATTTTCCCCAAAAACAAATGAAAATGAACCGAAAGCTTCTATATCTATACTATCTTATAATATATTTCACAAGGACCTCATATAATTTAAGTTTTACAAGTATAATTGGTTATAGTACAACACACAATGCACATATTAACTATTTTCATCAGGGTAATATGTCTTTTATATAATAATTACACATTTGCTCACTTCAACTTTACTCAACTTTTTTTATTTAAATAATAATCACACTTTTTCACCCTTATTTTAATCAACTACTCCCACGATTTTTAAACGTCCATAATTTTTTCATACATTAATATTTTCTTAATATTATTACACCGTATAAATGAGAATTTTGTTTCCTTTAATTTGATTATGGTATTGCTATAGTTTTTTTTTTTAATTTAGATAATGATATGTTAGGGTTAAGTAATAACCGGAACGAAAACAAAGGAAGTGAGAAGTTACATTTGCACATGTGACTTCTCACTTCCTCACAGTCACCATAATTTTTTGCTTAGCGCATCACATGAATTATTGCTATGTATTTGTTCATGTGCTTGCACTTCCGCTAGCACATAGGATTCGATTGTGGTAAAAAAAAGTATTTTTATTTATTGAATTCAAAATTTTGTTTAAATTTTTTTTACCACTTACTCAGCTGCTATTATTATTAATGTCATAATTTTATCTCATTTGTGTTTATAGAAATTTTTGTGTAATAAGTTGTTGAATGAAAAGATACACGTTGTGATATAGTTCTCATCTTGATTCTTTAATGAAAAACACTATAATTTAGTTCACAACTTTGTGTTTTTTGAATATACACACACACACACACATATATATATATATATATATATATATATATATATATATATATATATATGTGTGTGGAAGGAAAATATCTTGAAAATGTATAATCTGATACTTGAAATCTATATACATTATGTATAATTTGATCGGTTAATTTGGTTATGCCCACTGGCAAAACTTCTATGGGGCCACGAGCCCCCCTCTCCCGTTTTGTTCGCAGTGTATTTTTTTACCTTAAAATTCTGAATATTTTTTATAGATTGAGTATGTCCCCCATGATTTTATCGGAAATGCAGTCAAGCTCCGCTATGATTATACCACACACCAAGACAAATATTTCGGTCAATTGATTATTGTTTAACCTAACCAACCTAATGTTGTTACCCGCCGCAACGCGCGGGCACCCCACTAGTTATCAAAATGTATTTCCAAAATTTTTCGGATGTGAATTTGTGCAAAGTGCAAACAATACAGTTGATCCGAATATGATCTATATTTCAATAATTCAATTAATTTATAAATCTTAATTGTATGTCTGTATCAACATCCTATAATCAGAGGCGGAGCCAGGATTTCAAGATAAGGGGGCTTAGATTATTTAAACTAGCACTCATTAAAAAAATCGAACAACATAATAAACTATTATTACTAGTGGAGAGTAGAGTGAGCCTTAAGGGGGGCTTGATACAGACACAAAAAAAAAGAAAAAAAAAGAAGGATATAGTGGAGAGTAGAGTGGACCTTAAGGGGGCTTGATACAATTTTATTGAATATGGACTATAAAAACTTAATTAAATTTGGGCCGCCGAGGGAGGCTCGACACCCCTTGGTCCCTCCCCTCCCCCGCCACTGCCTATAATCTTGTTTCATGTTTTTATAAGAAAAAAGAAACGAAAAATAGAACCTATATAAGATCACCCACAACAGTACCCCCATTCAATCATTCCAGACCGTCACATCACCATGTCATATCTTTTTAAACCACTCCAAACCACAACCCTTCCAAATCCACTTTTTTCCTCCAACCAAAAATCATTTCAAACCTTCAACTCATCATCTACTTTTCATTTTTATTTAATTTATACCCAAATACAAAAACCTTTTTATTTAATAAAAAAGTACAACATGCGGGCCCCACTTTTTCAGTATTGGACATGTCTGCTTTAGCGGACCAACACCCACCTGACTTCATGCTTCATTTACGTTTTCTAGGACTATGGACCCGTTACTTCATCATAATTCCGCATATCTACCAAATACCAATCCACATACGAGTGTCAATAATTCGATTTATCGGTCTCTCATCAAATTACAAGTACTAGAATTTCCTTGGGTGTCAACAACCTAATCAAAAGGCATTATTCATCTTCCACAATTGCTATCTTCCAAAATTTACAATGATTGTACTTTAGACATGATCTACAAACCTCTAATCAACTCATAATCATGTGCTTGTTGCCAATCAGTCTATCACTCAAACCATACTTCAACAATTAAACGAGTTCTAAGTATATACATTACAAAAATGGTCATGGGTTTATGTAATGGTATAAAAGTTACCCCTATGGTGACTAGGGATGAGCATACAAGGCCGAATACCGATCTCATCCCGTCCCGATTCCGATACCGTACCGAACCGATACCGAACCGGGGGGTTTCGGGATCGGTATCGGTACCCATATTTATGGATTTTCGGTTTCGGTATTATCGGTATCGGTAAGGGATCAGTATGGTATCGGTATTTTAAGGTAAAATACGGATACCATATCGGTACCGTACCAATACCGTACCGTGCCGTATGTGTTCGGTATCGGTATCGGTATCGGTATTGGTTTTTGGACTTTTCGGTATCGGTATTGTCGGGATCGGTATCGGTTCGATACTGATACCGTCCCGAGCTCATCCCTAATGGTGACATCTTGTGGGTATACTAGGAGACACCTTTTGTAACTTTGGGTCAAAACAAATAATATCAATGTGTTAATTTAGTGTAACATTATTTATATATATTAATACAAAGACACTTCAATAGTGTCTTTATTTTAATATATATACTGGCCACTAACTTTTACGTTAACTTTATTTCTGCCACTAACTTTTAGGTTAACTTTGTTTTAATATATATATATATTGGCTACTAACTTTTACGTTAACTTTATTTCTGCCACTAATTTTTAGGTTAACTTTATTTTCTTCTAATTTGACCACCAAACTTAGACCAACACACTTTTAGCTTTTAGGATTTAAAACTTTGGCCACTAACTTTTAGCTTAACTTTATTTTCTTCCAATTTGACCACCTAATATATATATTGACCACTAACTTTTACGTTAACTTTATTTCTGCCACTAACTTTTAGGTCAACTTTATTTTCTTCTAATTTCACCACCAAACATAGACGAACAAACTTTTAGCTTTTAGGATTTAAAACTTTGGTCACTAACTTTTAGCTTAACTTTATTTTTTTCCAATTTGATCACCAAACTTTTCGCTTTTGGGATTTCAAACTTTGATCACCAAACTTTCAGCTTTTAGGATTTCAAACTTTGGTCACTCAATTTTTTAAACTTACATTGCACTTTGGCCAAAATTTTAGCTTTTAGGATTTCAAACTTTGACCACCAAACTTTTAGCTTTTAGCCGCAAGTATTTTTTTGAAGCTCATGCAAGAATAACAGTCACTTAATATTATCTTTTATGTCCACGAAACCCTCCACGCAACGGGAGCTCCCACAGCGACGCGCGATCTTTAACGTCCGCCAAACACTCAACGCAACAGGAGCTCCCGCCGCGTTTCGCACAACAGCCGCTCCCGCGGCGAAGCGCGGGCAACTAATACCTAGTTTAATAATAATTGACTCATACTGAATCAAAAATGACTTAACTTTTTTTATTCAATAAATTGTTGAAATATCATGAAATTATGTTTACAAAATTGCACACTGACTTTATGTTTGTGATTCATAATTTCAAAATCAACTACAATTTTGCGAACACTAGTTCAAAGATCTGCATATTCAGTATTGTAACCTTTGAGAGTTTATAATTTTATATAACAATCAATGTGTATTGTGGACTTGGTATAACTTGTTTGGATATTGATCCTAAAAATAACAATTCATGACGAAAATATATATCGTTTTACATGTGATGTGGTTTGTACATAGGCATGTTCTGTTTCCGATTTAGCTACAAGCAGTGGCGGATCTAGAAATTTTTTTTAGTAGCAACGTTAAAAAAAAATTCGTCGTAGTTTCATACAATGGCTTGGTATCACTCTTTTGCGTGACCCGATTCATACTTTCGGTTTCGACTTGACATTGTTATAATGTTTATGGTTTACTCCTAAATAAATTAACAGAAAAAGCATACTCAACTGGTGGATTGCTACATAATTCCTAAAGCCTAAATCAATTAACAAACAACAAATCTTTAAATCAATCAACTACTGGATTGCTACATAATTCCTAAAGTCTAAATCAATTAACAAACAACAAATCTTTAAATCAATCAACTAATGGATTGCTACCTAATTCCTAAATCCTAAATCAATAAACAAACAACAAATCACTAAACTTGTTGAACCAGAATGGATTGACAGAACAATGCATCAATTGATAAACAGTAAACCAGTACTAACCTTTTGAATACCTGTTGTCCAGTCGAATAGAACAGTCGACTCAACCGGCCGGCCCTGGAGTCGAAGTTGATATATGCCTGAATAAGGTAATTTGAATGTAAGACTATACGAGCAGATTGTAAGATTAAGACATAGCAGATTGTAAGATTAAGAAGGGGGTGTATGGGTCTTATAAAATCACTATAAATATAAACTCTCATATTCACAGAGTAAAACTAAAAACTAGCAACACGCTAAAGAACAATGATAGTTAAACGAGTACCATTCATATTCATAGAAACAAAATGAATCTTTTAAAATCAAAATCATCATTCCAACACCAACCAAAATAATTGAATATCTTTCCATTTTTATTATCAGAATGAAATATGGAATAGAATACAGAACCTCAACCAAAGACAACAACATAAACATATAAACCCCACCCCAAAAATCGTAACAAAGCAAATTGTAAAACATCCAAAACACAAATTATAAAACACATGAGCAAACCTAATCAATTAATCAAAAACATTTACACTATAATCAATTATAATATCCAACACCCAATTTATAATTACTCATTACTAAATGCCTAAAACACTTAGAACAATTCAATTATAAAACATAAGATAGTAAGGGTTCATAAGGGTTAGAAAAAAACTCACAACCGACTGTGGACAGGGGCGGTGCTCTGCTCCTCCTTGGTTGTTGCTTTGGCTGCTCGTGTTGGGCGGAGGAGGGACGGGGACGTAGGGTAAGAGTTTAGATTTAAGAATGTTTGGCTGCTGCTCTACTCTACTCCTTGGCTGCGTGAAAAAGAACAGACGTTTTTTTTTTGGTTTTGTGAATGTGAAGTGGGTTGGGGACTTGGGGTGGGCTTATTGTTGTTGGACTTGGATTAAAGGGGGGTGGGGTGGCTTGTTGGTGAATGGTGGACTTGGGTTTAATGGGTGGACTATTATTATAATTAGATTAGTTATTTTTTGGGGTTATTATTAGTCAGATTCGATAAATATTTTTCCGAGTAACGTAACGTGGTAACGTATAATTTCATTTAATAGTAAGTTAGTAACGTTTATTAAATTTTAGTAGCAACGTAAATTTCATTTTAATAGTAACGTTTTCGAAAAATCATAAAAAAACGAAAAAGTTCCACTACGTGCGTGAAATTAAGTAGCAGCGGGCGCGGTCCCTAGCATTTAGCTAGGTCCTCCCCAGGCTACAAGGATTTAAAACCCATACATAAATAAATAACTTAAAAAAAACCCTCAAACATTGCAGTGTTCTCAACAAATATTAGGGGGACGAGGCGCCATCCGAATTGTCCACGGGTACCAACTATCAGCACGGTATCACCGCCGCCATACACGCTGGTAGTGGTCCCGTGGACCGTTTTGCTGGTTCTATCTAACGGGCTGGTACCGTTGTTTTCTTTTATTTTTGACTTTTATATATACCTTTTTTTGTGTATTTAACCGTTTGTTTTATTTTTTTTTTATTATTTTTACCGTTTGTTTTATGAATATCTTTATCTTTTTTTAACGGTTTGTTTAAAATTTATTTAAATAATAGGAACATTAAAGATAAATAAACATAAAAAACTAAAATTCATAACTATTAAACATAAAAAACTAAAAATAAAATATATTAAAAGAAATAACATGAAATTATCCTGATATAACTATTACATTTTTATACCAAGAAAATTAAAAAAAAACATGTTTTTCTTGATACCTTTTCTATACAAACACAAAAATGGTCATCATTCATCATCACATAAACTCTTATTTGTTACAACTTATAAAGTTATAAAGTGCATATAGTCCAAAACGCAAGCCGTATTCTATCCATTTAATTTACCCATGGGTTAGAAAACCTGACCCATGATACCATATTATAACCCATTAACCCGCATATAATATATATATATATATATATATATATATATATATATATTGCAAAAGGATTAATCCTACATGTCATAATATTATGCAATCTCTTCTTTAAGAGATGCCACATAGGATGTGATGTGGCAACTCTAAACCAATTAAAAAAAAGAAATAAATATGATTTAACCTAATCTATTAAAATTTTTAGCCTAATCTATTAAATACCTAATCAACTAAATCTAAATATTAAACTTTTATTATTTTCTCTCTCGTGTTTCCTCCCATAACTTTTAAACGTTAATATCTTTTATATACGAGAATTTTTAAAGAAGAAAATTACACCAAATTAACGAGCGTCTTATTATCTTTCCAACGAGTACCATAGTGCTTTATAAAAAACGGAGAAAAAAATGATTATTTTTTGTAACATGACAGGTATTGTGTCAGGTTTGGGATTAGTTTAAAAAAATTGTGGGTTTGGGTCGGGTCTGGGATTAGGTGATACCCAACCCGATTACCCGAAACAACATACCCAAATACCCGAACTACATACCTGATCATATACCCATGAATTTTTAACGCATCACATAACCCTTAGACTAATGCGTTCGATATTTCAATAATTAACTTTTTTTTTCTTATTTCATGTTAGTTCTTTTTATAATGATCGATTACAAAGTTCCGAATTCATTTGTAATGGCACAAGATTTATACCCGACGCAGAGATTCGTTTTTTTTATATTTGAATATGATATCTTATGGGAGAGATTTGTTTAAAATAATAATAATAATAAAAATAATAATAACAATACAAGCAAAGATTTTAGTAAACTTGTTCCTTTTTTTTTTTTTTTGTAATCTAGAGATGTTTTCCTTCAAGAAGTTATATTTGAAAAGGTTTCCTAGGAGTGTTTTTGTCGAGAAGGGGAGTATAATTAGGAGATTTTGTTGTTGTGGGACCGTAGATAACTGTCCGAAAAAATGGGTGTGTTTTAATATATATTTTTTTATTTACCATTAGCACATTGACCAAACTACCCTTGATGATAGTAGAATAAACTATAATTTTGAAGGATAAATCTGTACCCTTGATTTCAATTTTCAATGGTTCAGATCTGTTCCTATAGTTTTTATAATAATAGGAGTTTGTACAGGATCTTAACTCTACCCTCCAATATCAAGGTATAAGCTATAAACCATGAATATTGTCGCCTCAAACAGTTTTGTTCTTATATTTAGTGTGTTATTCTATGATATTTTTAAATGCTTAAAACTTGGTAGAGCTAAACATCCGTGTAGTGCAAGGAGAAACATGATTCACATCATGTCATTTCATCATTAATTTCAACATGAAAGCCTAATCTTGATGCAGGTAATAGGGGGTTTGAAGAGAGAAATGGAATAAATGAAACAATTTTAATTGGGAAAGGCTTACATCTAACACTAATTTATGTATTTAAAAATGCATGACAGGGAATGAAGTACTTCTGTGTAAATATGTAGTAGGGTCTTTTCAGATGATGAATTGAGCTTATTTTTGTTATGTTACTTTAGAAAGCTATGAGGGGTATGAAATCTGAATCAAATATTAACTATTACAATTCGTTAAATGTAAATCCTAAAATAAATATGATTAATATTGTTGATAGGATCTTATTGCAGGCTTTTCGTCATTACACAGTTCTTAAAGGTATGGGATAAGTTTGTCAATGGCTACATATTAGGATTGGAGCATGAGAGATTAATTAGTTAGTCCGTGCTTGGGATAACTAATAAGCAAAGAATAACAAGACTTTGGGGCTGTTTGGCAAGTGCTGAACCAGTAAGTGCTGAATCAGTAAGAGGTCTGAATGGGTAAGAGGCTCTGAACCAGTAAGTGCTGAACCATTAAGAGCTGTTTGGCTGTATCTCTGAATGACTGTGCAGAATGACTATTTTACCCCTCTGAACTATTATGTGCTGAATGAATGTATCTGTTTGGCCAGAGTTCTGAATACAATTTTAATTTGAATCCAAATACAAAATAACACAACATACGAAATCCAAATACAAATAACACAACTCTGCATACAATTTTAATTTGAATCATTTGAACGGTTACTTCATGAACACATGCTTCAAGAAAGGTTTTTTCAACACCTTCTTGCTTCCAATTAATCCTAATCCTTTTCGCCATTTCTTTGGATATTGGTTCCTAAAGATTAGGGATTTAAACCACCTCAATCATACCAATTATTCAATATTTCTAATATAACAACTAGTGACAATCAACATACAACATAAAGAAAACATATATCTTTTTTCATAACCAATTATCCAACATAGAACAACCCGTAATATGTATCAATAAACAACATAGATCGACTAATAACAATCAACATACAACATAGCGAAAACAAGCATCTTTTTTCATAACAAGTATCCAACATAGAACAACCCGTGATATGTATCAATAAACAACATAGATCGATTAATAATAATCAACATACAACATAACGAAAACATATATCTTTTTTCATACCAATTATCCAACATAGAACAACCCATTTCTAAAAACACAAACTAATTCAAATAATTTATATCACAATCAATAACAAATTCAGAAAAAAAAAAAACTAATAGAACAAAATAAAAAAATTCAGAAACTTTAAAATAAATGGGTTAGAAAAAAAAAATAAAAAAAACCTAATAAAACAAAATAGCACCTCACAGATGTCGATTAAAAAAAAACCTAATATAAATTCTATTTTAGAATTCAAGAGCGGCGGCCGGCGGAGGTGGTGAGGAGAGGGTTGGGGGCGGAGGGTTGGGTTGGGTGATGAGAGGTGAAAGGGTGTGTAGGGTTTTTTTTTGTAAAGAGGAGAAGGGTAGCTTTGTCTAATTTTCTTTTCAGCATGTGTGTGTGTCTGTATGATTCAGACTGAAAGTTTCAGTTAAGAGGTTTGTATTTTTGTAACCAAACAACCAAGCCTCTGTCCGAATAAGAGGCCAGCCTCTTAATGAATCATTAAGAGGGTAAACAAACAGCCCCTTTGTATAGATAGTTGTGTTTCGTTTTCCGGCATCGGTACTCCCAGTCATAACTGTCAATCGTGTTATCAATTTGTAGGTCCTTTATACGATCAATATAACACAATTTCAAAGGGAATGCCAATATTTCAAGATATTTATATTGTCATAATGCTAGGAAATTACCATGCTACAATGAATGTTATGAACATATTCATAATTCTTTTTTTTTTTCGTAGTTGATTTATTCTTTTTGTCATGCACTATTATTAAGTTTTGTGAACATTATATTTTTACTTATGTTTTATTTTGGAAATTATCCTATTATTTTGTTTGGTGGAAGAATTTTTTTATTACGAGATTTATGTGCATCGATTTTTTTTTTCAACTTACATAATTCACGAGCAAAACAAAATTAAAATTAAAAACTTTAAAAGAATATTAATTTGTCATGTTATATTTTCTTTCATGTTATGTTTTAAAGTTTTAGTTTAACACTGCCCTTATAAAAATTGTTTAATTTTATTTAGTCGATAATATGTTTTATTTAAAAAATTCTTCACCCGTAAAGTTCACGGGACTCTACCCTAGTAATCTAATAAAGGAGTAACTATTGCTGAGGTGACACTTCTAGATGGCAATATGGCATCCATTCTATCAATTTAACTTACCCATGGGTTAAAAACCCGACCCATGATACCATATTCTAACCCATTAACCCGCATATAAATAACCTATTATTACCCGGGTAAACTATCGATTGCTGCTCCATTCTTATTCAACTTCTTTTCTCCATAAACCCTAACTCTCCTCTTCTACTCTCCCTCTCTAGCATCTTTTCTCCTTACGGTTGACAATTTCAACATGACAACTGACACAGACACGGTTCTTATGGAGGTCTCATATCAGCCCCTTATGACAAATATTTTTATCCAAAATTTTGCCAAGGTCTCTGTTCCCTTGCTTTGGAGTCGTGTCCAGGTCAGCAAAATACCGTTTTTTTTTTTTTTTTTTTTTTTTTTTTTTTTTTTTTGTAAGGATCTACATTCATCCTGCAATATGAGATTGTGTTTGGTTATTTATTATGATGCTTTATTTAGGTTCAAGGGCAAATTAGTGTTCTTGATGGAGCATTCCCGATTCATATATATGGGAAGGACCATTGTACTGATTTCATTAATAGTGAAATGTGAATCAAATTGGCTCATGGGTTCAGTTCACTTTTTTTTTTTGGAATTAATTTATGTTATGGAAACAGAGCTTTTAAATGATGTATATGTGATTAATTAAAAAATCGACTTTTCTTTGATCGTTAGTGTTCCTCTGATTCAAGGTTTGATTATCTTTATCATTCTTACATGTATTTTACGTTTTTTTTATTTATTTTGTATTGCTTTCAATCATTTGTTTATATAGATCTGATGATTCTGCATTTCATTTTTCTATTTATGGTTTAATATTGCTTTCCTGTGACTTAATGATGGACTGAATCAATCATTTGAATGTGGATGGAAGTGTAAGTCATTTTTCCTGTAGTGATGGACTGAATCAATGAAATATATATTGACATTAATTAATTTTATCGAGTGTTTTTAGGTCTGTTATAACTTGCTTAGATGTGCTTAAACAGACTTGGAGCCTAATGTTTGGTAAGCAGGTACGCCGTAGTGTGGAGGACTTGAGGGAGATACGATACTGCTCTGGAGGCAAGGATTGTTATGTAAGTCAACTTTATCCATTCATTCTTCTTACTGATGGATTAGATCAAATATCCAATTTAACAAATAGTCCAAACACTTGTAACTATTCTAATTGTAGAAATTATTGGTGGCATTAGCCCCAAGAAAAATTAACAATATTTTCCGTTTTGATTGTCATTAACTCAATTTCAGTTTTTAAAAATAAGAAGAAAAAAAAAATCAGATAGTAAAAGGAATATAATTGCTCATGTCTTTCTAACTCTGATCAGCCAATTAGTAGAATGGTGTTTTTAACTCTGATTTTTTTTTTTTTTTTTTTTTTTTTTTTTTTTTTTATAGGTGGAAATATGGATGGAATGAACGGGCTGGTTAAAGGGTCAAAAATCAAAATAGGGTCCTCCCAAAAATGTGTATTTGTTAGCACCCCTTGAGTTGACACGGACCACTAATATGTGATTTTCCGAAACTTATGTTAAATAGCCAATGCATTAAATAATAATTATATTTTACTAACTTCAAACGTTTGTATTGTTAGACCAGTTTGGTCAGAACTCTTTATTAGATTTTTTTATACTATAATATTTGACCTGTTTGGAAAATAAATTAACTCAAATCGTCTCATTCATAATTGCTATCTGAGTAACTATAATGCATATAAATGGACATAATGTATACAGTTGAATAGAAAATGTCAAATATATAACAAAAGTGCAGGGACTTTAATTGATTATGTCATAGGGTATAAAGTTGGTTATGCCGCATACTTGTGTTGCAGTGATTTAGTAAAAATATTTTGGCTTTAAAACAAAGGCTTTATGTGTTGGTAAGAGTTACTTTGCTAAGCTATATTTAAAAGCTTTATATGTTTAAGTAGTCTTGGTATTTTTAAAAGCTTTAGTTAACCAGTAGCAGCAAGGGAGTGTTTTGATCTGAATATTTCTAAAATTGTTGTCCATCTTCTCATTAAATTTTGAAACAACAATAACTTATATTGAGGTGTTGATATCTAAACTGTTTATATGTCAAATAGGTTTAAGTAAACAGTTTTAAAAGGGGTCTACTTCAAATTGCTTCATTTTGAAAACAATAAGCTGATGTTACTTGGTTAGACTTCACCAATGTAATTGATTATTTTTTAGACTTCACATCGACCAACATTTTGACCTTATTTAGACTAGATGACGGGTCAAACGTTTCATTTTTTCATGGGATAGAAATAACGAAATGTTTTTTTTGGTCATTTTTAGGTTTCAACATCAATGTTCCTCATAAAAAATTCTTGCCACTAAGGGTTGAAGGCTGAAGACATATAAACAACCTGTAAGCGTTATATCAACATGTTTCATCTTATTTAGTAGATGAGTTGATTCAAATTTCATGCAAGTTTTAGATGTCTTATCTTATTTTTTATCCTTTCGGTTGCAGGAAAAAGTAAAGAATTGAATATGGATATTTAGAGATAATCGCTTTTTACTACCAGGTGGCATGCAGTTTGCATATGATGGTAGTTCATCACTTAAGACTCTTATCCGAGACACTAGGCCATGTTATCCAACCAAGATCCGGCCCGTTTGGGCTCCATACTGATATGGGTAAGATGACTGCCCAAGAGATCATGGATGATGCTAAGGCTTTAGCAGCTTCTAAGAGCCATAGCGAAGCCGAAAGACGTCGTAGGGAACGAATCAACAATCATCTTGCAAGGCTTCAAAGCTTACTCCCCAACACCACCAAAGTAAGACATCATTTGTTATTTAGACTAAGTTAACAAGGGATTGTGGAATGAATGATTTTAAGTTCTAGGAATTCAGATTATATAATGTAATTTATGTATGTAGTGGATGTTAGCGTCTTCAATTAAGTCTGATTTCGAATTATTTTTTCTTTATGAGTTTGTGGTTGACTAAAGTCATACACAAAAATAATTATATAACGGGGACCATTGTTTGAAATTCCACATTAAGATTTGAGGAGGAACTTTGGTACTCTAGGGTTTGGTGCTCAATTTTAAATTCGAGGTTTGTGGTTAAATGGTTAAGAAGTGTTATGTAGTCCATTAACTTTTTATACTAAAAAAATGTTGACATTGTATTCCCAAAATTACATGTATGTAGTTTGAAATTGATATGAATCATTTTAAATAAATGTAAGTAATTGTTGAATTGTTTTTGGGTAACATATATGAAAATAATACTCTAAGGATTTTAGCTTTCTTAAAAAAAAAAAAAAAAACCATATTACATATTCACTTATGGAAAAAAATTATGCACACGTTAATTGTTTATGACAAACTATTATTAAAACTATAAAGTTCTATATATTGATTTTTTTAGGCTAATATACAATCTTTATAGTTAGTTATTCTCTTTCATTTAACTCGGGGATTTACCGGGTGTACACCCGGGGATCTAACCTAGTTATGAACATAGTCATAGGATTCGCTTGTTATGTTATGTACCGCGAACTGAATTGCGCGTACCGGAATTGGGTACGTTTGGGACCTGTTCGCCTAGAGTTCGCGACCTGATTCGTAGAATTGAGTGTACCCGATTTGTGTAGAATTGAGGTGCATGGACCTGTGCCAAATTTACCAGAAACTCCCAACCCCCTAACGTTTAAAGAAGAGTAATTCATTGATTGCCTCCTTGTAAACCTTCTTCATCTATTACCTTCGTAACAAGTTCCTGATGATCATTGAAAACAGCCCCCAGTTTAGTTTCCAAGTCTTGTTGACTTCCTGTTGTATGTTCTCTGCTCTTGACCCTGGTGTGATTACCCCTGTTACCTTATCAAACTCAATTGTACCAGTTGGAATCTCTTTATTTAAATTGGTCTCTCATCCAAAACTTCATCCCTAGAATCAATATGGACCGCAACAGTAGGTTCGGCCACATTAGGATCAAAATTACCCAACAGAAAATCAAGCCCAAAAATATCCTGGCCCACAGGCTCTACATCTAACCTGGGTCTTTTCCTATTATTGGGCCTCTCGTCCACTGAGCTAAATTTACCAATAGTTTGGCCCACTTTATCATTATCACCTTTTTTTTTTTTTTTAATAAAGGAATGGATTTCCCTTCATTTATGTCGGTACGAAAATCCAGTTACCAAATTAATCCTACAGGGTTGAAAATTAATCGCTATAAATTAATATCATACCATTGAATTCATACGCAACAAATTAAGCATTGAGAGGAAACCCTAGAATGGCTGACGGCAATCAAAATATGGTGGTGAGAAGGCTTCAAAGTTTAGTTTCAATTGTGTTACGATCATGCAAATCCAAGTCAAGCGAAGATATTGCAACTGGAGCTATTCAAAACAAAACAAGAGAAGCAATTTGCGCGTATCGGACTGATCTAACGCTTCTACACTGTGCAATTTGCAACATCTCTTTGTGCCGCCGGGACTACTTCCTGGTAAGCTTGCTAGCAATCTTGTTTATATTTTATCAGATATTATATTAACACGCTTTCTTCCTTAATGTTATCCACATGCAGTGTAACCACGGGCACTTGACATGCTACACTTGCTGTACAAGCAGAGCATGTACTCTTTGCATTGCGGGGTACAACAACCGACCTAAGGAGTGCAAAAACAAAAGTGCCACATTGATGCACAGTAAGAAAGCCGATGACGAAACAAGATCATGTGCCAAAACCATATGCTATTGTCCGGAATGTTCCGCTGCTTATTCTTCCAACAAGTTGTATGATCATGTGCGGGGCCACGGCCTTGCAATTACTCCATTCACCTACGGATGGGCCTTGTTTGTCCCTATCCCTATCGAACTAGGTCCGAGGCGCATGATTCTTCAAGAAAAGAATGAGGGCGCGATCTTCCTTCTTAACCATCGTGTGCTTCAAGATCAAACCGCAAGAGTTTTTAGTGTCAATTGCATTGGGCCACCAACGCTAAACAAAGCTTTCGTCTACAAACTTACTGTGAACTGCAAAGAGGGACGTTTCTCAACCGAGTCTATACCGAAAGTCGATACAATTATGACCAACCCTGCATCTAACAAAAGCTTTCTAATCATTCCATCCAGTATTGGTCAATTCCTTGTTGAAGTATGCATATACAAGGTCTAGAGTCCTACCTAAGTCATCGTGAACCATGCTTTGTTATTTTGTTACGTTTACTATTGGCCAATTATCATCACACATATATATCTATGTTATCTATTATCTTATGCACCTCCATATTTGGTTTTGTAATGTCTCATGTTTTAGTTAATGGAATATCATGAGCTTATATCATCACAGTATTGGGTTGTTAATGTCTTGAACTGGTACTATCCAGCCCTCACATAACATTTGAACAATAAATTGATATATTCAATTTCGATCTTTGAATTGGTAAATTTTGACTCACTGAATACAACATAATAATATACTAATATATTGTCCTCCAAATATTTCTATGGTCCTTTTTTGGACTGTTGTGTAAGTTTATTTTGTTGAGAATGAGAGACACGAAGAGATGTTGGTTATTTAACCGAGCCCAAAATGTGCAAATTTCATATGGTGTCTTGAAGCTAGCGATGAGCATATTACACCGAATACTGAACCGATAACAACCCTGAACCGATCCTGTACCGATCTCGTACCGAACCGAGGGTGTTCGGTATCGGTGTCGGTACTCACATTAAGAGGTTTTCGATTTCGGTATCGGTACAAGATCAATATTTTAAGGTAAAATACCGATACCGTACCGTATGTTTTCGATATCGGTATTGGGTTTTGAAAGTTTTCGGGATCGATATTGGTTGTACCGATACCGTCCCGAGCTCATCCCTACTTGAAGCTATTGATCCAAATTACAAATGGGTGTAAAGTCTAGGTTAGGGATGCCATCCATTAACTTCGAGTTATCCGAATCAGGTTGTGAAGTTTTAAAATTTGTATTCGCATGAAATTTGAATTATTGAATTCGAATAGGCTTTTTTGAATTCAACTTGAATTCGGGTTTATTCCGCGGACTTGAACTAGAAAATGGTGAAAAATTAAAACCTAAAATAAAAAAAAGTAAATCACTATTTTATTTAAGTTTTAATAATTTAACATGATAATACATACACATTAGAAACAGCCTTAAAACATAATAAAAAGTTTCAAACAAGATGAAAACATAATAAAAGAACTAATAACAATGAAATTGCACATTCCATTTAACAACCGAAAAGAAATATCTCATAAAACAACTTAAAATTGTAATATATTGTTTGTTGTTTATACTTTAATTTAACTAGTGGGGTGCTTAGTTGCGCGTTGCGCAACTTTCGACTATGTTTGTGAGCGATTAGAGACCTATTGACTACGCAACAGGCGCGCATTGTTATTCGGCTGTTACTAAAACGCTAAGAAGCTGTTATCAACCAAAGCAACCAATATATATTGAGATTCAACAACGGCAAATTTGTTTCAGACATAATAAGATGATGTGTAGATTTATGAAACTAAATATCCAACTACAAGTCCACTTTTATTCATCAATCATCACCCAAAACGTACAAAAAGAAAACGCTAGCAAGATGCTAGGCCATAGTTACAACACCAAAATCCATATTAAAGGAAACCCATTTCGCCCAATCGATCTCACTTCTTTTCGCCCGGTTCTTGAACCACAAAAAGGACATCGCTTGAGTTTCACAAAAGATCTTCTCAATGGTTGTTCGCTTTCCTACAAAAATCAATTCATTTCGTGTGCACGCATTACATAAAGTGGCAGTTAAGTGGTGCAACGCTGGACTAAAGGTTTACATTGGTCAGTAAAGATTCAAGTGGTTTTTAATCTCTAAAATCTGTGACCCGTTTGTGGTTGCATCGAAGTTCCAATGGGTTTTGGCTTCTTGATTTTGTTGTCCGCTTCAGCATGATTTTGTTTCTTTGACAAAGAGGTTTCAAATCCTGCATCACAGAAAATGACAAAAAAGAGTACCTTAATAATCTTGGTGTTATAAAAACAGGATATTGGTATGACTATTCTAATATGGTAGTATACACCTTGAATTCTAAATGACTAAATATATAACAATGTGAAGTTGGTATTAACTGATTCTAGTATGACTGAATCTAACATGTAGCATACACAATACACCTTAAAAACAGCGAAAGCTCTATGTTTTCTTATCTCAACAATAGCCTCAATAACAAATAACATCAGACTCGCTTAATTGTTTTCAATAGCAGGAAGGAGGGCGGTTGAAACTACAAGTGGATTCTTATAGAAAGCTGTGTTGTCAAAAGGCGTAAGGCGCGCTCAAGACGTATAAGCTTCACATGGAACAAAGGGCAATGCGAAAAAAAGCGCCTGCTCGAGGCTAGCAAAGCGCAAAAGAAAAGTGCTTGCACGAGGCGAGCAAGGTGCAGGAATAACAAAATAAAAAAAAAGATATATGTTAGTCTTATAATACTAATATTACCCCCTAAATATAGTAGAAAAACTAATATAATTATTAATATTAATTAGTAAACCCTTTTAAAAATGAACACCAATCCATTCAATTTTTTCAATATGCATAAAACAATAAAAAGAATTAATCAATAATCAAGAGTAAATGACCTTTTTTTTTTTTTTTTTTATCAGCAAACAACTTTATTTCACCCAAATAATTACAAGGTTGCTACTAGAAAGGTTCTAATAGCGAGTCACAATACATCACCTTAACACCAAAATGACACTAGACATATGATAATCATGTAATTGGTACATCAAAACCGACCCATCTCTCCCACGTCCATTGCTCTTCTTTGGCCTTGATTTTCACCCATGCGAATGATATAGCTTGAACCTCACCAATGAGACCTTGAATGCTGACCCTTTTGCCGTTGAAAATGAGCTCGTTTCGCGCCTTCCATAAGGTCCAACAACAACCGGCTAAAATAATTATTCGGATCATCTTCTTTTTGTACCTTGGGCCATCCATAGTCTTGTGTATATTCAGGAGGTCAGTCACTGAGAAGGCGTAAATAGGTTGGACTTTGCACCAAACGCTTATTTTCTGCCATAACACAGCCGCAACATAACATGATGTGAAAAGATGGTCTGCGTCTTCGACACCTTCCCCACATAACTTGCATTCAATCGGTCCATTATGAATCCTTCTCCTGTTTAGCCCTTTTAGGGTCGGTAGGCGATCTTGTTCCGCTCGCCAACCAAATATGCATATTTTTTAGGTACCCCTTTAATCCATTCGAAAGGGTAAAATGGAACCGCATACCTGGAGAGCAGCTTCCTGCACGACCATACAGAGAATTCCCCATCTTTGCTTTCAACCCAACTCCATTCGTCCTTCACAGTGCTTACTGCAGCGGCTGATATAATGGAATAGCACTGTTGCAGTTCAGAAAGCTCCTGGACGCCTATAGGTTGTCTTTTCCAGTCCCAACCCTGCACTCTTGTTGCTACTCGGACCGATTTCTCCTTCTCCAGTGCATACAATGCTGGAAAACACTCCCTTAGAGGCCCGTTCCCAGTCCACCAATCAATCCAAAAGCGTATATCAAGTCCATTCCCAACTTTTCCTTTAATAATTGTTTTGATGTTCAAATTTCCTTCTCTAGTTTGACAATGACAGACCAAGGGCCCGAGACACCCCCTTTTATGGGTAAATATGAATCAGCGTTTGAGTAGAAATGTATAGCATCAATGACCCGTTTCCATAACGCTCCGTCTTCGCGTTTATACCTCCACCACCATTTTGTCAATAAACTTACATTCATAATCCAAAAGAGTAATTGACTTTGATCTCTAGGCAAAGTATACCGAAAAGGTAATCTGAAACCTACACTCTATCTGCAGAAAAAGAGACTTTCACATAAAAGGTTACAAAGACAAACTTGGTAGAAAAATAAAAAGGCGAACCCAGTTTTTATGTTATCATGTTCTCCATTTCTCTTCTAATTTCATTTCTCATCTTCTGCAAGTTTTGTTGTACCAAAGTTGGTTCACATAACATGTTTTGGATGTTTAAGACCATTTTTCCAGAAATTTCAAAACGTTGCTGGAATATTCAGTTTCTAGCCGGAAATGCACCTGGACGACCACTTGGAGTTTTTCTTGCGCTGCGCCTTGCCTAAGTGTTTAGATGCACTCCTAGTATGCCCTTCGTTCAATGCCTCGGACGCCATCATTCCCAAAAACAAACCTGATGTACAAAACTTAATATTAAAATAATGAGTTGTTTGCTATGACAAATTAGCTAAGTGACTGTTTATGTCTAGCTAAATGACTGTTTATTTCTATGCACCTGGATCATTATAGGACAGAGTACCATCTTGCATTCCCCTTGTACTAAAAGTATCAATTCGTAGCCTTGGATTTTCACTAAATTACACATATAAAAACTCATATATGAAATTCTCAGATGGCAAAATAACTTACAACATCATCATCATTAATGGTCACCGAAAACTTCATACTGTAGTTAGAACTTAGAACTAATCATGCCAATTAAAGGCCTAAATCCCATGTTTGTAAAGTAAAAAAAAAATAGAAGGATGGAAGTTCCTATATATAGGACTCCATTTCTATATTAAATAGGAATCAAAATTATTAACTGAAGTAAATCGTAAGCATAAGCTATTTCAATCCACAATTACTAACTCTAAAAATGCAGGCACATTTGTTTAACTAATGTTACCTTGCACAAACTGAACAACGCGTGCACATCACGCGCTTGTTGATGTGTTCGCAGCCTAAAATCGGTTGTATGACACAAACAGATTACGGAAAACACATTTGAAGCAACAAAAACAGAGTTTTAAAACAACAAACTATTACCGAAAACTCATTTCAAACAACAAATTATTACTGAAAACTCATGTCAAAGTCAAACAACAAATTATTAATGAAAACTCATTTCACACAACAAATTAACCTTACGGTCTCACATTTCAAACAACAAATTAAAACAGAGTTTTAAAATTATTACTGAAAACTCATTTAAAGCTATACTCTTTAGGCAAAAAATTAAAAAAAAAAAGGTTTCCTTACAGTCTGACATTTCAAACAAACATGCAGCTAAAAATCTAAGTGCATTAAACAAATAACCTGTTTCAATGTGCTCCAATTCTCAGGAACCTCACGTCTGTTGGTGGAAACCGAAAGGAAAAGAAAGCTTGAAATGTTTAAATCAAAGTGTTTATAAGAGTAGGAAGTGATGAGTCACAGAAACTTTAACGTGGACATGCAACAGAGTGACACCTGGAAACCACTGAGTGACAAACACCTCAAAACCCTCTTGACTGAGTCTGGCATAACCTGGATGGGGTTGTTGGTGGGTCCACGGTTGTCACCAGGCCAAAGTTCATAACCAAGGTCCATCACCAAAATCCAAAGAAGCCATTGCCACATGCCTGTGTACAGTGCAAACCAAAATACAAAAACACATGACATTCCAAGGAACATAAGTGCAAAAAAAGCACAAGCGAAACCCAAACCAAATCTGAAAATCAAACCACCTTGCTTTCAGGTTGATCTGATGTTTCTTCACAATACCCGCACGGGTCAAAGCCACTTCTCTTTCACCCTTACGATTCCCAGAATATGTTGCTGGATAACCATGGCCAAAACATGGGTTGCAAGTGCCAAAAATTGCACTCGCCATCCTCAATATTGCCACGTGAAGCAGCAATTTCAAAAAAATAATAATAATAATAATAATAATAATAATAATAATCATAACCCATACATGATTTAACACTATAGAAGGAATAGCATGCAGGTTAAATGCTTACATTTAAAATTTCAAAACTTGTTCTTCCTGCTAGTTGATTCCTTGCAGAAAAGTTTGACGCTTCAGTTGATGGTGTCATGGCTGTAGCCAATTTTCGATGCAGAATTTTCACCACCTGCACAAAGATAAATATAGATGAGTAAACATGAAATTGTCATCAAACTATGAATAATGACCTGAAAAATTATTGCTGAAATCCCATGTGATGTATACTTGATGGGCTAATTAAAAAGTTTGCAAATTTATGTTCATGATGGAAGCACATGTATAGATGCAGCCTTAATGGAGGCATCAAGTGATGATACAACATCATCCTGGCCAAGAAGCACATAACGCATATTTTTGGAATGCGACTGTAGAATTATGTGCAGCCGTTGAAAGGTTCATGCAAACCAACAAAGAGTATGGCCACACAGATTCAAACAACCCAACCCAACCCAACCCAACCCAAAATGAAATAGCAACATATTTTTTAAACAAACATGCTTATTCCTTGTTTCATGTTCTTGAACTCTCAACCAAAACTCGATGAAAACAGGAAAAAATATGTAACGCATGGCAAAACGAAAGCATTGTAGAGTTCAATCAGCCAGAAGATGCCAAGAAGTAAAACCAATTCAGCACCTCAACAAATCAAATGGCAAGTGCAAGATAAAGATCAGTGCCAAGCAAAAACGATACTAAAAATCAAATCAACATAGCAGACATGTGAGATGCAAGAAAAATCTATGAAATCTAGAAAAAAAGTCAGTAGAATAGAACCATACCTCGGATGTATTATCTATTTTTGTACAGCATTCGCTTGTTGTCAGGTCGTTGTTCGATCAGTCAAAAAGAGGTATCATTGGATGGCATACCTGGTACAATTTTTCTTACAATTCCTCCGCCGTGTGATTTCTGAAACCATGACCACCAAGACTTGTGTTACAATGTAAAAGAGGGGAGCAGGTAAACATAAGCCATGGAGGTGTGGATCTCTGCTAGGGTTTGAAAAAGCAGAGTGGAGGATAACATAGAAGGGTTGGAGAAAATGAGTAGGTGAATCACCGATTGAATCTTGATTAAAACGAAGAAGAATTGGGCTAAGAAGATGTAGGTAGCGGTGGATCTATGGATGTCTTTGGGTGTGTATATGTGTCAAGGAAGGGCACGTGTTATAACCCTATGAGCCCACATATTTTGCTGTCCAGACCTGCTCTCTCCATTGCCCGACACGTGTAAAGGGCCAAAAAAAAATTTATGCAAATAAGGAGTATCGAACCCGGGTGGCTACAATAGTAACCGAACAACCAAACCAATAGAGTTCGGGACAATTTTGCTTTACCAGATGAAACAACGAAAATAAAAAGCTTAAAAACCATAAAACAAAGAATAAAAAAAAACCACTAACCTGCTGCCAGGTGGCAGCAGCAGGCACTATTCATCAGCCTTCAAAAATAAATATATAGGGTAATATGGTATTTAAGTTTTTTATATTAAAATGTAAAACTATAATGTATTATGTTTCATACAATTTGTAACGTTAACGGGTGGAATCAATCAAGACTTGTTTTTTAGGTACAAAAACAAACTTCGGTCTGATAAAACTTGACCTCCTTTGGAAAAGATCAAGTACTAAAGAACTAATACAACCGCAACATGATTCGAAACAATAATTGTTGAACCATACTTCTACATGTAGATTAGATAAACCATATTGGTGATCCGACCACTTCAAGAACCATATTTGCGATCCCATAACCGCACACCACTTGAATGCTTTTTTGAAAGAAGATAAAAATGACCCTGCTATCATCACAAAAAGTGTTTGATTAATGATCAAATTCTAGTAAATATAGTTTAGTTTAACATAACAACATTGTCAAATTAATTATTGTACACAAGGTTTTAAACTAAAATTATTAATCACTTTCTAAATAAGATTTGATCATACAAAAGCAGAATACATAACAAATAAATATTATCATGTTTTTCGGTAACCCGTCCCAACAGACGGATACACTACTAGTTAACTTTATTCGCCATATTTTTTTTATATTCGTTTTGAGCAAAACAAATTACCTAATTACAACACCTTACTGAATTTGAAATCAAGTTTTTGAAGCACATCTTGTTAGATACTTATTAAGCTTAAACTAAAATTTAGATTATTGAATTTAGGAGATGAGTCACGATTTTATTTTAAAATAATATTAATAAAAATTATAAAGATACCCTCTTTATACAATTATGGGAAATTGTATTACTCGGACTGTGTACAAATCCAAACGAAAATAAAATATAACATAAAATGATTCAAACCGAAGTTTTCATCAAGAGCTTGAACCGCGTCTTCTTATATGATTTTTGCTTCATCTTTAATGAGGACTTGAACCACTTCCTTTTGTATGATCCTTTTGACTGCAAGAATTAACAAAAAATAATGTTGACATTTGTGGCTGAGGTACGTGTTCAACACGCTTCCCTTAAAACAGATTAAAATTATAGTGTTAAAACTTGTGGAACAAATAATAACGGAAATGTGGTGGAATCAAGTATAGAAAAACTTATCTCTATAACTTCCCAACATATGGGTCAAGTTTTCCTTCTTCTTCAAGAATTCTTTTATGGATCATCTTCTTTATTTTTCTTGTATTTTTTTCTAGTCTTTCAAATGAGACATAAAACCTTCTATGTATAAAGAGTTAATTGCCAATTTAGTCCCTGAGGTTTGTAAAAAATTGCCACTTTTATCCAAATCTTTTTTTTTTGTCAATTTAGTCCTTGTGGTTTCATTTTTTTTGTCATTTTAGTCCCCGAGGTTTGTCAAAAATTGCCACTTTCATCCAAATCTTGTTAGTCCACAGGGACTAAAATGACAAAAAAATGAAACCACAGGGACTAAATTGACCAAATAAAAAGATTTGGATTAAAGTGGCAATTTTTGACAAACCTCAGGGACTAAATTGGCAATTAACTCATGTATAAAAGACCTAAGGATGAATAAGAGTCTAACTTAATTAGAGCCATAAAACTCTAGTAAAGTGAAATAAAGAACTCTACTCAAGTCTCCTTAATAATTTCACTAAAATCAATTAAATTCCATTCATCATATTATTAACTTTCCATAATTTCCGACATTAAAAATACTAAGACTAAAAATATATGTAAAAATGACTTCCTAGTTTCAATTTTATAGAACCACAACTTAAATTAAAACAAACAGATAGTTTGAAATTATATACACATACAAAAACTAACTTAACGGTGCTTTAACGTTTTTGTTTGAAATTTATCGGTGTTTTTAAGTTTCAACCCTTCTTTTGTTAACGTCTTCATCCTTTTACTTTCTAATCATTTAAAATGTTTACTATTGAATTAGAACTTGATTATTCCCTTTACTCAATAACCGCTTCAAAGTAACCAAATCTCCAAATGTTTCATATTCCATCAATTGTGATTATGAATTAAGGGTGTTAACAAAGATCCAAGATTATAGTGAGGGTCATTCTTTCGGTTCCATTTTGTCAATTTGACGCCCATGTTTTATCCGTCACCCGCCTTCGATCCGTTGGAGGACCCTGATTACCCCTGGCGCCATCGCCGAATGATGAGAATTGTGTCAGGCACCTTCTAAGTCAGATTTAGTGGTGTTCTATAACCGCTTTGGTTGTTGGTTTGGATTGTGCTCTATGAAGGGGGCGTTTATAGTTTTGTTATATTTCCTTGCAGTTTGACCCTCAAGATTTGGTGTTTGATTGATTAAAGTGAAGAAAAATTTGAACATGTAGGTGTGTTATCTTTCCTTGCAGTTTGACCCTCCGAAGTGTGAACATGCATGTTACGAACAAAACCAATACGAATCGTCGGAGACGAAGAGGTGGCGAATACGAATCATGGAGACGAAGAGGTGGTGGTTATGAATCACCGGAGACGAAGAGGTGAGGGTTACAAACAAGCGACGAAGAGGTGACAGTTACAAACCAGCGACGAAGAGGTGACAGTTACAAACCAACAACGAAAAGGGCTGTTCACGAGTTTATGTATATATTGCGTGTCTGTGTATGTAGGCAGTTATGCAATTGAATATCTAAAAACATGTATATATTGTATGTTTATCTATGTATGCATATATGCAATAGAATATCGGAAAACACGCACTGGAATCGGTATTCCATATGGCTTGGGATTTAGGTATATTTGATTTTTGTTATATACATACACTAGGTTATATTTCGGGAGCTTTTCGAAAGAGACAAATCTAAAAAAGAATGAAATGTAAATTAAAGAGAGAATGTACGTTTTAATGAGGAGCATGGGCAAAAAACAACCATATCATCGGATTCATTTATTTTGAATAAACTAACATTTCTTTTGCAACTCATATAGTGAAACTAAAGACTATCATAATCAACATCCCGCTGCAATGTGCGGGGTAGCGATAACTCGTTACTAAACATAAACCAAAAGGGCATGAACACATAAAAAGCAAGACAAGTGGGCCTGGTCATTGTCACTGTCAGACCCTTTATACATCGCGTATGACCCTATACATAGAGTATAGAGGAGGAGAGTGTGTATTTATTTTGGAAGGGTGTGTAGATATGATCACCCAAACATATTCAATATTCATCAAGCTCCTAAACAACAATCTATACTTACTATAATAGAAAGGTCGTGAGTGACATAAGCAAAGTCGAGTTGGCAAACATTGAGACCTTAAAAAGCTGATGCGGCAAGCTTATAGATAGGTCACAATTCCGTGTATGACGTGTATTATGATGTCATCAATGACTTTAAAATATTAAAGTAAAAACGAGGGCCGGTATTTACCGTTGTTTAGGTTAAGAACATCTGTTGGTTGGCCTCGATAGACGAACAGCTGTTTAGACCAATAATTGAGCTCTTTACTTAATATAAGCAGATGTTGTGATCAAATGTTTTCAAATTTTAAACCCCTAAATTTTGAAATTTTAAGAGGGAACTTTTAAATTAACATAGGTAATTGTGTTTCATTAATTAAGATTCATGTATCTTCCTACATAAGCTTAACTCTATAACAAATACAGCCATTTCTTATTGTTTATAGCAGTTCTGAAATGTCTAAAACACTTTTCAAATTCAAATATTCAAATATTTGAATTTCAGATATGCAACCGATCGAATGCAGGTAAAGAGTGAAGTTTTATTGATGTATTAGTAGGTAGAGTATATTTCGTTTGATGGTTTGCGTTATGCGTTTAATTATCGTGTTTTGTTTATGCTTATTTTCAGGTTGATATGATTCAAGATTCCATCATGAAACTGTTTTCTTTTTCTTCAACTCTTTTAGGTTGTGTATTTTTATTTATTTAATTCAATTAATTTGAAAAGTACATCTTATGTGTTTGATCCTCATGTTTTATTTATGGTTATTTTTAGGTTGTTAATATTCAAGTTTCTATCAAGAAAATGTTATGTTTTTCTTCAAATGTTTTGGTTTGTGTATTATTATTTATTTAAGTTAGAAACTTATACATGTTCTGTGTTTGATCCCTAATGTTTTGCAAGGTTGCAGAAGGCGGCCTAGGCGGCGCCTAGGCGCTAGGCTGAAGGGGAAATCGGAATAAGGTGCTAGTCGGGATCCTAGGCGTTTTGGCCATTAGGCGGTAGGTTTTTTAAATTTTTATTTATTTTTTTTAATTTCTAAGTATTTCTAAGAAGGTTCTTATCTTGATTTAAAACAAGATCGGACTTTTTCTTGTCTCTATTTCCAGAAATCGAACCCATGATGCAAATTTGGAGTTAGGGTTTTTTTTGGTGTAGGTTGTTTGAATGAATGGAGAAGAAGGCTGAAGAGGCAGCTTATATACGTGGGTTTTTTAGGTTTTAATAAGTTTTGTTATTTTAACATTTAACCCCCTCTATCTTTATTACTTTACAATTTATCCCAAAACTTGTAAATTTGTACATAATATGATAATAACTATATAATTCATGTTATATATATATATATATTTATATATATATATATATATATATATATATATATATATATATATATATTTTTGAAATTATACATATTTTCAAAGTATTTCTAAGTATTATGTATATGTATCTTAACATATTTTCAGAAAACATCTAAATTTGTGTATATATATATAAAATACGTATAAAAATACCAAAACGCCTAATTCCGCCTAGTCCCGACTAGTCCATAGGCTAGACCTCACCGCCCGCCTAGCGCCTTCTGCAACCTTGATTTTTGTTTATCATTTTTTTCAGGTTGATATGATTCAAGTTTCTATCAAGAAAGTGTTGTTTTTTTGTCAAATGTTTTGGTTTGTGTATTATTATTTATTTAAGTTAGAAACTTATACATGTTCTGTGTTTGATCCCTAATGTTTTATTTATCATTATTTTTAGGTTGATATGATTCAAATTTCTATCAAGAGAGTGTTGCTTTTTTTGTTAAATCTTTTGGTTTGTGTATTATTCTTTAGTGTAAGACATTTATAAAATTTAAGAGTTTGTTGTAATGACTTTCATTTTAACATCTGTTATAAAGTTACAAAACAAACACTATATAATAACTGTTGTTGCAAACATGGTTTTATTTTCAGGTGTTGCGATATCTGTTATGGAACATGTAACATCGCGCTATTTTTACTTTTGCATGTATTTTAAATTCTATATTCAACAAATTTTAAGTTCGCCTTTATCCGCTTCTTGTATGTTACTCCTACCCATTCATGACGAGTCGTCATTATAATTTATCCTATTCAATTTGGGCGTTATAACAATAAACTTATTTAGTTAAGATCTTAATATATATTTATTATTAATAAAACATAATATGAAAAATTAGCATTTGACTTTATGTAACAAGAACATAATTATGAAAAATTGTTGTACGTTTTTTTAAATTATTATATCTAATTATGATTTTATTTGTTTTATTTATTTTAAAGATATATTTACCACTTAATTCACTTCTAACCACCCTAATTAATTTATTAAATACCCAACCCCTTCACCCCCACTATAAATACACCACTCCCTACCCATTCTAACACTTGCTCAATCCTAAATCCTCTCTAAACCTCCCAATTCTTCAAGGAAATCCCAAGTGTGGAAGTCCACTTCTAAGTGAGTTTTCTCATAAACTCCAACTTTATTCTTCTTTCTTCACTTCTTTTCTTCTTCTAACCCCTTGGAGAAACCTCTAGGACCTAACTCTTGTTTGCTATGGCAAACGAATACAAGTAGGACACCAACATGAGGCCTCAAATGTAGTTCATCTTCTATTGTTTTTATGCACTAGAAGGTTAGTTGAAGTGATACCAACCAAGTTCACCAACAAATTAATGTTGGATGGACTTGTCCTATGGTTAATGGTTGACAAAGGAAAGCCAATGCTCTTCCAAACTAAGTCACCATACACTACTTTAACCCTCTAGTTATATTATGTAAATACTAAAACATATACTTTCAAAACTCTATTAATCTATTAACTTGGAAGGTTTGTGGTTACACCCTACCTTACCAATCTCTTGACCCATCCTGTAATACGGATTAGTTCCATACAAGAAAGGGGAAATCCCGTGTCCAAGACCCATGTTTTATCTATAAACAAAGTGGTCACGACATGAAACACTCTTAAAATGGATTCACATTCCCAACTCTAACTCATACCATCCGAATCGCCTATATGGTGGTTTTGTGCTTGGTTATTAACTTTAGCTCTTGACCATCCGAATCATCTTAAAGATGATTTGTGTTTTGGTTCGCCTTAAAGGTATGCATGATACTCTTGAACTTATTAAAACAACCCTAGAATCTAAAACTCATTCCTTTCCAACTCTAGTTAATCGGAGCTAAAGTTTCTCTCAAGACCCGTTTCGGGAACTTAACAAACGCACCCTAAGGTGAGTTCATACTTGTCCCCTTTTTACTCTTTAACACTTTTGGGGCTCAACATGTATCCTATGCAATCATACACTAAACACTTTCATACTCACATGCTCAATCTACTAAACATGCTTATAAACTATGCCATGCTAGAATTTAGACTTTACATACAAATGCCGCTTAGCATACAACCCCCTTAACATGTATAGCGCTATAGGAGTAGCACCCACACCCCGCCCCCTAACTGGGTCATGTTAAGTTTTACCGGCCTATCACTTCGGTGTTAGGTCAAGCTGTGCAAACATGTGTTGAATATGCCTTTTGTATGATTCTATGTGTGCAAAGCTATAACATGACGATTTGAGTAAAATATTTTAATACTATGTACGTAAACCAAGACTAGTATGCTCACCAATACTTTATGTGTTGACGGATATTTTATACATGTTGCAGGAAATATTTGATGCAATGTCTCAAGAAATCTTGTAGGGATGGACTTAGAAACGCACCAATTTTATTATCATTATGTTGTTTGTTATATTTCCTTTTCTTGAACAATTTGTATTTCCAACTTTGAATGCTATGAAATGAAATTTCCTTAAATCAATTTGTCACAATTCCAGTATCATGAAGTCATTGAACAATCTATCACAAGTCGCGCCTCGATGTATTCCGCCATCGGTTGGGGTGTGACAGAACATCTGTTGTAGAATATAGATTTAGCAGAGTTTATAGTAACAGACAATATTGAAAACAGTCTGTTGTAAATACAGACCGTTGAAGTGTTTAACAGGTGTAAAAACAATGTAGACCTTTCCATAAGATTAAAGTCTCTATCAAGTTTCTCTCAACAATGTGTAGGTCAAATATTGTCTGTTGTGTATTATTCTTTTTTTTTTTAAGAATTTAATTAATTTATGTTTTCTGTGCATCATCCTAATGTTTTGTTTATAGTTATTTTCAGCTTCATAACTCACTAGCTGACTACCCGGGAACGTCCCGGGGTTGTAATATATAATATTAATGAACGTTAAATGGTTAATTGGACTAAGTATTGTATATGGTCGTTTTTTATGTTAAAAAGTTGTTTGGCAGTTGTTTTTAAAATTAAATGGTTCACAATGTATGCTACTCTTGTGGACATCCATGAACTCAAGAAGGTCTTTTGGGAGTTCATTTGTGGCTTGTGTTTTGACTGATTATTGGGTTTTTGGTTTGGCCCATTAATTAGTGGTGAGCTTGCTGGGTTTATGTTATTAGGAGCCATACTCCTCTTGCAATTTGATGATGAACTTTATTAGAATAATGTTGATGAAAGAAGTGTGTAAATTAAGCTGATAAAGATGTAACAAAAGCATTGAAGCACAAATTAAGAAAAGTGGTTAAAAGTACCAACTTTAAGTCAAACATAGGTAGTTAAACATCGTTAGATGATGTTATGGATGATAACAAACGTCATAGTTCAAAAGGTGGGACTTCAAAGTTTTAACATACTACTTAGCATCTAATATTAGGTAGACATTTTCTAATCATTATAAATTGCAAGGAGACCTTCACTTTTGTAGTATTTGAGGCGATATCGGCCACCATTGCGGATTCCAAGCTTTTGCATACATGTTGCCCACTTACAAATTGCAAATCTAACTTTAGTTCCCGATCTTTCTGCACGAATGTTTTCCTTAATGATATTTCCATCAGCAAACTGGATCTCTATTTCAGCTCCATTAACGAACTCAGCGTCTTGTGAAAAGCATGTAGGAAATCGCTGCCATAAGTATAAAGTAAAATTGGACATTAGAAGATAAAGTTGTATGAATGAAGTAAAAGAAAAGTCTTTAAAGAATAAAAATGATTGAACTTTACAAATTTATGAGTAAGTTGTCTGACAATGGTTGGATCTTTATTAGCAGTAACATTCAAAGGAGGGTTATTTGGATCAACTGAAGATTGATTTACTGGAATGTCATCATCTGAATCAGTAGCAGCATTTAGAGGTTCATTTTGATGGAGAAGTTGGTGATGTTGTTCAATTGGATCATCACATGTTTCAACAGCAGAATTATTGATTGCTAAATGATCACCAGTATCAGATTCATCACTGTAAATGTAGATTAATTCATCTGCAGTAGTGAAAGAAAGTGTAAAAAAATTGTTAATATCATATATGTTAAAATATTTTGTGTTATTAAGAGTTATTAAATTTATCATTAATGAATGTATAACAATATATTATTATTTTGTTTTATGAAAGATGAAATCGAGCTTTTTGTGAATCTGTTCATTAAATACTGTGTAACACAACATATTTTAATGATACACAAATATTATCTATTTAGGTTAGATTTAGATATCCTATATGTAGGCCACCGGACGTTTCCCACAAGTGTATAATTCCAAGTTAATGTCAAATCTATATAGGATTCTAATAAAAAGAATATTTAGCTACATTATGAAGAAAATCTTATATTTATATATATAGGATTTTCCCAAAATTAATAAACAACCTATGTTAACTACTCTAATCCTATGCCCTAAATTTAACACACTCTTTTTTGCTTAGGAATAACCTTGCCATATAAATCATAATATTAAATTACAAAAAAAGATTGTTAATTGAATGGTACCTTGGTTGTTTGAGTCGTTGTCGTTAGGTTGAACACCTGTGCCATCTTGAAGGAACATTTGTATAGTGAAGGTAGTTTGGTTAACCTTGGTAAAAACTAAAGAATCTCCAACTTGCAATTTTAAATCTTCAAATACTTTCTCCCATCCGTCAGTCAAATAGAAAACATCGGATCGCTTTTCAACTCGGACTAACCATTTAGCAGTTCCAAACCGGAGAGTAAACGGTTTATCAAGATTCTTATTTTCAAAGTGGTGTGTAAGGTGTTCAGATGACAAGATCTGCAAATATAATTTATAATTAATTATAAAAATTATGTGAAAATTAATGTAGTAAAACATGTAAATTACTTATATAAGTAAGTATATATAATTGTATATTATAAAAATGATGTGAAAAGTAATGTATTAAAACATGTAAATTACTTATATAAGTAAGTATATATAATTTTATACCTTGCATTGTGTATCAGTTGTGAAGGAGATGTTGAATGCTTCTGAATTGTCTTGACCTATGTGTATTCTTATAATTTCCATATTGAATTCAATAGCGTCAACAAACTTGAAAATTATCAAATCTCCAAGTCTAAGGTTTAAAGCAGGTGCAGCGTATTTCCAACCTCCTGTAATGGAATACGTATTACCGTCTTTAACAATGTCAACCCACCAACCACGACTACCAATCTTGCTTAAGTAAGCAATGCGACCAGGTAACTTATGTTTTTGGCGTAACAGTTCATAACATGGCGGAAGAGTCTGAAAAAGGTAATCGCTAATTAGAAGTAAGTAAACAATGGTAAATAAAAATTATTAAATGTTAAAATCATAAATGGAAATAAAAATTTTACCAGAACTGTTTCGTAGTTTCCGACAACAGGTACCATGAAAGTGCAGACCATTTTATAGTTTTTAATGTGAGAATCCTGTAAAATGTATATTAAATTATGAATAGAAGAAAAGATTATAGTTTATTATGAAGAACATTGATAAGAAAGAAGTATATTTTTTGATAAACTTACTTATGAGAAAGAATGAAGACATGATTAAAGAAAGAAAAGTTTTCACATAAATGAGAAAAACCAAAGTTAAACACCAATAACATAATAATTGTTATATATAAAATTTAAAGATGGCTATAACATGGTTTTCAGAAAACAAAAACACGCAAAGAAGAACAACGAAACATAAAGAACCATGACTAAACATAATGTAATTGTAATTTGCTATTTGCTATCTTAAACATTAAACATTCAATAATTTAAGAAATAATTCAAATTTTGAATGATTTTCTTCATGAAGAAAAGCAGATTATAACTACAATATAGAAAAGGGGAAAAGAATTACAATGAATTAAAAACCTAAAAAACACAAAGTTAAAGAACAATAACATAATAGTTGTTTTATAGAAGATTTAAAGAAGCCTATCAACAGTTTTCGTAACACAACAGCATGCAAAGAAGATCAATGAAACATAAAGAACCATAAGCAAATACAATGTTTACACTATGATAAAGATAAAACATTCATCAAGTTGACAAATAATTGAAACTTCGAACTACTTGTGTGGTTAACGAAATCAGATTATAAGTACAGTATAGAAAAAGGGTTAAAAAAACCAATAAGTTGAAACCCTAAGAATAGAAAGAAGAAACATATTAATGGCATTCCAAGATCTGTTTGTAATGATAAAGAAGTATGTAAAGATTTTTGAGTAAGAAAAATACTTGAAATATACCTTGTTGAGGCTGTAAGGTTGATGAGAATGATCGATTGTTAATAATATTGAGAAAGATGATGGTTAAGTTGTTGTTGATTAGGTTTAAGGGATGGATGAAAAAGATATTGGTAAAGTAAATTTCTTGGGAAGGGGAGCAGATCAACTTTTGAAGATCAAAGGAAGGGAACGGTTAGCAAGGTGGATATTGTAAAGGCTTTTCATTGGAAAGAGGGAAAATTTTGATGTCAATTAAAGATGCCGGTTTAAAAAAAATATAAAATAAACATATGATAAAGAGAAAAAAAATGTAGGATTTAATATTTAATAAAAATGGACATACAAAAAGATGTAATATAAAGAAACCTTAAGAAGTTTAAAAAATTATTAGAAATATAGATGTCTATTACAAATATGAAAAAACTTCTTTGTAGACGACGTTCTTGGTTTCTGATTGTGGTTCGCCATCTTTGTTAAGAATCAACAACCTTAGGCCATCTTTACTTTTAACTCTTGATAACGCAACATAAAGTTGACCATGTGTGAAAACTGGTTCTTTTAAGTAAACGCCAACTCTTGACAACGATTGTCCTTGACTTTTATTGATCGTCATGGCAAAACACACTGATATTGGAAACTGCCTTCGTTGGAATTTGAAAGGAATTTTGTTGTCACTTGGTATCATGTTTATTCTTGGAATAAAAAATTTCAATCCAACATTGCTACCAGATATTATCTTAGCTTCAAGAACCCTTTTTCCAAGTTTTGTTATCTTTAATCTTGTGCCGTTACACAGTCCTTGTTGTTGGTCAAGGTTACGTAAAAGCATTACCGGTAGACCAACTTTGAGAACCAGTTTGTGGTTAGGCAAACCTGAGAAAAAAAATATTAAATATATGATAAAAAAAAATAATTAGGATAAAGTAAATAGTTTTTGAAACCTGATATTTGAAGATTATTAAGAACGTCAGGAGAATACAATAGTTGTTGAAATGGGTTTAGAACCTCTGATGGACAAATAGTGTCCGAACTAAGATATTCTCTTTCTTCTCCTGGGAACAAAGCGGTCAATCTATCGTTAATATCATGAACAGTTTCATTTTTTGGAGCAAGGATTGCTCTTTCAGAGAAATATGATTCATTGTTGTGTTGTTGAAGAAGTGATGGATAAACAAAGTCAATTAAACTTTGAATAGGATCAGATGTATCAGAAATAAGCAAATCATTAGGAATCTTAATGTTTGCTTCTCCATCGTTTGGATCGCCAACTCTTCCTTCACCAACTTTTAGAATCCATTTAGCAAATTCTTCTGTCTCTTGAAGATTTGCTGTTTGTGAACCGGTGGTCAGTCTCATATTTCTTGTTAATGTCAACAGCTTGCATTGTGACCATAAAGATGATGATGTTAAAGTTGCACTGACAATGTCTTGCCTACTGCCATTTGGAACAACAGGTAAAATTTGTCTGAAATCCCCTCCAAAAACAACGACCTTACCACCAAAAGGGGGCTGTGATCTTGTATCGTTCATTGGTGTCAAAATGTCTTTCATTGTTTGATCAAGGGCTTCAATAGCATGCCTATGTATCATTGGTGCTTCATCCCAAATTATTAACTTAGTTTTCTTTAAAAGATTTGCCTCATCGGTATTTGGTGTAATACTGCAAAGGCTGTCTTCATTTACATTAATAGGGATTTGAAATCTTGAATGTGCGGTTCTACCTCGTGACATTAACAATGAGGCAATTCCACTTGAAGCAACATTCAGCACAATTTCCCCTTTGCTTCGAAGTGATGAAGCAAGTGTTTTCCATAAGAATGTCTTTCCAGTTCCACCAAATCCGTAAACAAAGAAAACTCCACCGGTATCATTATCCACTGCATTGGTAATTTTTTCGAAGATGCTTTGTTGTTCAGAAGTTAAAGACTGTTTTAGGCTATTGAACTCTTTAAGTACTTCTTCTTGGTTAAATGATAACTCATCATTGATTAATCTGTTGTCAATATCTGACAATGAAGCCGTGTTGGGAAAAGGCATTGTTTTGTACCTTTTTAATGAAGAGTTATTTCTACGAAGGAAAGTCTCTATTTCCAAAAGAGTTAAATTTTTTATCACCTCTTCTGGAATGACTCTACCTGAGAAGAAATTAAAATAAATATTATTTAAAGGTAAATAAATGAATTTTGTTAATTTTTTTAATGAGTAATAGTTAAACATTTTATATTAGTTATAGTATTTAGTAAATGGTTAAAAAAATTATTAACCTGGAAATCTTTTTTGTCTCTCGTATAAGATATCTTCAGAAAGTAACTGCCATGTTTGCTCCCATACAAAATCAGGCCTTGAAAGAGTTTCGGATGTAAGAAGTGTTCCAAATAAATATCGAAGATATGAAGGAACAGCTGAAAAACTGGCCTCTATAATTGCTTCGACATATTCAGAATCATCATCTAAAAGTCCTCTTGCATAGCATGCATCCCTGAAAGTGGTATATACTTGACCGTTGACAGTTCGGATGTCTTCAAATGATTTTGGCCCTTTCACAATGTTTAACAATATACGTAGGAAGTAAGGTTCACCCAAAGAAGGAGGCACCGAATAAACTCTACCAATTGTAGAGAAAGACTTCTTTCTTTCTTTCCAACATCGTTCTTTAATCTTCCATGTGAATTTTGTAGGAAACTCACCATAAGTCAATGTACGTGCAAGAGAACTTTTTTGGTTCATAACCATCCATTGTAAGAAAATTGAAGAAGCAACACTACGCTTACTTAAGACATTGTCAATATCCTCATTTGCACCAAAAACTATTTTTTGCTGATTTTGAAGATGAAAAGGAAGTCTCATAACAGATGGATACCTATAATGGACCTCGAAAGACAGTATTCTCCAAGATGCCTCACATGCCGATACGTACCTCAAATAAAAAGATAGTTGTTAATCAAATTATGATAAAAAAATATTATGTAATATTTACTTTTTAGTGAATAAAAAAAGTGATAAAATAAATATAATTTTATGTTATTATTAAAAGTTTAGTGAAGAAAAAGAGAAGAAATATAAAATTTTATTATTTAAAAGGTATAGGTGTTAATGAATATTTACCTGCAATCATAGTACTCTTTTATTTCATTACGCTGTTGGGGCTGCTGTGCATCGCCTTCCTCTGTTGTAAATGCTAGAGAGGCTCGATATGGTCCTTTGTTTATATATTTAAACAAATACTTTATGGAAGCACCTTGGTTGCACCACTCTACATTAATGTGAGCTTGATAACGTTTGAGAAGTTTTTTATTGTATGGCACAACATATCTGTTATCTAAATCAACCCCTGACTTTGATACAGTGAAGCCATCATAACGTCTTCTATAAACAGGAAAACCATTCTCATCAACAGTTGTTTCTGGTTGTAACTTCTTTGGAAAGTCTTTTGAACACTTTTTATCAATCATGCAAGGTGATTTCAAGTTCACACTTCCACAAGGTCCATGGATCATAAATTCAGCGACCAATTCATATAGCTCAGGTTCTTGGATTTTACATGGTATTTCGGCAGAAATAAAAGAATCTATCTGAGCTGGAGTTATGACTTTATCATTTGCTTTTAAAAATAAACAAATGTGTGCGTGGGGTAAGCCACGCTTTTGAAACTCCACAGTGTAAACAACTACAATTATACAAAATTATTATTAGTATAATAAATTAAAAAAAACGAAAGAAGTTTGAAAATCAATTGTAAATACCTGCATTTATAGATCCGAAATAACGCTTATCTTTTAAATCTTTGATAATAGCATTTAGTTTAAGTTTAAAGATTCGGGACAAGATATCTGGTCTATCTTGTGGCTGAATGGTCTTGTCTTGTAAAAATCTTTTAACCTCAGGCCATTTTGGGTTACAGGTTATGGTGATGAAGAAATCTGGATAGCCGTACCATTTACACAACGACATAGCGTCTAAATAATTTTGCTGCATGTAACGTGCCCCGCCTGTAAATGAGGAGGGTAAGACGATTCGTTTTCCACTTTGGCTTAAATCACCATCACCATTTCTTGCCTTATTGTACAAATTTTCATATGAATCACATCTTAGATGTTTTTGTTTAGAAAGAATGTATACCAGCCTTTCACTTTCTATCATGGTGTATGCATCAACCAAAAACTGTTGAAACAACCTTCTTGCATTAAGAATTAAAGAATAACCTTCGTTACGGTCCTGGATCCTATATGCAAAGAATTCCCTCATTGTACATTTCGGAGGTATTTTCTTTGTTGTAACAATCCCATCTCTATGGGGTATGTCAATTCTATAGCCATCATCTCCATAAGGAAATAAAATCGGATACTGTAATGCAAGGTATGAAGGATGTAATTCGCTTATTCTTTGCAAACCTTCAGAGTGAGTTTCAACAATAATGTCTCGGTTTTGAGCAGCATCTGTGATGTCTCCTACTATCAAAGCAGCAACTTCAGACGAAGTAGGCAAGTTATACGTTCTACCATCTTTTTCTCTATCACATATTAGTCGAAGTTTTAGAGACACTTCGGGATTTTGGTGAATGTGATCACGGACCATTCTGTAGGTTTTCACCAACTCATTTTCAGCATCTAAAACTGTCTTGAAAAATTGTATAAGTTCACAATTTAACCTTTTCTCAACTATTGTTGGCTTCTTCTTTTGGTTCCTAAGAAATAGTTTAAAAAATATAAGAATTTTAAAAAATATATTATATAATTATGAAAAAAAATTGTTGTATAAAATAAAATTTATACTTGAATATTTGCTCCCTGTTAGTAATTTCGTTTTCAGTATCGTAAATGTAAAGTTGAGAGAACTTAGGAGTTGTTCCATCCTTCGGAAGTAAACTGCCAATACTGTGACAATTTTGACCACTTAATCTGTAAATGCATGGTGCCTTTCCGTTATTAAGGTTCTCGTCAACTTTTCCACCCATTGATGTGAAAGAGAACATCGAGTTGAAACGTCTTATGTTAGTTATGAAGTATTTGCTTTTTGAATCTAAGCCTTTAAATAATGATTGATAATCTTCCCTTGCGTCTTTTAAAACAGGTAGCTCAACTTTACCATAACCACAACACATTGAATATGTTTGTTGGTCCATGGTTTCTCTTGTCCTATCTGCCTCTTTTTTCCACAACTTGGCGTGACACAGTTGACATGTAACAATTTGATCTCCATGGTCTAAATACGCTGTTTAAATTTACAATACATTATTACAGCATTTTATATTTGGTATAAAAAAAATAACTTGAACTTAAGAATAAATTAGTACGTACCACGAGATATTCCTTTTATACGTTGTTCTGCTTGTTGTTGATTATTATGATTAAGTCCTTTATTTTTCCTTCTATTATCAAGAGTAATCTTTCTTTGTCTACGTTTGTAAGCAGCCGAATTTACATCTATATGAATTATTTTAGTAAACAACAAAATTTAATTACAAATTTAAAGAATTTACTAAAAAGTAATATGTGAACCTAATGCACAATACCTTGAGCTGTGTGACTTGAAGAAGGAACTTGTGGATTTTGTTGAATTACTCGCTTCTTTTTTTTCATATCCATAATTTGTTTTCTCATTTGACGCCTATAAGTAGCCTCATTAACTGTATTAACAAACAAAATATGTTATGTGTTGAAAAAAAAATTATTAAAAAATTCGTTTACAATAAAAAATTACCAGGTACATTTGATGGTAATACATTTGAATGATTAACCATTGGTGTGTTGTTTTCTAAAGAAACCGAAGACGATGTATGGGTGGAGCTTTTTAACAATCGTTGTTGTTTCTTATTGTTAATTATTGTCTTTCTAAGATGACGCCTTTGAGCTGGAGTTGTAACTGATAATGTACATATTTAAAGATATAAGTAATAAATGTAATAAAAATAATGAATTGTTCCAATAGACATAGTACATATTTTACCTGGTAAAATTGTTGTTAATGGAATTGCATCAACAACTATTGATGAGCTGTTTTCTTGAGAAATCAATGAAGAGGCATGTAAATTATTTTGTAGTAGTCGTCTTCTTTTCTTATTATCAATAATTCTCTTCCTAAGTTGACGTCTTTGAGTTGCATTGATACGTCTTTGAAGTGCCTCTGGAATTAAAGTTGAAAATTGATGTTAACATACACGTTAAATTTAGTAATGTAAATGAAATGTTAAAAAGTTTTATTGAACATATTAGTACTGAAACAGTGTTTGATTACCTCTTGCAGCGGCAATTGTAGCTGGAAAAGAAGTTTGTTAGTAATAAAATTAGTAATTTTGTTATGCGAAAAGGTTAATCTTTTAATAAGAGGTAGTAGAGTACCTTCTAATGAATTTGATTGTCCTGTTGGTTCATTAGCAATTGAAATTCGATTTTCTCTTCGTTTAGTCATTCCCTGTTTTGATTAATAAAACTCAGAAAAAAATTTTAAAGTTTACTAAATTTATAAGTATATAGAAGGAAACATTTATAATTTTATATTTACGTAAAAAAAAGGCCTTGACTTTAATAATGTAACCACTATTATGGTTTTTACGATTAATTAAAAATAAATTTTAAATCATGTATGACATAAGTTTGAAAAACGTAATTGTTGAATGTATTAAATTAGGAAAATCTTGTTTATGTGAGACACATCAATATATCATTAAAAGAATATAAGAATCTTTAACATAATTAATATTAAACTGAAAAGAATATTAATATTGTTTGCCGTGAGGATAGATCAAAAGACTTCCAATAATTAATAATGTAGACATATAATAACATGTATTATAAAACCAATAAAAATAAGTTTGATTGAATAATATATAATAGTTAAAAATTTTAGAATTATAAAATTATAAAATATAATAAATATGTGTACCATTTATACAATTTATTATAAATAAAAAAAAATTGATAATGTATAATATTTTTTTAAAGAAATATTCGAAAACTTTGTAGTAAAGAATAAAACACATATGTTTGTGTATACAGGAAACAAAATTTGTACATAAAAAATAAGAAAGTGATTGACCGACAACATGCAATTATTTAAGAATAAAGAAAAAATTTGGTGGATATTCCGTTTTGCTTTTTGTGTTTTTTGCGAAAAGTTGAGAATCAGATATAGAACATGCAAGTATTGGGATTCAAGCAAATATTTTGTGGATATTCGCTTTTTGTTTTTTGTTTTTATGCGACAACTTTGTAGTCAGATTTTTGTACTTTTGAAGTTTAAAAGTCAGAGTTTGACGTTTATGCTCTGAGTTATAGTAATATGAATATAAAGGTGATGAATAATTAAACAATACCTTGATTACTGTGATAAAACTTTAAAAAGCTTCCAAAGTTTTGATGATTGGAGACAAGTAATGAACATGCAAAAAGTTTATCATAAAACGTGTAAAGTATCTTTAATAATATTAAAGTGTAAAACAATTTAATTAATCAATTACCTTTACGAAACTTCACAAAATCTGCCAACAATTGATTGTTTCAAGAACATGTGAAGACTTGGTTAGAAAACTTTTGCAGATTTCAAGGTTATACTTGAGAGTTGGATGTTTATATTGAATGACACAATTCTTTTTATAATGATAAAGTATAAATGGAAAATATCTTATCATTATTATGAAATCAAATATTATATTAATGTTTATCTATAAATCTATAAATGATAAAGTAAATTAAAATAACATATAATAGATAATATTTATAAAGATTTGTATTATTTTTGATAAAGCATGTGTAAATTTAAAAATTTAAACATTACATATGGAATTCTTAATAGATATAATATCTCTTAATTTATTTAATACAATTGGCGGCTGATTAATAATTGCAGTAAATAATGTCCCATCATATTGAAGATGAATATTTATGGATACATTTAATTATAGCATTAAATGCTTTGTTGACAAACAAAAAAATTTCATTCAAGATACATATTATCTTCTTAACATAGATGTAAATTAATGACATATTACACCGCATGCAACGTATACATAAGTAACAAACACAAAATAGCATAATATTTAGAAAATACTTTAGTAACATATCCTTAGTTTGAAAACACAAAATTGGAGTACATTGGTTTTCATAGCAATAAAGTCCTACTTAAACACTATTACGATAGCATTAGCAACTATTAAACAAACAAAATATGGGTACTCCAAAAGTTGATAAGCATAATGTAATCGCTAGTACGATAAAGTAATTATAATATATCTAGGTTATTCCTAATGAAGGGAAAAGACGACCAAGCATTCCTTTTTCACATAAGTGATACGATACCGACGGCCATTTTTTAAACCAAGCTTCTTCATACAAGACTTCCATTCACCGATAGCGTACCTTCTTTTTCTGCCGGCTCCTTCAAAACGAATATGCTTAATAAAATACATTCCATTCTCAGATTGGAGTCTCAAGCTTCCAACATTGTGAAACTCACAATTCCGTCCAAAAGGTATTGGGAATCGCTGATAAGACATTTGATAAACGTTTTGTATTACTTTACAAAGACATTTTACATAATAAACTAAAGTAATAAAGTTGTATAAAATCCTTACAAATCGGTAAGTGACTTTTGTGATTATCTCATGAGTAGGAGGAACATCTTCATAGTCCACTTCAATTGCAGGATACATCTCACTTTCAGAAAAACTGAATTCATCTTCATCAGTAGTGTCGTTATAACTGGAGTCAGATAACTCGCTTGAGACTTGAATAATTTCAGGAGGGACTACTTCATTCTGTACTTGTTGTTCATCAACTTCCATTCCACCCTCTCGAAAGAACTTTAAATTGAATTTATAGTCGTCAATTTTTGTAAACATCATGAAATCTCCTATACGCACTTTAAGATGTCCAATAACGTTGTTCCAACCATTGGTGAAATAGAAGGCAACATCAAAAAAGTTAATCTCTACTTTCCATTCATATATATCACCAAAGTGTAACATAACTTCATGTGGAAGAGGTTTTGCTTTCAAATGGTGACTCATAAAAGCATAAGGCAAATGCTACATAAAAAAATATTATTTAAAGACAACATATAAATTACTAAATATATAAATAAAAAGAATGCAAGTTAAAGTTTTACCGGCATTGTAGTTGGTGGTATTACAAACCAAAATGGAAACATGTTGGGTATATCGTTCTTTTCAGTTGATTTTAAAACCGTCAAGTTTAATGTAACATGGTCTAACAACTCAAACACAAGGAAATTCCCTATCTTTAAGTCAAGATCTTTGACCACTTTGTTCCATCCAGTTGTTATTTCAAAAGAGTAAACATTGTTCTCAATTGTTACACCCCACATTTTGTCATAATCTTTACTTATAACAACTTGTCCAATAGGAAAGTTATGGTTCTCACGTAGCTCCTTGTAACATGCCGGAAGTGTCTAACAAAAATTAATATATTTCAAATAAAGTATGTAAAGAATAAGTATAAACATATTTTGAAAGTATATTAACTTTAACATTACCATGTACTCTGAATTGTTGTACTCGATTACTTTGAAAAAAGACTTCACCATTTTAACTTTTGGTTTAATCTGCAATGAGTTTTCTGAAAGTGAGTAAAAATAATTACAAATTATCAAAATTACAGATCCAGAAAACATCAATTTTATATTAACCAAAAAAATGTAAATTTTAAAATTTTGATTTTTACTATATTATGTTAAATTTCTTTAATATTGTGACACCTGGCAAATTCGGGTTAACAACGTTGTCTAGATGAAAGTCTACCTTAGCGAGTCACGTGTATATTGTACTTAACTGGGTTAGTTAAGTCGGGTTATGGTTCGGGAACTATTGGTTAGTCTAGAAGATCATTGGATGTTGGTCTAGAGGTTCGTTAGATGTCAGTCCTTAACCAAGTGTACAAACGGTGACGATCGGTAGGATCGTCAGGGCATACGGAACATACGAGTCTCGAGTCCCGGGAATTGGTGAACGAGTGTGAATATGTGTATTTACTTGTGTTATGTGTTTACAATCATTATATGACTTGTCGGTACATTAATATGTGTTAACATATGTTAAAACGGGGTTCATGTGGTGTGACTGGGAATCATGTGGTGTGACTGGGGTTCATATGGTGTGACTGGGAATCATGTGGTGTGACTGGGAATCATGTGGTGTGACTGGGGTTCATATGGTGCGACTGGGGCTAATCGCATGAACTGTTCATGCGATTAGGCCCAATCGTGTTACTGTTCACGCGATTAGGATTCCTAATCGCGTATAAACCTGCACAATCGCGTGTAACGTGCTGGAACGACTAGAAACGCCTATAAATAGAACACTTAACCTCCTAAACTCCCTAATATCAACCCTAGTCGTCCCATAACCGCCCCACACACCTAAACAACCTCTGGAAGGCGATTTTGATCAAAAACACAAGGTTTCAAGGTCTAACCATCAATCTTTTACAATTCTAAGGTTTGATTCTTATCCATAACACTTTGTAAATGTTTTTAATCAATCCCTAATGGTCCAGACCTGTTCATAAACGAAAAGGCTTTCTGAAAATCGTCAATAAAGGTTGTTAATCGGAGTATAACTAATTAACATGCGTTATGGGTATGTATGATTAGAAAGATAGGATTTTTATGAATCTTGATGATGTTTTGATGTGTTATCATGCTAGGTCAGAATTGATATTGATAGTATGATGATAGAAACCTGATTAATTGATTATTAGGGTTATTGCTATGTATGTGGGTATGATATTGCATGCTACGTGTATGTGTTTGGATTGCTTTGGTTGCATGCAGGACTGATAATACGAGGTTGAACGAAGGGTTTTGGGTTAAACATGTTTGGGATAGTGTTTGGGATGATATTGGGTAGTTACACACGTTCTGGATCTGATCTGGGGTGTTAAACGCGCGAAAAACCGGAACAGCATGGTTACAGGCGATTAGCAAGGCTAATCGCCTATAATTCATGAGATTGGGGAGCTAATCGCCAATAATGTCACGTGATTAGCCCCAATCGCATATAATGTCACGTGATTAGCCCCAATCGCATATAATGTCACGTGATTAGCCCCAATCGCATATAATGTCACGTGATTAGCCCCAATCGCATATAATGTCACGTGATTAGCCCCAATCGCATATAATGTCACGTGATTAGCCCCAATTGCATGTAACTTCACGTGATTAGCCCTAAATGCTAGTAGTTACATGTGGTATAGCCCTAAATGCTAGTAATTCATGCGATTAGGATTCCTAATTGCTAGTTGACCAACCTAAATGCTAGTTGACTTTTCCTAATCGCGTGTACTGCTGCTGTAAGTGTAAATTAGCATTCCGAGACCCGATTTGACATGTAGTAACATGCTAGGAACCTCGTAACATGTCTAATAACTTGGTAACATATATTTGGATGTTTTTCGGAGATACGTGAACTATATGCTATAACTTGTTGTGTGTTAACGTATGTTAAGTATACTTGCGTTATCGCATGTTTTGGAGCGTAAACATAACACGGGGAGTCTCGGGTCACCAATGGGATGTCGAGTCTTGTACTTTGGGTCAGTTAAACAGTCACGGTATTTTTAAACGAACTTGGTTATGGTCTGGACATCTAGGGACTAATTAACCTGCGGGTTATTAGTCTAAGTACTTGTAACTGTCGTATGTTAGGTCGCCACTGTACGGGACTAACATAGCAGCTGAGTTTACTCGGGATTAGGAGTAAAGCAACTTAAGGTGAGTTTACGGCCCCTCTTTTAAACTGGTTTTATACTTTCGGGGGAGAAAACATGTGTTTAAAACGATTGTTTGGTAAATTCTGTCATACTATGGGTTCTAACGTATACTACACGATCTTTGGAAGTCCCGGGGGAACCATGAATGTGCGGGTTTGCACAACGGGGAAATGTGAATAGCGCTATTGGGAGTGACCAACCCCGCTCGTCGGCTTGGAGGGCCGGGCGAGTGCATATTGTCTCAAACAGGAACAACAGGAACATTTGGAACTATTCGGGCACAAAACTGGTATACGTGTTAGTAATGGTTTTCCAATCGTGGTAGTAACAAAACGTACGCCTAGCTAGCGTATACTGGTTTTCTATTTATTATAGTATGGACAGGTGGACTTGGTACTTGAACTGCAAACCTGTAAACTCACCAGCATTTTTGTGCTGACGTAAACTTTTACATGTTTTCTCAGGTCGCTAAGGTAGCACATGGAACTAGGGCGCACGCGTCTGCACGGCGTCTAGATAGAGTTGCATGATTTCATAAACATTGAACTTTGGTTAATTATGTTGAACTTTATTTTGAATAAGCTTCCGCTGTAAACGGGATTTTAAAACTATGTTTTGGTATTGCATTAATTACATTTAGACTTGTTTATTGTGATCGTTGGTTTGGATCCTGGTTTGTCATGCGCCTCGCGGTAAAACTCCGCAAGTGGATTTTGAGGGTGTGACAGATTGGTATCAGAGCCAATGGTTATAGTGAACTAGGACTGCATGTAGAGTCTAGTCTATAGCCGAGTCGCACACACTAGACGATCACATGGTACTAAACGTTATAGTGGTTTACGTATGGTCTTGTCGGGGTGTCTCTAAATCGTTGGTCTTTCTGCGTTACATCATCCGTTCTATTTTAGGTTGGGTTACTTGTTTCCTAGGCAGTGTAGTCTATTGGGGTAACTCGTGTGCTCTTGAGATTTGTCCAAGGCTCGGACATCTCCCCTGTCGCACTCCAATAGAAACACTTGTCATGAACTACCGTAGTATTACGGTGTGTAGCTAAGAGTCTATGTTCGGTGATTTGAACTTTGAACTAGGAGAACACTTGGAGGACCATGTAGAGCGTTTTATCATTTTGGGTGCACACAAAATCATAAAACGAAATGCATGGAAGCACTAGTGAGCTCTGAGTTTGAGGGGATAGTCCTGGATTGGATCTGGCTTTGATCTTGTGAACATTAGTGGTTATCTTTAACTGCGAAACTAAATTTTCTCGTTCTTTCTGCCAGAATCATGTCTGGAGTGCGTGGAGGACGAGGAGGTGGACGCGGTGGTGGACGCGGTGGTGGTCGTGGTGGTGCTGGTGGTCGTGGTGGAGGTATTAACCTGTCACAGGCTGATCTGAACAACTTGCTCCAGGCTGCCTTTCAGTTAGGGCACAACGGTGGTGGTAAGTTGTTTTATCCATTTTCTTTGCCTCATTGGTGAGTCTTGCGTACGTTATTCGTGATTTCTCATACGTTTCATTTCAGGTGGTCCTGTTGACCCACCCCCACCCATGTGCACCTATAAGATGTTCCGGGACTGCAAACCCCAGGAATTCTCTGGCACCGAGGGTGCGGTCAGTTTGCTTAGGTGGTTAGAGAAAGTGGAGTCGGTATTCTTGATGTGTAACTGTCTCCCAGAAGATCGGGTGAAGTATTCGGCTGCGTTATTTCAAGACGTGGCATTGACTTGGTGGAATGGTATTACCCAGAACATGGGGATTGGGGAGGCATATGCTATGCCATGGGAGAACTTTGTGCAGTTGCTGAAACGGGAGTATTGCCCGAGGGAAGAGGTACAGAAGCTGGAGCATGAGGTGTGGAACCTCAAGATGACTGGATCGGAAATCGAGAAGTATACTGTGAGGAGAAATGAGCTGGCGGTGCTGTGTCCCGATTTGCACGTGCCAGAGTATCGTAAGATTGAACATTATGTCTCAGGGTTGGTGCCGGAAATTGCAGGGTTAGTGGCTGCTGGGAATCATCCTACTTATGCGGAGGTAGTTCGATCTGCACATAGGATGACTAATTTAAAGGTGAATGAAGGGATTTTGCCGGCGAAAGGTTCGACTGCTAAGACTCCAGAGAACAATAAGCGCAAGTGGGAAAACGACGGGAAAGGGTCTGGGTCTGCACAGCAGGGTAAAAAGTTTGATAATGGGGGTTCATCGTCTTCGGGTAATAAGCAGGGTGGTTATGCAGGAAAACTGCCCAAATGCAACAAGTGTGGACGCCATCACCAAGGGAACTGCGACAGTAACCGTTGTCACCGCTGCCAGCGAACAGGCCACTATGCTAAAGATTGTCGGGTTACACTTCCATCGACTCAGACTCCGACTAACAGTTCAGCTCCGACTACTCAGGGGACTACAGGGAAACAAGGGTGCTACAACTGTGGTGACACTGGGCACTACAAGAAGGATTGCCCAAAACTGAAACAGGGTGGAAACAACGGGAATGGTAACAACGGGGGCGGCGGCAGAAATGCACGTGCCTTCGTCATTGGAGCTGCTGAGGCTAGGCAGGACCCTGATACAGTCACCGGTACGTTTCTTCTCAATAATCATTCTGTTAGCGTGTTATTTGATTCTGGTGCCGACAAGAGTTTTGTATCCATGGACGTTAGTCGACTGCTAGATGTAGTACCTGTACCATTAGAGACCAAGTATATTATTGAGTTGGCTGACGGGAAAACGATTGAAGCTACTAGTGTTCTTCGGGAGTGTCAGTTAGAGTTGTCGGGTTTATCGTTCCCCATCGATCTTATGCCGGTACCATTGGGTAGTTTTGACGTTGTAGTAGGGATGGATTGGTTATCTTTGTATCGCGCGGAGATCGTCTGTTACGATAAGGTTATTCGGATTCCTCTCCCTGATGGAGAATTCCTTTCTGTGTACGGTATCAAGGGTGGTGTTTCGCTAAACATCATCTCTAGCATGAAAGCCCTTAAGTGTCTTCGAAAGGGTTATCCAGCCGTATTGGCGCTTCTATCTGTTTCCTCCAGTGATGAGAAGAAGATTGACGACATTCCGGTGGTACGCGAATTTCTTGATGTTTTTCCCGACGATTTATCTGGTCTTCCTCCTCATCGTCAAGTCGAGTTCGGTATTGATCTCGTACCAGGGGCTGCTCCTATTGCTCGGGCCCCCTACCGTCTTGCACCTCCCGAGATGCAGGAATTATCTAGCCAGTTACAGGAACTCTTGGACAAGGGTTTCATCCGGCCAAGTTCTTCCCTTGGGGAGCCCCGATTTTATTTGTCAAGAAGAAGGATGGGAGTTTCCGATTATGTGTAGACTACAGAGAGCTGAACAAATTGACTATCAAGAACCGTTATCCTCTTCCACGTATCGATGATCTATTCGACCAGCTTCAGGGTTCTAGTTATTATTCCAAGATCGACTTGAGGTCCGGTTATCACCAGCTGCGCGTCAGGGAGGCTGACGTTGCAAAGACTGCTTTTCGAACACGTTATGGCCATTTTGAATTCTTGGTCATGCCTTTCGGTCTCACGAACGCACCGGCGGTTTTCATGGACTTGATGAACCGCGTCTGTAAACCATATCTGGACAAGTTTGTCATTGTGTTTATTGATGACATTCTAATCTACTCCAAGAACGAGACCGAACACGGGGAACATCTGCGATTGGTTTTGGAACTTTTACAACGGGAGCAACTTTACGCCAAGTTCTCAAAGTGTGACTTTTGGTTACGCGAAGTTCAATTCCTAGGACATGTGGTTAATGAGCTGGGAATTCATGTCGATCCCGCTAAGATCGAAGCTATCAAGGACTGGGGAGCACCAAAGACGCCAACTGAGGTGCGGCAATTCCTAGGCCTTGCGGGCTATTATCGTCGTTTCATTCAGGGGTTCTCGAAGATTGCTCAACCCCTCACCACTCTCACTCAGAAGGATAGGAAGTTCGACTGGGGTGAATCACAAGAGTCCGCGTTTGAAGAACTGAAGTCTAAACTGTGTTCTGCTCCTATACTGTCTTTACCAGAGGGTCCTGATGATTTTGTCGTTTACTGTGATGCTTCCATTCATGGACTCGGTTGCGTGTTGATGCAACGCGAGAAAGTGATTGCGTATGCTTCTCGTCAACTCAAAGTGCACGAGAAGAACTATACAACTCATGACTTGGAGTTGGGTGCCGTGGTATTCGCGTTGAAAATTTGGAGACATTACTTGTACGGTACCAAATGCACCATCTACACCGATCACAAGAGTCTCCAACACATTTTCGACCAACAACACTTGAACATACGGCAGCGTCGCTGGATTGAACTTTTGAACGATTATGATTGTGCTATTAAGTACCATCCTGGCAAGGCGAATGTTGTAGCAGACGCCTTGAGCAGGAAGGAATCTTCTAAACCTCGTCGCGTTCGGGCGTTGCAGCTCACTATCCATTCGTCACTACCTGACCAAATCCGTTCTGCCCAATTGGAAGCTTTGAAGGAGGAAAACCTTAAAGCTGAAACTATGCACGGTGCCGACAAGCACCTAGAGCGAAGGCCTGATGGCCTGCACTATTTCGCAGAACGCATATGGGTTCCTTTATTCGGGGGACTACGGGAGCTCGTTCTTGATGAGGCTCATAAGTCCCGATACTCTATTCATCCTGGTTCGGATAAGATGTACCAAGATCTGAAGGTACTTTACTGGTGGCCAAACATGAGGTCGGACATAGCCTCATACGTGAGTAAATGCTTGACTTGTGCTAAGGTCAAGGTGGAATACCAGAAACCGTCGGGTCTCCTGCAACAACCTGAAATTCCGGAATGGAAATGGGAACGGATTACTATGGATTTTGTCACACAACTTCCTAAGTCACCAAGCGGGAACGACAAGATATGGGTGATTGTCGATCGGTTAACGAAATCAGCCCATTTTCTTGCTATTAAGGAGACCGATACTATGGATCGTTTGGCTCGTCTCTACTTGAAAGAAGTTGTTTCTAAGCACGGGGTACCTGTTTCTATTATCTCGGATCGTGACTCCCATTTTACGTCTCACTTCTGGAAGTCTTTGCACAAGGCTTTGGGTACCCAACTAGACATGAGTACGGCTTACCATCCACAGACTGACGGGCAGAGTGAGCGTACGATTCAAACTTTAGAAGACATGCTGCGGGCATGTGTGATCGATTTTGGCAAGGGTTGGGAAGCTCATCTGCCGTTGGTAGAATTCTCGTACAACAACAGTTATCACACGAGCATCAAGGCTGCTCCGTTCGAGGCACTGTACGGACGGAAATGCCGCTCTCCTCTTTGTTGGGCTGAAGTGGGTGAGAGTCAACTCACTGGGCCTGAACTAGTGTACGAAACTTCGGAAAAGATCGTACAGATTCGAAATCGGTTGGCGGCGGCACGGGACCGGCAAAAGAGTTATGCTGATCAGCGTCGCAAACCACTGGAGTTCCAAGTCAATGACAAAGTACTTCTAAAAGTCTCACCGTGGAAGGGCGTCATACGCTTTGGAAAGCGTGGCAAACTCAATCCGCGATATGTCGGCCCATTTACGATCCTGGAACGGATTGGGCCGGTGGCATATCGACTTGATCTACCGACGGAGCTCGGTAACGTACATAACGTCTTTCACGTGTCAAACTTGAAGAAGTGTCTGGCTGACGAGTCTCTCATCGTTCCACTAGAAGAGATCAAGGTTGATGATCGTCTTCGGATTGTGGAAGAACCTGTGGAGATCCTTGATTACAAGATTCGTAGCCTACGTCACAGCAAGATTCGTATCGTTAAGGTTCGGTGGAACTCGAACCGGGGACCTGAATATACATGGGAACGGGAGGATCAGATGAAGTCTAAGTATCCTCATCTCTTCCCTAAGGAAGCGTTCGAGTCGAGGCATGTCTCTTCGGCAGCTGAATGAATCTCGGGTCGAGATTCCTTTTAACGTGGGGATGATGTGACAACTCGGGTAAAACTCTCTCTGGTTTCTATCTTTTTGTTTGATTCCTTCGTTACTCTTTTGTTCTTTTGGTACTTGTGCAATTTTCGGGACGAAAATTCTTTTAACGTGGGGATGATGTGACACCTGGCAAATTCGGGTTAACAACGTTGTCTAGATGAAAGTCTACCTTAGCGAGTCACGTGTATATTGTACTTAACTGGGTTAGTTAAGTCGGGTTATGGTTCGGGAACTATTGGTTAGTCTAGAAGATCATTGGATGTTGGTCTAGAGGTTCGTTAGATGTCAGTCCTTAACCAAGTGTACAAACGGTGACGATCGGTAGGATCGTCAGGGCATACGGAACATACGAGTCTCGAGTCCCGGGAATTGGTGAACGAGTGTGAATATGTGTATTTACTTGTGTTATGTGTTTACAATCATTATATGACTTGTCGGTACATTAATATGTGTTAACATATGTTAAAACGGGGTTCATGTGGTGTGACTGGGAATCATGTGGTGTGACTGGGGTTCATATGGTGTGACTGGGAATCATGTGGTGTGACTGGGAATCATGTGGTGTGACTGGGGTTCATATGGTGCGACTGGGGCTAATCGCATGAACTGTTCATGCGATTAGGCCCAATCGTGTTACTGTTCACGCGATTAGGATTCCTAATCGCGTATAAACCTGCACAATCGCGTGTAACGTGCTGGAACGACTAGAAACGCCTATAAATAGAACACTTAACCTCCTAAACTCCCTAATATCAACCCTAGTCGTCCCATAACCGCCCCACACACCTAAACAACCTCTGGAAGGCGATTTTGATCAAAAACACAAGGTTTCAAGGTCTAACCATCAATCTTTTACAATTCTAAGGTTTGATTCTTATCCATAACACTTTGTAAATGTTTTTAATCAATCCCTAATGGTCCAGACCTGTTCATAAACGAAAAGGCTTTCTGAAAATCGTCAATAAAGGTTGTTAATCGGAGTATAACTAATTAACATGCGTTATGGGTATGTATGATTAGAAAGATAGGATTTTTATGAATCTTGATGATGTTTTGATGTGTTATCATGCTAGGTCAGAATTGATATTGATAGTATGATGATAGAAACCTGATTAATTGATTATTAGGGTTATTGCTATGTATGTGGGTATGATATTGCATGCTACGTGTATGTGTTTGGATTGCTTTGGTTGCATGCAGGACTGATAATACGAGGTTGAACGAAGGGTTTTGGGTTAAACATGTTTGGGATAGTGTTTGGGATGATATTGGGTAGTTACACACGTTCTGGATCTGATCTGGGGTGTTAAACGCGCGAAAAACCGGAACAGCATGGTTACAGGCGATTAGCAAGGCTAATCGCCTATAATTCATGAGATTGGGGAGCTAATCGCCAATAATGTCACGTGATTAGCCCCAATCGCATATAATGTCACGTGATTAGCCCCAATCGCATATAATGTCACGTGATTAGCCCCAATCGCATATAATGTCACGTGATTAGCCCCAATCGCATATAATGTCACGTGATTAGCCCCAATCGCATATAATGTCACGTGATTAGCCCCAATTGCATGTAACTTCACGTGATTAGCCCTAAATGCTAGTAGTTACATGTGGTATAGCCCTAAATGCTAGTAATTCATGCGATTAGGATTCCTAATTGCTAGTTGACCAACCTAAATGCTAGTTGACTTTTCCTAATCGCGTGTACTGCTGCTGTAAGTGTAAATTAGCATTCCGAGACCCGATTTGACATGTAGTAACATGCTAGGAACCTCGTAACATGTCTAATAACTTGGTAACATATATTTGGATGTTTTTCGGAGATACGTGAACTATATGCTATAACTTGTTGTGTGTTAACGTATGTTAAGTATACTTGCGTTATCGCATGTTTTGGAGCGTAAACATAACACGGGGAGTCTCGGGTCACCAATGGGATGTCGAGTCTTGTACTTTGGGTCAGTTAAACAGTCACGGTATTTTTAAACGAACTTGGTTATGGTCTGGACATCTAGGGACTAATTAACCTGCGGGTTATTAGTCTAAGTACTTGTAACTGTCGTATGTTAGGTCGCCACTGTACGGGACTAACATAGCAGCTGAGTTTACTCGGGATTAGGAGTAAAGCAACTTAAGGTGAGTTTACGGCCCCTCTTTTAAACTGGTTTTATACTTTCGGGGGAGAAAACATGTGTTAAAACGATTGTTTGGTAAATTCTGTCATACTATGGGTTCTAACGTATACTACACGATCTTTGGAAGTCCCGGGGGGAACCATGAATGTGCGGGTTTGCACAACGGGGAAATGTGAATAGCGCTATTGGGAGTGACCAACCCCGCTCGTCGGCTTGGAGGGCCGGGCGAGTGCATATTGTCTCAAACAGGAACAACAGGAACATTTGGAACTATTCGGGCACAAAACTGGTATACGTGTTAGTAATGGTTTTCCAATCGTGGTAGTAACAAAACGTACGCCTAGCTAGCGTATACTGGTTTTCTATTTATTATAGTATGGACAGGTGGACTTGGTACCTGAACTGCAAACCTGTAAACTCACCAGCATTTTTGTGCTGACGTAAACTTTTACATGTTTTCTCAGGTCGCTAAGGTAGCACATGGAACTAGGGCGCACGCGTCTGCACGGCGTCTAGATAGAGTTGCATGATTTCATAAACATTGAACTTTGGTTAATTATGTTGAACTTTATTTTGAATAAGCTTCCGCTGTAAACGGGATTTTAAAACTATGTTTTGGTATTGCATTAATTACATTTAGACTTGTTTATTGTGATCGTTGGTTTGGATCCTGGTTTGTCATGCGCCTCGCGGTAAAACTCCGCAAGTGGATTTTGAGGGTGTGACAAATATGTAGAATGTAATATTAAAGACAAATTATGTGATATACTAATTTCCAAAATGCATGTTATTTGAATAATAAAACGATAATAATCAATGATTATTCTAAAGTATAATTTTTTTTTTTTATGAAAAGATAAAATCAAAATCGTTGAATCATACAATTAAACATCATAAGTGATTAAAAATTAGTTTATAATATAAACGTAAAGATGAGAATAGTTTATAAGTTAACATACCAAACTTCTTTATGATGGATGAAAATCAGATTGATTATTGTTGAAGATGGTAAAGTGAGAATTGGTAAAGTGAAAAGTGCAAGGAGAGAGAGAATACAAAAACTTTGATTCATTTAATACAACCTGAAAGTAATCGTTGTAATATTTTATGTCATGGGCCGACTTTAGTATTTATTTATTGGGCTTGAAATTAATTTTGGCCCTAAATACAATGACTAAATGTAAATAATTATTTAATTTTGAAAGATTTTTGTTTTGTCTAAATAGTTCAGTAATGGATGTATATAATGTAAATAAATTAATGACAAATCTTAATTATCAAACAATAAAATTCTCTAAATAAAACCATGAATAATTTTAAGTTCAGATCATAAACAAAAACCAACATAAGTCACCAAATGTTTTAAATGTAAACTGCAAGTAAAGAAACAAAAATTAAAATAGTTAATAATTATTCATAGATTATGGAATCAGCATTCTTCGTTCAATCATCTTCAAGAATGAGCTTCTTTCTTTTGGAAATTGAAGTTTTTGATGGCTCTTCAACTTCATAAACATCTTCAACAGTACGTTTTGTAGAAGGACCATCTTCATCAGCAACTTTCTTTCTTGTAGACATTTGACTTTCATTTGCATTAGTTGAAGATAGTCTATCCTGCAAAAACATAACATTTAAGAGTTAGCTAAATGATACATGTAAAGTTTATTTTAACATATAAATACGGTTGTTATTAAATTATTATTAACCTCTTCATTATCATCTTCTAACTCAACAATTCCGTTTCCATCAACTGAGTATCTTGCTTGGACCTTTAAAAAAATACAAAACGGTTAGATTATTTAAAAACATATAATGTAGATGTAAATAATTTAAAAGTAAAAATCATTACCTCTTCAACCTTCCACTTTTTTGAAATTGCTGCTAGTAAGCCTTCATCTTTTGTAAGCATTGATATTCCATACTGAGAGTCGGGATGATCAATGTTGTATGGAGTTACTTTGATTATGAAAGCGTACTTTTTACCAACAATTTCCTCAAACTCTTTTGGATATGATGGTGGAACTTGATCATTGTTTATCATCTACATATTATAAAAGGGCAATATAAATATGTAACCATTTAAGTAATTATCAAAATAAGAAACTTCATGAAATTTACCTCTTCTTCTTGTTCAACAAAATACCTTGCAGGCTTCCCAAATATCTTACACGCTTCGTAATCAAAAAGTGTCATTTTGATACTTCCACAACCGTCATCTACCTTTAATGAGATCCTGTACTCGTTGCCGATAAATTGTTATTGATAACTGTACAAATTTTGTAAATAACTTTAAAATTTTAAAGATGAGTGTACCTTATAACTTCTTTAATCTCAAGATCTTCACACTTAAGACTTGAGCATTTAAAAACTTCTTTTCCTCCAATGGTTCCATCATCTCTTTCATAAGAAACAAATTTCTGCTCAACTTTTGCTTTGCAATAATTGCAACCTCTATAGTACCATTGAAGATCTGTTCCAATTTCGCTAATTTTCCCAACTATAATGACTCTTGATTCCTGCAAATCTCATTTAAATTATTAGTTAAGTTATTTTATTTTAAATTAATTGTAAGGTTAAGAAAACTTACTGTTTTAATAGTTGGAATAAAAGCAGTAACTATAAAACGTGAATTGTTTAGAAATTCATCTTCGACATTTGAAATCATGTACGTTCCAACTGAGGTATTTGATGATTGTGAAGATTGCTTTTCAACAAATTTTTCAAGGTACCTACAGTTTAAAATTAAAGTATATAAATTAATATTTTATGCATGAATGAAAATAATAAATTATATATATCTTACGCATTTTTGAAAGCTGTTAATTCTTCAATATCTTCATTTATGAAAACTCTTGCAGCCTCATAACTGTTTGTCACACTCATTTTCCCTAAAAAATAGAAATTTTGTAAATTAATATACAATATAAAATATAGTTTATTAAAAGTCATAAAACATTAAATACCTTGATAATTGTTAACTTGAGCAAACTGTACCAAAAGGAAAACATGCCGATCACGTTCCGGATTAGACATGAAACTTGACAGTGCTATTGCCTTGTCTTCCCACAAACTTCCATCGATCTCAGTTCCACTATTATTTTTAAAATATGTTACATCAAATAGGTTATATAATATATTTTAAGATTTTTAATTCGTAAATTATATTTAAAAAAAACTTACTCAAGGTCACGTAGCTTGAAGTTAATTTTAGGACTCTTTAAACCATTTTTCTTGTCAACGTATGCTAAGTTATAACATACCTTAACATACCCTAAAAAGTCTGCAAAAAAAAAATATATTATGTAACGGTGTTCTTTAATTAACGTTAACTTGATATTAAAAAAATTAATTAAAAAGGAAAAATATACATACCAAGTTTTGTATTATGTTTCAATTTTTCCCGAAGAATTGTCTTGAAACTTACAAAATTGAAAGCAAAATTAGGGCCTTCCCAATTTAGGCATTTCATTATGGTTGTTTTATCATTAAACGAAAGTTTTTTATCATTATCAATATGTTGCTTAGCATCATCCTTTGAAATTAAAGGATTGTTTAAGTAAATTTTCTCATCAACATTTAGCATACTATCAAATCTTTCCAACATTGTGTGCATACAATTTGCATAAATTAAATCGCCCTACAATAAATACAAAACAAAATTTAGTCATATCATAATTGTAGTACATTAAAATTTGTAAAAATTGCGAAAATTAAGTTACCATCTCGTCCATCAAAATCATATCTACACGATATGTTTTATTCTCACATCCATTCATCTTTTTTCGCCACAAAGTTGCTATTTTAACTCGAAGCCTTGTGTTCTTTTTCCTTGGTTTAACATCTTTGACCAAAACAATTTGATTGCTTGCCATGATTTCCTGTTTAAAAAGAAAAAAAAAAATAAATTTTTACGTAATCATAAAAATTTTTAAACTGCAATTCGGGAAAAAAAAAACAAAAAACCAATCTTATATCAAATAATCGTACAAACTTGTAAAATTCTAATTGGAAGAAAAAAAAACAATAAGAAGGAATTTTATATCAATTCCTGCTTTTTTAACTTTACTGCATTGAAAAAAGCATCACTTAATGCTTATTTCAAAGTTGTTTACCTTTTCCAATGAAAACAATATATTAATAATACATTGAGTACAAATTATTTAACAAAACATGTAAATACGATTTATTATATTGACTAACCTGATTATCAAAGAAGTAGATGAAAACTAACTGATTCTGAATGACTCAATGAAAACAATAACATGTATTTATAATAGGTTTTCAATTAAGGTATGTAATTTAAAATGGAAACTCTATCTACAATTTAAATTTATAAGATATGGATATCTTTACCTTTTAAATTATCCATGTTTATTAAAGTCTTCCAGAATCTTCTACAATTTATTAACATAACACGGCTACATATCTTTTATTTGTATTCGTTGTTATCTATTAATTTTAAATATAATATATCTTTTCAAAATATTTTCGTAATAAGGAGTACATCTTTTTATCTATTAATTTCAAATATTTAAATTTCAATTTCATATTCTAATTTTAAAAGATTAAATTAAATTTTCGTATTGTTAATATATTATTTGAAAAGTTTTTTTCCATTCAATACATGTTATAAAACTAAATTTTCATAATAGTTGTAAACATTGACAAATTTTAAAATATTCATTTTAATTTTGCATGGAACGGTTTGAAAGTTTTTAAAATTATTAATAAACAACATTTTGACATGTCAACATATAACATATTCTTATTTATTATCAAATTTAGTATTATATGCAGGGTAATTTACAAATAACTTGTCATGATAATTTGTATTAAAAAATTTTCTTTTAACATGTCAACATATAACATATTCTTATTTATTATAAAATTAAGTATTGTATGCAGCCTAATTTTGAAATAATGTGTGATATTATTTTTTGTTAAAAAATTTTGTTAATTCTAAATTTAAGATTCAAACACATCAATAACCTAATCATTAAATCAACATTTTATAATATATTTTTTGTACATTAATTAAACTCTAGAATGATATGCAAATAATTTGTAAAAGTCAATTAAGTTTTTCAATTTATCATAGGCAAATATTATGAATGTTTACTGTTAAAACCAAAATATTATTTGTTTCTACATTGTGACACATATTGAAAATTCATAATTTTTAATAACATTTACATCAAACACAAATTTCAAGTAGTAACAAACTTATCATCTATCTTTGAAAATTCATAATCATGGGTAATACATGCATTCACATTATAGTAATAGACTCCAAAACGTAATACTAAGTAATTATATCCAATTCTAATAACATCGCAAAATATTTCATACTAAAGCACCATGTTTTTTGTCAACCATACCTATCAACACATCATCCATTTTACCGTTTCTTACTGAACAACTTTCGTACTTTTATACTACTTACCGTTTCTTACTGAACAACTTTCGTACTTTTATCCTACGGATTCGAAAAGACCAACATACCTTCTACTTTCAAATATGTCAAACGATAATTTCCTCCATTCTGCAATCCAAGTATTGCCATACATTTTTCCCATTTACTGATAGCAATACGAATATATTTCCCGGATCTCTCAACTCTCAAAGTTTTCTTTATAGGATCACCATTTTCAAATCTGATCTTCAACTCGTTAACATTATCAGCGTATAATTCCCTACTCAAATCAGCAGGTAAACGCTGCAAAATATAAAGAAATTATTAGTGCAAATTATGTTAACTTAAATATAAATATGTTATTAAATTAAATAAACTTAACAAATCGGTGAGTGATTTTCTTCACAAGTTCTACTTTCATCTTTTTAACTTCAGGTTTCTGTTCATCATCACTTGGAATGTTAATCACTTCCACCAAATCGACATTGATTGAATTCACTTCAACCCTTCTCTTTTTCTTAACTGATTCATCAATACTGCCTTCGACTTCTTTAGAACTTGAATCAGGAACCATATTGTACGTCTACAATAACGAATTAACGCCTTATTACAAACTAACACTTTAACATTTACACTTATATATCGATTTATCTTTCTAAAAATATATTAGTAACAAAATACTTTTTCAACTCACTTGTTTCTTTGAAGCTTCTAACATATCATCATTTTTAAAATTTCTGACACTAACTTGAACCAATGCAAATCCAGAGATACCAAATTGTTTTTCAATAATCTGAAAAAACTTCCTACTTTGACACCATACAGATGCAAAGTCACCACTTTCAAGTGTGATACCTCTTGCTTTATACCTGCTCCAAATAAACATAAATTTACATTAAAATTTAAATTATTGTCATTTACTTTTTAACGAATTAAATTATTTATTACACATACCCCATTTCATTGAGTGCTAAAGCAACGGCGCAATAGTTAGGAACTCCACTTCTCATAACCTGAAGAATATTAACAACTATCAAGTATTAATAACTGGACAACTCATATTCATCTATATACATATATGTAAATATGATAAACAAATTCTCATACATCATATGTGTCAACAACCACATCAAACTTATCCGGAAATGCCAATGCGTACGAAACAAATGATGCTGTTTCCCTTCTATTAGTATCAACATTAAGATTTTCTGAATCACTTAATCTCTGTAACATAATATAATAGTTATCCAAATATCAAACATTGGCCAAAATTATGGTAAATAATAACTTTAAAACGTAATATTACATATATTACTGATTCAAAAATTTACCTTTATTTTATCCAACCAAGTTTTTGTCATTTTAACAAAATCTTTACACACTCTTGTACCATCTGAACTTTTTAAAGATTTATCTGTAATCTCATCAAGTCCCTAAAGATTAACAAAATAAGTTAAAATTACTTCTTTATTAAAGACAACAAAATTAATATGTAACCAAATTTTTTACAAATTTACCTTCACTTTTAGTCCTGTAACGTTTTTAATTCTTTCTTCCCATACCTGTATCATAAACAAAATTAGGTTCAGTATAAATTATTTTACACTATGTAACAATAAAGCTAAAACATTACCACTCTGGCCTCTTTTTGCAATGGCTTCACTTCTAAGCCGGTGTAAACAAAAAGCCGCACATTAAATCCTTGTCTCCCAGCTTTTTCAAAAATCAAGACATCACCAATACACAAACTAAGATCTTTGAATACGTTTTTCCAACCATCAGTAAAATAGTACCCTTTATCTCTCTTTTCAATGACAACTTCCCAATTGTGAGCAAATCCAAATCGCAATTTGAATTTCAATTTCCCAAATTCTTTCACTTCAAGATGCTGTTTAACATATTCAGTTGGAACTTCCTGAAATTTTTAAAAACATATTAAAACAATTTTTACAAATTTAGAAATTATATAATATAAACTTCAATTATTCAATTATTTAAGACAAGATGAAACTTCATACCATTTTTTTCGTCGCTGGGGTAAGAAACCAATAATAGAAGCCTTTACTTACATCCTTTGCAGTTAAATGTATCAAGTTGAATACATTTTTCCCAATCAATTCAAAGATAACAAAGTCGTCTTCATCAATATACAAATAATCCACAATACTTTTCCATCCATTACATATTGTGTATGATTTAGATTTTGAGTCTTCAACTATTTCTGCATCCCAAATCATGCCATTTTTATGCCTTACAATTACAGAACCGATTGGAAAGTTCTCCTTTGTATGCAAAACATGATAACATGTTGGAAGTTCCTACCAAAAAATACAATTAAAATGTTATAAACAACTATTTTTCTTGCCATTAAACAGATAAAGTAAATATACTATTTTTAACCATACCTGATTTGTATACTCATAGTGAATTATTAACTTGATAAATGATGGAGCCATTTCAATGTTTCTGCAACATAACAAAACTTTTTCAACTAAAATATTAATATTAATGATAAATTTATTTAAACTAACAATTCAACTAACTTAAAGTCATATTTCCAGAATATAACTTTCAAGTTAATCTTAACTAATATGACAAAAATTGTAGTAATTGGATCATAACAACTAAAACTTCACATAAACCTTAACTAAACTGACAAAATTTATAACACAATACTAAAATCAACCTAACACATACTAATTCCATTATCTCAACTTATTAAATCTACAAATTCGTACAGAAAACCATCAAACTTAAATATAGTAACTTATATGTATATATGTGACCTAAAATACATTAAGTGACCTTCGATTCTATAAATACTTAAACAAAATCATTCTAATTCATTGAATTGACGTTAACAGCTCAACTAACCTACTTCAATAACTCAAGAAATCTCTAAATAGTTAAACAAAATCATTATGTTTCATTCAATTGAGTCTAACAGCTCAACTAACCTCCTTCTTAAATTTACTACCATACATGTATATATGTGACCTAAAATACATTAACTGACCTTTGACAAAACTATAAATACTTAAAGAAGGCTTCAACCAATTTACTCTCCTTCAATAACTCAGCAAATCTATAAATACTTAAACAAAATCATTCTGCTTCATTCAATTTACTCTAACATCTGCTTCATTCAATTTACTCTAACATATTACTTAAACAAAAGCATTCTTCTTCATTCAATTTACTCTAACATATTACTTAAACAAAAGCATTCTTCTTCATTCAATTTACTCTAACATCTGCTTCATTCAATTTACTCTAACATCTGCTTCATCCAATTTACTTTAACATATTACTTAAACAAAATCATTCTTCTTCATTCAATTTACTCTAACATCTGCTTCATTCAATTTACTCTAACATCTGCTTCATCCAATTTACTCTAACATATTACTTAAACAAAATCATTCTTCTTCATTCAATTTAATCTAACAGGTATTAATATCTAACAAAATCATTCTTCTTCATTCAATTTACTCTAACAGGTATTAATATCTAACAAAATCATTCTTCTTCATTCAATTTACTCTAACAGGTATTAATATCTAACATTTATATGCAGATCTAACAATAGTTTTATTCAAATCTGCAAAATTCATAAAATAACAAACAAACAACATTCTTATTAGAAAATTAAATAAAACAAAAATTTAAAAATAACAAAATTTTAATAGATCTAAATAATTAATGAACATTCTTACAGATCTAAATAAAAACCAAACAATTAATCATATATCTGAATAATTCATCATAGATCTGAATATGAAATTCTTACTACATATTAAACAAATATTACAGATCTAAATCAAAAACAAACAAACAATTCATTATAGATCTGAGTATGAAATCCCTTCTACCAAGAACATTCTTATTAAAAAATTATTTAAAAATTAACATTATTACAGATCTAAATCATACATCTGAATATCAAATACTTACTAACGATTAAACTCTTGATGATGATAGTAGGGATAACTCTGAAAAACAATCGACATATGAAAATAATCAAAACAGGGTAAAATCAACCTAAAAATTAGATGAAACAAACGTTAGTTATAACTTACAGAGTATTGAAGAAGTGAGAGAGTAAACTTTTGTTAATGACGTTCTTGATATATTAAACAAATATTACAGATCTAAATCAAAAACAAACAAACAATTCATTATAGATCTGAGTATGAAATCCCTTCTACCAAGAACATTCTTATTAAAAAATTATTTAAAAATTAACATTATTACAGATCTAAATCATACATCTGAATATCAAATACTTACTAACGATTAAACGCTTGATGATGATAGTAGGGATAACTCTGAAAAACAATCGACATATGAAAATAATCAAAACAGGGTAAAATCAACCTAAAAATTAGATGAAACAAACGTTAGTTATAACTTACAGAGTATTGAAGAAGTGAGAGAGTAAACTTTTGTTAATGACGTTCTTGATAGATTGTGCTTTTCAGAGAGAAGATTTTCAGAGGAAAAAATTTTAGGGTTTTTGTTATGAGTAAATGAGCCGATTATTAGGAAAAGAGGCGGATGCAACTTTTTAGGATTGTTAGGTTTGCGCGTGCGTTTTTTACTCTCTTTTTTGGTTAAAAAGGGAAACACTCCAAAAACCTCAAAAAAGCTCTATTATTAATCCACTTGGCACAAAAAAGTGGAGGATGAGGCCTCCAATGGACGCCACGTCAGCAAAACCATTTTCTTTTATATATATTAATAGATAAGATCCAAGTTTCTATCAAAAAAGTGTTGCGTTTTTCTTCAAATCTTTTGGTTTGTATATTATTATTTATTTAAGGTAGAAACTTATACGTGTTCTATGTTTGATCCCTAATATTTTGTTTATCATTATTTTCATATTGATATCAATAAACTTTCTATCAACAAATTCTTATCTTTTGGTAAAATATTTTGTTTTGTGTATTATTCTTTTTAATTTAATTTAATTAATTTTCATGTTCTGTGTATCATCCGAATGTTTTGTTTATAGTTATTTTCAGGTTCATAATATTCAAGTTTGTATCAAAATTTAAGAGTCTGTTGTAATGACTTATATATATTATAACATCTGTAGTAACAGTTACAAACCTCAAACAGACGCTATATAATAACTACTATTGTTGCAAACATAGTTTTATTTTCATCTGTTGCAATATCTGTTATGGAACATCTGTTGTTGAATATAGATTTAGCAGAGTTTATAGTAACAAACAATATTGAAAACAATCTATTGTAAATACAGACTGTTGAAGTTATTAGCAGTTATAAAAACAATGGCAACCTATCAATCCCTTCCTTAAGGTAATAATATATATATATATATATATATATATAGGCTAAGTATCCTGTGAAAACCCTCTTGAATTGTGCAAACCCATGAAAACCCTATGTAACAACATTGTTTTTTTCTAATTTTTTTTATAATAGCTTGTATACTTAATTTTATGACTTTCGGCCCAAAAAAATCAAAAAAAACGCCGAATAGATTTTTTTAAAAAAATTACGTAACACAGATGTTACATATGTAACAATGCTGACGTATGATAAAACCGAGTTTTGTGTAACACGGTGTAACAAAATAATCTACTCGGCGCTTTTTTGATTTTTTTTGCCAAAACTAATAAAATTGAATATAAAAGCTATTCTGAAAAAATCAGGAAAAAAACAAGTTTTTACATAGGGTTTTCAGGGTTTGCACAACTCAAGAGGGTTTTTATTTTAGCCAAACCCTATATATATATATATATATATATATATATATATATTCCAAAGGCATATATCCTACATGACGCTCAAAGAGGTCATTCTCTCCTTTGAGAGTGCCATGTAAGATCCCATGTGACACCTATGTGGATCAATTAAAAAACAAAAGCCATTGAGTTATTTTAGGAAAATAAAAGAATTTAAAAACAAAATTAAATTGTCTCTCTCATGTTTCCTCCCATAACTTTTAAACGTTAATATATTTTATATACGAGATTTTTTAAAGAAAAAATTACACCAAATTAACGAGCGTTTTATTATCTTTCCAACGAGTACCATAGTGCTATATAAAACAGGGAGAAAAAGACGACTACTTTTTGTGGGGTTTTGTTTTCAAATATATTTTACTCTACTAATAAATCACTACTTAGGGTTTTTTATATTTGAATAAGAAATGATAAACATAACTTCATAGACAGAGATTCGTTATTTTATATTTGAATATGATAACTTATAGCAGAGATTTGTTAAAAATAAATAATAATAATAATAATAATAATGATAATAATAATAATAATAATATTATTATTATTATTCATTAATCATGTATTGGCAATTTATTAATTATGTTGTCATATTAGATATTTTATTATGTCATATTAGATATTTCAACCCGGGACGCTCCCGGGATAAAAGCTAGTATTTATATATACCAAGTTATAAATTTGTAAATTAACATCAACATATGGAATACCCGGAAAACAATGCATCTTATTATATTCTTACCAATTAAAAACATCAAAATCCCTTCCTTAATTAATAAAATTATTTTAAAACTTCTTAAACTTTTTTTATAATTTGTTACTAATAATCGATCTATATTTAACATTGTTCAACTCTATCTAACCTAGTATTTAAATAAAATATAAGATTCCAATGAATTAAATATAATTCGATATAAATTCCTTGAAACGGTTACTAACCTAGTATTTAAATTAAATATAAGTAAATTCATTGGAATCTTCGATCAGTCAATGTCATTTTGACCTCAACCGTTTTGACCCATTTTTTACCTTACGATACGATGCTAGAAAGAAAAGGGGGTTTACCACCCTACAAAAATGCACGGCGGCACTTCGGAAACTAGCGTACGAGACTACGGCGGATGCCTGGGACGAGTATTTAAAGATGTCGGAAAGAACTGCACGAGAATGTCTGTACAAGTTTAGCAAGTGTGTGGTGAAGCTTTACAGCAATAAATATTTGCGAAAACCAAACTCCAGTGAGGTCCAACAATTGTATCAATTTCACCACCAACAACATGGTTTTCCAGGAATGCTCGGAAGCATTGATTACTTCCATTGGCCTTAGAGAAACTGCCCGGTAGCATGGCGCGGAATGTTCAAACAAGGGGATCAAGAATATCCATCAATAATCTTGGAGGCGGTGTGTTCACAAGATCTATGGGGTTGGCATGCTTTCTTTGGCATTCCTGGTTCGAACAACGACATTAATGTCATTAACAAGTCGAAGATTTTTGACGATGTCATAAAAGGAACCGGTTCGGATACCAGGTTTACAGTAGCGGGGGTGGAGTATAGGCGCGGTTATTAACTTGCTGGTGGAATCTACCCATCTTACGCGATGATCGTTAAAAGTATTCACCACCCATTTGATGAAAAAAGAAAGAAATTTGCGAAGTTTCAAGAGGCGGCAAGAAAGGACATTGAACGGTTATTTGGTGTTCTACAAGCAAGATGGCACATCATTGCAAACCCGGCACGTATGTTCACCCCTAAAAAAATGTGTTACTGTATGTATGCTTGTATCTTGTTGCATACTTGCATAACATGATACTCGAAGACGAAGGCGCCGCCATCTGTGCGTATGACGAGAATGCCCCGCCGGAGAGTACCGTGCCTGTCGACCCACATCAACAAGATTTAAACGAGTTGTCACACCCTCAAAATCCACTTGCGGAGTTTTACCGCGAGGCGCATGACAAACCAGGATCCAAACCAACGATCACAATAAACAAGTCTAACATGAACATAATGCAATTTCAAAACAATGTTTAAAATCCCCGTTTACAGCGGAAGCTTATTCAAATTAATTATTCAATAATAAACCAATGTTCAACGTTTGTAAAATCATGCAACTCTAGCTAGACGCCGTGCAGACGCGTGCGCCCTAGTTCCATTGTGCTACCTTAGCGACCTGAGAAAACATGTAAAAGTTTACGTCAGCACAAAAATGCTGGTGAGTTTACAGGTTTTGTAATCCAAGTACCAAGTCCACCTGTCCATACTATAACAAATCGAAAACCAGTGTACGCTAGCTAGGCGTATGTTTTGTTACTACCACGATTGGAAAACCATTACTAACTCGAATACCAAATGTGTGCCCGATGTAGTAACCCTGTTGTTCCTGTTGTTCCTGTTTGAGACAATATGCACCCGCCGACCCTCCAAGTCGACGAGCGGGGTTGGTCACTCCCAATAGCGCTATTCACATTTCCCCGTTGTGCAAACCCGCACATTCATGGTTCCCCCCGGGACTTCCAAAGATCGTGTAGTACACAATAGAAACCCATAGTATGACAGTAGTTACCAAATAATCGTTTTAACACATGTTTTCTCCCCCGAAATATGAAACCAGTTTAAAAGAGGGGCCGTAAACTCACCTTAAGTTGCGTTACTCCTTAACCCGAGTAAACTCAGCTGCTATGCTAGTCCCGTAAAGCGGCGACCTAACATATGACAGTTACAAGTACTTAGACTAATAACCCGCAGGTTAATTAGTCCCTAGATGTCCAGACCATAACCAAGTTCGTTTGAAAACACCGTGACTGTTTAACTGACCCAAAGTACAAGACTCGACATCCCATTGGTGACCCGAGACTCCCCGTGTTATGTTTACGCTCTCAAACAGACAATCATGCAATCACACTTAACATACGTTAACGCACAACAAGTTATAGCACATAGTTCACGTATCACCGAATTACATCCAAACATATGTTACCAAGTTATTAGACATGTTACGGGGTTCCTAGCATGTTCCTACATGTCAAATCGGGTCTCGGAATGCTAATTTATACTTATAGCAGCAGTACACGCGATTAGGAAAAGTCAACTAGCATTTAGGTTGGTCAACTAGCATTTAGGAACCCTAATCGCATGAACTACTAGCATTTAGGGCTATACCACATGTAACTACTAGCATTTAGGGCTATACCACATATAACTACTAGCATTTAGGGCTATACCACATGTAACTACTAGCATTTAGGCTATACCACATGTAACTACTAGCATTTAGGCCCTACTCGCATGTATCTAATAGCATTTAGGCCCTACTCGCCTATAACATAGGCATTTAGCCTCCTAATCGTCTCTAACATAGGCGATTAGGATGCTAATCGCCTGTAAGCATGCTGTTCCGGTTTTTCGCGCGTTTAACGCTCCAAATCAGATCCAGAACGTGTGTAACTACCCAATATCATCCCAAACACTATCCTAAACATGTTTCAACTAAAACCCTTCGTTTTGCCTCGTATTATCAGCCCTGCATGCAAATCACGTAATCCAAACACCATTCACATAGCATGCAATCATCATACAAACACGCGTAATCATAACCCTAATACTCAATTCTCAGATTTTATCATCATAATATTATTAGTATTCTGAATTAATCCTAATAACATGTTAATCCTTCATCTTGAATCATAAAAACCCTAGCTTTCTAATCATAAACACACATAACACATGTATACTAGTTAAAATCCGATTAACAACACTTATTAACGATTTTCAGAAAGCTTTTTCATTTTAGAACAGGTCTGGACTATTAGGGATTGAATAAAAACGTTTATAAGATTGCATGGATGAAAACCAAACCTTAGATTTGTAAAAGGATGATGGATTAAGCTTGAAACCTTGTGTTTTGATCAAAAATCGCGTTCCAGAGGTTGTGTGTGTGTTGGGGCAGGTTATGGGACGACTAGGGTTTGTATAATGAAGTTTATGAGGTCAAGTATGGTATTTATAGTCGTTTTTAGTCGTCCAGCACGTAACTAGCGATTATGCAACCCTTACACGCGATTAGGAATCCTAATCGCATGATTGTTCAGGCATTTGGGGCCTACTCGCCCCCTAGGGCACACGAGTAGCACCTACTCGCCCCTAATGTTGCCTACTCGCCTCCCTTATAGGCGATTAGGCCTTCCTAATCGCCTATAGGGGCTGGTTTCGTGTGTTTTGCGCGTTAAACCCCGTTTTAACATATGTTAACACATATTCACATACCGACAAGTCACATAATGATTGTAAACACATAACACTTGTAAATACACATATTCACACTCGTTCACCAATTCCCGGGACTCGAGACTTGTATGTTCCGTATGCCCTGACGATCCTACAAATCGTCACCGTTTGTACACTTGGTTAAGGACTGACATCTAATGAACCTCTAGACCAACATCCAATGATCTTCTAGACTAACCGATAGTTCCCGAACCATAACCTGACTTAACTAACCCAGTTAAGTACAATATACGCGTGACTCGCTAAGGTAGACTTTTATCTAGACAACGTTGTTAACCAGAATTTGCCGGGTGTCTTCACACATCACAATCTTCAAGCGGACTTGGTTGAATATATTTGGAACAACGGACAAGATTAGATTATTTGTATTTTTTTTATGTCGAATAGGTTAATTTAATTTTAGTTGCGTTTTTTTTTAGTTATTTGTAATGGTTTTAATGTAATATTTACTTTTTAATATTAACTAGAAATTTGACCCGCTGCGCGTTGCAGCGGCGCCGCCAAGACTTAAATTAACTCGACTTTATACCGTCAAATAATTGAGCCAACTCCTTTTCGAACAGAATTTACATCAAAATGTAAGACCAACCGAAACACACGCCATTTATCAGGGGCTTGCTCGAATCTCTTTAACTGCCGACAGTTTATTATTAAATTAGGCGATAAAATATAATCAATGCAAGAGTCCAAGAGAAAAATAAAAAGATGAAAGTAAGGAGATCTCACCAAAATGAGTGCATTTGCCTTCAATATGTATGGAGTTGCTGATTGACTTCTGATGTTCATAAAATGCTCAGCATCCTTCAATGCAAGCTAAACACCAACAACTCAAATATGAAGACATCTCACAAAATTTGCTAAGTTAAAAGCAACAAAGAATGAGCAAGATCATACAAAATAAACAAAGATCACATACGCCAGAATGGATTGTAGGATCAAGTCCATTCAATGGCCTATGTTCAGATGCGGAAGGTGGCCTACTTTTCAAGAATTGACAGATCCTGGATAGAAAATTATGGTGATATTCGTTCAGTGGAACATATATTAAAACTGCATAAAATACACTATACATCATTGACATTTTAACACCCGTGTTTTGTAAGAACTCAATAACAAATAAGTAATATACCTGAGGGAAGCAGAACATCGGTTGTTAAGAATGATAGGATCATCAAGTTTAATATTATGAGCTCTCGAGAAACAATTGACTGCCTGGTCAATAAACATAGTGTTGAGCAAAATAGATTATAGGGCCCAAATAGCATTTCACAGAGCTTGAATGTAAATACGAACAAAATACAGATTAGCCTACCTTTTACAGGCAGCCCCTCTCCAAAACGACCTATTATCAAGAGGTAGGACCCGAATAGTGCCCACTGACTCTGAACATATCCGTAATAAAATATCAAATCAAGCATGGTAAACTAATGTAAATACAAACAAAATACAGATCAGCCTACTTTTTACAGCCAGCCCCTCTCCAAAACGACCTATTATCAAGAGGTAGGACCCGAATAGTGCCCACTGACTCTCAACTTATCCGTAATAAAATATCAAATCAACCATGGTAAACTATAACTTACAATGGCGGCTGGCCGTGACCATGTACTGGATGATATGCAACAATGATATTCTAGATTTTAAAGACATATTATAATAAGTTACAATCCTTTTGTAATAATATTTAGAAAGCATCATCCTAACTTAGATGAATTATATAACCAACACTTTTATGAATGAACAACCATGGCTTCACCAAGCTTAGAGTTTAAAAAGATCAGATGAAACCAAACTAATGATACTTGCCGAATTAACATCTTGACAAAGAAGTCTACACCATGATTATTCTTCCATGCCATCTTTTAGTTTCATCCCTTTTACCTGAAATATACACAAAGCACTCAATATTAATTAGCAAAGGTAATATAATTTACCTATCCATATGAACTATTAAAGAATATTTATTCACACAATTAATACCACATCCTGTATCATCAACTAAAAAGACAGCAACAAAACACAACCAATAAAACAACTGAGCAACACAAATTAGGAATATAAGAAGATGACTAAACACAAATCTTACAGGTTTATGATCAACGAAGACAAAATTCGGCTGTTGAAACACACAACAAACAAAATCAGTTTTAGGGTTTCAAAAATCAACGATGGATCGAGAAAATCATGATAGATAGAAGGCTTACTTGTTAAGTTCGATGGAAAAACAATCCGTAGCTTGTTAAAGAACATTTTTCTTTAAAGTTGTAGTGTGTTTAGCTTAAGCCACTTATTGATCCCCTCTTGAAGGTAGCAAGAAATAAACAGCCAACAAAAATGCATACGAGACAGAGGGGATTAACAATAATTAACAAACATATTCTTGTAATTCAACACACTACTCAATCAAAGCACATTTCATGCGTGTTCACCTTTCAGAAGGTGCATAAGCAAACTCATCCAACCAACATTTATAACCAACATTTATATATAAAAAATAAATCACTGGCAAGCGGCAGTTATACACGCGAGACGATGCATCAAATCAAACACAAACCAACCAAGCAAAGAGAAATAAAACACCTACATCTGCAACTTCCTCCTTCAACTCAACTTTATTTTCTTCCTCTGCCATGGTTATCAAATATGTAGTATTCCTTTTTCAAATTCCTTCTTCAAATTCATTTAATTTAATAATTTTAAATAACCATACACATAAACCAACCTCAAAGTATCAGAATTATCAGACACTGAATAATATTAGGCCAAAAGGGGTGCTACTAGATTTTTTTTCCTTTTACTGATTTTAACCAATCCTGCTTTGCCACATCACTTTAGTGATTTACTTCACTGAAACACCTTTTTGTAGGCAACACTCCACTTATTCTTTTATTTTTTTTTTTATAATTTCATTAAACCTTTTATTTATTTATTATTATTTCACACGGATTAAAATTAATTACCATACTATTTCAACCGTCCCAACCTCACGGTCAGAATTCAGTATGGAAACCGTTCAATCGAATTGAATGGCATTGATACCGTTCCACCAAACCGTTCGAAATTTTTTATATATAAGCTTAGCATACAGTTGGGTTAAAACACACTTTTGCCACCGTTTATACAAAGAAACACACACGAAGATGACTCGTTGGACCACCGAAGAAGAGATTGCATTGGTGATATGCTACCAAGACGCCTCAAACGACCCGACACTTCAACAACGTCGTTCGCAAGTTTTTTGGGTACGTGTACTGGCCGATTTCAACCGCCAAGTTGGCACCAATGACCGCACAACCGTCAGCCTGCAGCGGAAGTGGACCGATCTCACCAATAAGTGTGATCGGTGGACCAGCATGTACCAGAACACGTTGAGGGAGGAGCCGGGCATTGACCCGGAGTTGGCTATCGAGCTCACGCATGTGGAGTATGCGTGTCGATACGACATTGACCATGTCGAGGCATGGCAACTGTTGCGCCAAGTCTAGGTTTTTTTATTTCTTTTAATGTATTTTATTTTTAGTTTTTTATGTTTAATAGTTATGAATTTTAGCTTTTATGTTTATTTATCTTTAATGTTCCTATTAAACAAACCGTTTAAAAAAAGGTAGAGATATACATAAAACAAATGGTAAAAATAAAAGAAATCACAAAAAAGGTATATAAAAAGTCAAAAATAAAATAAATCAACGGTACCAGCACGGTAAAGAGCACAAGCAAAACGGTCAACAGGACCACTACCAGCGTGTATGGCGGCGGTGATACCGTGCTGGTAGTTGGTACCCGTGGCCAATTCGGGTGGCGCCCCGTCCCCCTTAACATATGCTTTTATAACTTCAAATAATCTACCTTCTACCTCTACTAATAAATGAGTAATTAGGGAGACACTTGTCCCCATACTAAAGCTCCATCCTTGAAATCCACGTGGCAATCATACATCACAATAACTGTACCCATGTTTTAACCCGATTAAAAAGTTGACCCGGGTATTAGTAAGGGGACTCCTCCTGCTCCATCAAAGAAATTGTCGCCGCTAGAAAGTCAAAACCTTCCTCATATGAAACCCTAAGTCCTTCCACCCGGGTGATTTCTGCTTCTGCTTCCTCTAGAATCGTCTTGCTAATAATCGTTTCACATATTTAACGATTTGCATGTTCTGGCGTCTTCTTCATCTGTGTCTTTCAATTTTCATCTCATGTAAGGGATTATAAGATGGTGATGCTTATATTTAACCCGCTTTCCTCTAAACCCTAATTTCATTTGGCTCACCACCTCTTCTTACGCACTCTCCCTCTTCTTCTACCGATTTCAATGAAGAAGCCACAGGTAACAATTGGGCGATTTAATTTATTGTTAATCTGTATCGAAAAGCTGATTTTTGTTATGAATCTGGATCCTGAAAGGCTAAAATAGTTTGTTTAATTTCAGAAACAAAGATTGTTCGTTACAATTACAATCGTAAATATTCGTTGGTGACCTATCTCCTAACCACATGTTACTCAACGATTTTCAAGGTTTGTCTATAAGATGTTTATTTGTTCATGGGTTTTGGTTATGAAATTGGTTATTTTGTTGTGTAGTTGGTAATTTATTGCACATAAAAGAATTCGGTATGAAACAATTGATGTCTATGTTTGTTCTTTATCAGTATGATTAACCTGGTATTTGTTTTTTATGATAATCTTGAGTATTTGAATTTTGTAGAACACCCTAAATTTTATATTACATTTCTTCCCATAGAAAAATTCCTTCATTCCTAATTTTTTATTTATATGTGTTCATAATGTAAAGTTCATTTTGATGAGAATTAGATTCCATAATCACTACACAAACAGTGTTCTCGATGGTGAAGTCATCACTTCTTTTAATTTTTCTTTGAAACATGAATATTATTTGACGAATTTAGTTGTAAATATAAAATATATTTTGGATATTCAATGGAACTTAAATAAACTAAAAATGTTTTTCTATTCATTTTCCCACTATAATATGTGTATGTCTATATTAAACAAGCCATGATGTATATGATTACACAAACTTAGATTTAACAGGATCAAAAAGAGATGATTTGATTTTCCATTTGTTTGTGTTTTTGCAGAGCGAGATACTACTTAGCTTCCTACATCGTTCCGACAAACCATTGAAAGAGGCTTTATCTTAAATGTAAGGTAAATAATCTTTAGAATTTCTGCACACACGCTGCATATTTAAATAAGACGTCCTATTTTAGTGTAGGTTTGTCTTGGAAACTAATCATTGATTCGTCTGCATTTTTATTAACTTAGACACTGTATGTATTCATTATAAAACTGTAAAAAGTTATTGGACAATTCATTCAAACCTGGTCCGACCTGATTTAAGTTGGTCTAACCTGGCCTGGCCCGTTTTAAGTCCGTCTAACCCGCTATGACATGTTTTAAGTCGGTATAACCTGGCCCGAACCGTTTTAAATCCTTGCCCTGTTTAAAGTCGGTCTAACATGTTTGAACACACGAACCTAAGTTGACATGTAAAAGTGAAACTAGGGATGTCTACTTTGTGCAAGGTTATATTCTTATTTCAATGCATACTTTTTTCTTATTATTTTCATTTATTTAAAAGAATTAAATATCTTAACGGAGCAGGTGACTCGAGTTGAGCCAAGAGCAGATGGAGGTGCATTGTCAAGGGTGGCATAATGCATATAAACAACAAAGATGTTTTATTTAGTAAGTTTCTTTTATATCTTTTAAAGCATAAGTTTTCTCTTATATTAACTTTCTGCCTTAAAGTAAAAACTTTCATTCCAATCTGAATCAACATGTGTGTCTATAATATTAGATTATATGGCTATGCATATGTGTGTCTATTACTCTATTGCTTGAATTACTTGCATTTGGATTCCAAGTTGTGCAGTTGACTTCCAAAGTCAAATGATGTTAATATCAAATCAATTATAGATGTCCATTTCAGACTAGCAATGATTTTTGTGGTTTTGATTATTTATGTTCACCAATGCTTTATGTGTTGACGGATATTTTATACATGTTGCAGGAAATATTTAATGCAGGTTTATCAAGAAAACTACTTAGGATTAGACTAGAAACTCGCAACTAGTTTAATTTTCTATGTTTTGATGTTATACTTTCATTTTCATGAAACAATTTGTATTTCGTTATCTTTTAGACAATGATTATGCTATGAATGAAATTTTATCTTTAAATTATATTGTCACGAATTCTAGTGTCATGAAGTCTTTGAACAATCTATCCCAAGTCTCGCCCCGATGTATTCCGCCATCGGTTGGGGTGTGACAAAATCTCTCTCACACCATCCTTAACCTCTGAAACCCGTTTTTGCCCTAAATCTACTATTTCCAAGCCTAAAACATAATTTCTAAGCAAGATCTAAGGTGTGTTATTCATCCTAAACTCTTGTTAAGTCATAATTTTGAACCCCAAAGGTCCAGACCTGATTTTAATAAGTTTTTACCCTTAAAAACCTTTGAAAACTCTTGAAAAATAGATCATAATCTATATCTTAACATCTACATGGGTTTTTTATAAAAATACAAGCTTGGAATGGTTTTTTGATAATCTAAACATAGGGATTCTTATTGTATTTGATGCTTTGATGATATGAATGAGTTGTTAGAATGATTATCTCAGATTATGAAGGTTGTTTGATGTGTTTTATGAACAATATGAGTTTTGACTCGTTTGAGGGTGTTGAAAGGATTTAGGATGTTATGTGATGATTTGATGATTGAAACTTGTTAGGGTTTATGCTAGAATAATGTGGTAACAACATGATGATGTTTGGGATATGATTACATGATAAAATCTGATTATTTTCCATTTAGGGTAAGGTTTTCATGCAATGATGTGATGTTTTCATAATATTATTCCATTTTGGGAATTATTTGCAATTTGGGTGTTAAATTGATGATAAATTGGGGGTTATTAATAGGGTTGGGTTATTTGATGATTATGGATTGATATTGGATGTTTCTACATGTTTCGGATCGGTTTTAGAGGGCTTCACGCGTGTAAAGAGCTGAACAGCCTGCAGGGGGCGACTAGCTAAGCTAGTCGTGTGCCCTGGTTGGAGGCTAGTCGTGGCGACTACCTTAGATAGTCGCCTGTTTTGATGCCTAATCGTGTGTTTTGATGCTGTAAGCCTCGTGGCATGTTTAGGAAACCTCGTAACACGTGTTATGATGTATACGTGCGTTATGTGAAATATATGCATGAGCTTGTAAACTGTTATTTGTATAAGGCGCATACCTATACATGTTTGCTTTTTTACTTGTATTTGACTAACATGGGGATGTCGGGTCACCAACGGGATGTCGAGTCTTGTCTAGTACGGTCGTGTCAAACGTTAAACACTTTTACAAACATTTAATGTCAAGGTCTTGGATAGTGAGGGTTATCTTACAAACTTATCATCGGTCAAACAATAATAGGCTATCTATGGTAGGTTTCCAGTAGTTTAACTACCATAACAAGCCGGTATTCTATTTTACGTGAAGAACACAATCTAAGGTGAGCGTCACAGCCCCACATTTTACTGTTTTCATATTTGTGGGAGAAACATGCGGTACGAACTTTAAGAACTTTTAGGCTAACATATTACATGATATCACATGGGTACTAAGTGACATTACATCATTTAAAGTCCTTCTAACTTGTGAACCATTAATATGTGGATACATAGCGGGGAAAGTGTGAATAGATCTATTGGGCCCGGCAAGCCCCACTCGGGTCAACTGGTAGTCGAACGGGTGCATATTTGTCCTATCTAACTTACGGCACCAGGGGATGTACGATGACGGGAATTGAGGCATTTCTAACGTTCAGTAGTGGTTCATGGCACTTTAGTATCATGTAACGATGTCTAGTTAGCATCATGTATTGATGTAAGGATTGTTGGGTCTGGTTTACAAACGTTTACATACTTTTCAAATATTATCTCTGTGACTCACCGGCACTGTACGTGTTGACTAACATTGCATGTTTTCTCATGTTGCTAAGGTAGTTGCACTGGTTTAGGATGCACTGGAGTTCACCGCATCCGTCTGTCTCATGCATCATTTAATAAACTTTCTCTCAAACGTTTAAACTGTTATGTTTTGGTTTGTAAACCTTGATAATTGCTTCCGCTGTTCTATGGTTGTTTAACTTTTAAACTGTTTGGTTGGTTTTATTACGCTATTTTCATATCATATAGTTGTCGTTTATTGTGACCGTTGACTTGGATCCTGCTATGTCACGCGCCTCGCGGTAAAACCCCACAAGTGGAATTTGAGGGTGTGACAAGTGATTACCCATGTCTTTTACATATTAGATAGATTTCATATTAGATTTCAGTCTTTGCCGGGTGAATACAAATTTGTGACACACATTCTATCGGCGATCCTTCACTAACTTTGAAGATGAAATACTAGATAAGATTTTCTTCTAGGCTTTCTAGGCATTGTTAGGACTATCTTTTACATATGGATTGTTTGTCGGTGAACCCGTAAGAAACTTTTATTGTATATACTCCCATTACTCATATGTCTTATTATGTTTTTTAGAAGTAAATGTCAATTGTAACGCAGGAAGGGCCATCTATAGCATTGAAAATAACAATCAACTAATAACTGAATAGTTAGGTGGGTTGTTTAATGGTTGTGTGATAGCATAACAAAGAATGAGACCAATTAGTTACTATTTGCACAAATTCTTTCTTTGTTCAGTTTTTGTAGCTAACAATGGTATAAGAACAACTGATTCTCATTAAAGCTCTTTCGTTGGCGATAACATACGATTTGGAGTGACAACATGAGAAACTAAATGGCAATTAGTACTCGAGGTGAAGAGATAGATAAAGTGATCAAGGACATGAAAACAACTATTATGGTTACAACGATAGAGAGGACAAAAAATCATTTGAATAAGCGTGATATCATTGGAGAAGAATTTCGCGAAGAGTCCGAGGAGTGTGCAATAAGACAATACATTTCCTCAATCCCTAGGGATCGCCTACCTTTTTTTATGTATATGGCTAGCGGAATCAAAACAACAATCATACAACCTATACACTCCACAAGAAAATGTATACGCCAAGATAACTTAAGCAAAGCTAAGACTGAGACAAACAAAAGTGTAAGAAAATGCAAGGCTCGAAGACAAAAATGTATATACTCCTCTAAAATTCTAAAATTCTATTACCTTAATCCGACAACTACAATAATTCCTTTCCCAGCTGTCTTCGGAGATGGCATGAATTAGATCAACCTTAAATGATGTAATTCAAAGCCTACAAGGTCTAGGCAACAAAAATGGCAACCGACACAGCAACCGCGAAGATCATTCTAAAACAGGCACAAAAACAAAAGTGTTTAATAAACAATAAACATATTCTTGTAAGGCATTATGGCTAAATTGGATACCGTTTTCGAATGTTCAAAGCTAAAACGTTACATGAAGCCTATTCATTGGCAGAAGACTACATGAGGTTAATCGGATCATTAACATGAATGCTCAACCCTAAAATGACATATTTATCTCATTACAAAGATTATTGTCTTAGAATTTCCAAAAAAAATATATAAATTTTCATATTTCTCAAAACCCCCTTAATCCCTAAATGTTCTTGTATGGTTCAAACATTAACTTGGGTTTTCATGAATCCAAGTTAGTTAATAACTTTAAAGTTGTAACTTTAAACCATTTGGCAACATGATCACATTAATTTTCTAGAATTTCTCTTAAGCGTTGTCATGTTTTGTCAATAAATACAACATAACATATTAAATATGTTTCAAAGTTTAAGAAGTATAGGCGATACAACCATCTCATTTCCTACGATTGTGAAGGTATATGTGATGCTCATGTCTCATACAAAATATGTATTTTAACCATCTTAATTTCTCTCTACTTTTATATGTAATTATCATTCATACACTATATATAAGTGCTTATGAGATTCTTATAGGACTCTACTTAAAATCTATCTTGTAGTAGTTATCGATTGTTGTATACAATTTTATCATTTTCATATCTTTATATTAAAAAAAAATACTAAGTTTAAATACTTGTCACTAACAAAATATCTTTATCTTGAGAGAGGGCTGTAATGAAACTTTCTAGGGAAATTATTGCTTGTCCGCTAGTGTGTGTGAAAACATGTTTTAGGACATACACGATGCGCTTTTCTAGACGTGTTAGTGCACTTAAGCGAATCACTTTGACCCGAAACACATTGATGTAACATACACTACTTTTTTGAAAGTAGAGGCGGTGAGATCATATTTTTTTTATCGGCGAACAACTGTGTGGTAACCACCCTTGCGGGGCGCCGTGCCTAAGAATCGACCACTCAACCTCCAGCAGCCCCTGCCTTCTCCCGATGCGCGGAAACCCGAGCCCCACCCGCCCGAAGGCACGACAGTGTTATAGAACTCGGTAAAACCTCGCCGCCCGTCAGATTCGAACCGGCGCCACCCGTATTCGATCTTCACCCGGATACCAAACCATAAATGATGGAAGTGGGGATTGAACCTTTGATCACATATGTGAAACAAAAGCCATTCCACCCCTATGGATGGATAGGTGAGATCATATTATTTAATCTTTTGGATTTATATAAGATGGGATGGTTGGGTAACAGTTTGAAACGGGTGTTTGAAATGATTTTTTTTTTATAATATCAACAAAAAATGGTGAGTGGTTCACGTGTATAGGCCTGTAAACGAACCGAACGAACACGAACACGAACACAGGCGTGTTCGTTTTTGTTCATTTAACTTTAACCGAACACGAACACATAATCGAACACATTTTTGTGTTCGTTTTCGTTCATTAAGAAATTTACCGTGTTCGTGTTCGTTTATGTTCGTTCATTTAAAACTTAAATGAACTGTTCATTAACATAAACGAACACAAGTGATCAATATAAATGAACACAAACGAACATAAACGAACATAAACGAACACACAAAAACATAAGTTAATAATGATTCATCACAATTCAACCAAGTCTAATACATCATAATGCAACCAAAACCAAATAACGGGGATGAGAAATACGACGGCGCTATGGTATGTGGAGACGGGGATGAGGGAGACGGCAACGCTGTTGAGGTTGGAAAGTGGAAGCAGGGCTGTGGAGGTGGTAGACTGGAAGTAGAAGCAGGTAGGGCTATGGAGTGTGGAGAAGAAGGGAGGTGTGGCTGTGAAGTATGGATAACGTCTGATAAGTGATATGGTTAGAATGTTAGGTTTAGGCTTAAATTTTAGAACATATGAATTAAGATTTTTTTTTTGGAAGGTGTGTTTCAGCATAGAATCCAAACGACGCACAACCCCTCAACCCCAGTTCGAATCCAGGCCAAACGCGGGTGTTGAATTTCTCACCCCTTAGTGCGAGTGGGGGGACTCGAACCTGAGACCAAGCCCGGGCGGGAACCTCCCTAAGGAGTAAACCCTCCCACCTCCGACCGGCTAGTGTCACACCCTCAAATTTCCACTTGCGGAGTTTTACCGCGAGGCGCGTGACAAACCAGGATCCAAGTCAATGGTCACAATAAACGACACTATATGCTATGAAAACAACGTAAACTGCCATTGAGTTTCAAAACCGTTCTAACACAGCGGAAGCAAAATGTATTATTACAACTCAAAAGTAAAACTCAAAGTCTGAAATGTTTAACAAAACATGCTTATGATTCCTAGACGCCGTGAGACTCCGTGCGCCTATCGACAGCTGCTACCTTAGCGACCTGAGACAAACATGCTAAAAATGTCAACAAATAATGCCGGTGAGTTTACAGGTTTTTAATGAATACCGACTCCAATGAATACTGACTCCCAAATGATTACCCATGGTCAATCCAGACCACATGCATGCAAAACATATGAATACCTGTTACTACTGCGATTGGAAAACCATTACTGGACTCGAATACTGTGAATACTGAATACGTGCCTGAATGAATACTGAATACTGAATACTGCATACTGAATACTGAATACCTAAGAGACAACATGCACCCGTCCGACCTCTAGTCGACGAGTGGGGCCGGTCAAGCCCAAATAGATCTATCCACATTTCCCCCGTTGTGCATCCCCGCACATTCATGGTTCTCCCGGGACTTCCAAAGATCGCATAGTAATATAATGAATACTCCAAAACATAATGAATACTTGAAAACATAATGAATACTCTAAAACCCAATGAATTTGTGAATACCAAAACATAGTTGACACACCTTTCATGAAAACATAGTTGAAACGCCTTTTATGAAAACATAGTTGACACACGTTTAAAGAATACATCATGTTTTCTCCCCCGAAAATGTAAAACCAGTAAAAGAGTGGGGCCGTGAAACTCACCTTAGACTGCGCCTTCAGATACTTAGAATGCCAACGCATGTATGATGACCCAACTTAGTGACAACCTATCAATGAGTTTGAATAAGTGTATTGACTACTAACCCGAAGGTTAACTAGTCCCCGATTGTCCAGATCTTGACTACGTGTGTTAAAAAGTGCGTTTAAACGTTAACCAGACATACCAGACAGACCCGATATCCCGTTGGTGACCTATTACATCAATTAGTCATGCACATAAGGTTAACACATAAGTTTCAAGCATAATACACTTAGTTTGCATCAAAAATCGCATATACGAAGTCATAAGGTCGAATCGGGAGTTTCCTATGTTTGGTTCGCCCCCAAGGGCTTCTGGTTTGACCCATGGACCCTTGGTTCAACCCTCATTATGTTCATTCAACCTATTCACAAGTTCATTTGACCTAACACATGTTTATTTGACCCTAACATATGTTTATTCGACCTTAATGTATGTTAATTCGACCCTAACACGTGTTAATTCGCCCCCGGGCACCCAGATTTGACCCCAGGCACCCGCATTCGACCCCCAGACACCCACATTCGACCTTATGGTGCTACATTCGACCCATTTGAGCCACGTTTGACCCTTTTGAGCCACGTTCGACCCTTTTGAGCCCTTTTGAGCCACGTTCGACCACACGAAGGGTCGAATGAGTTCCACGTTCGACCCTTTGCTGCAGAACTTCATAAAACGCACCAAAACGCATCTAAACGGTTCGAAAACATCACGAAACATCACCAATCACAGCAGTCAACTATCATTGACATATTCCTACAAAACCCTACCAATTTTATCCCAAAATAGTAAATTATGGAGATGTCACATCAAACGCATGCAATCTTTACCCAATTAGGAAACTTTCTGAAATCAATCAATAATCAACTTAATATGCTCAGATTATCATGAACAAGAAACCCCCAATCATATCCTTATCACTATCATCATGAACAAGCCATAGATCTAACCCAAAATCCCCAAAATGAGCAAAACATCATCAATAATCAATTGTAACCTATCTCAATCATAAATCATCATCAATAACAGTCCTAGATCATTGTTATAACATCTATACAGCAATCAATCATCAAACAATACATAACACCACATAAAACACCATTAACACATGTTAATTTGTATGAAAACTCATTGTTTATGAATAGGTTTTGTTTAGATGGTCGAATGTACCCACATTCGCCCCTTTCTCAGGGTCGAATGTACCTTAACTGGTCGAATGAACTTTTATTGTTTTCACATCCCAGGTTCGCCCCTTCATTAAGGGTCGAACCAAGATCATTTCCCAGGTTCGCCCCCACGCTATGGGTCGAACCTGGACCTATGTTTTCTAGTCTTTTTAGTTTGTCGTGTTTAACGCATTTTAACGCATCCTAACACATGAACATGCAATCTTAATCTATGTTTAACATATATAAGCATGGATGATCATCTACACATCGTTTAAACACGTATTTACATATAATCCACCATATAAGAATCAATCTACACATAACACTTAATTTAGTTTATGTAATTCACCAACAACGGGACTCGTAACGTGTACGTGTGTGTGTGTGTGTGTGACTAACCCAATGATCCTCCAAATCATCGAACCCTGGACAATACGGACTGTGTTCCGACTCGACTGACCCCGTCAAGTATGTTTAATAAACGTTTTTCGCTAAGGTAGACTTTTTGTGTTTATGAAATGTTGACCTAAACATGCCGGGTGTCACAGCTGGGCTGGGCATCATTGGCAAACATAAATGAACAAAAATAAACGAATGAACATAAATGAACGAACATAAACGAACGTTCATGAACATAAATGATCGAACAAAACGTGTGTTCATGTTCGTTCGTTTAATTAAATGAACAAAAAATTGTGTTCGTGTTCGTTCATGTATTTAAATAAACGAACACAAACAAACTTCCCGCCGAACAGTTCACGAACAGTTCCTGAATGTTCAGTTCGTTTACAGGCCTACACGTGCAAACACTTTTAGAGCATTCGTAGTAGGTTCTCTATATGTTTTTTTAGTGAATCCCTCATATTTTAAGATGAGGTTATGAGTGAATGAGATAGAAAATGTTAATCCTTATCAGGGTAGGGCGGGGTAGGTTTTTTTTTTCCTTTTTCTAAAAAAAAGTATTTATATGATAAGATGGGAAAAGACTGAACTACCCTCACATTAGGGATGGCAACGGGTCAGGTTTGGCTAATACAATACCCATATCCGGTTATAAAATCTCATCTCATACATGTCCCATTACCCGTCGGGTATTTGTCGGGTATAGAGCATACCCGCGGGTTTCAGGTATATCCGTTGGGAGTTACATGTATACATATATATTTTTACTTTTTTATAGTTTTATATGTTAGAAATCTACTGTATATTAAATTGTAATAAATAACATACGTATGATCATCGCTATACTAATCTTTAAAACATTTAAAATCTATTAATATATATAAAAGAATCGAACATTGCTGACGTGGCGTGCAATGGTGTCTTCAACCTCTCCATGAAACTGCCACTGGCATCATCATTGAAAGATTTTAGTGTTTTTGAATTATTTCCTTTTTTTTAATTAAAAAAAGATAAACATAAAACCCTAAATGTATCTCTCTATCTCTCAATTCTCAATTACTAAAATTAAATTGAGTTATTTTAGAAAAAAAAAAGAATTTAAAAACAAATTTAAATTTTTCTCTCTTATGTTTCCTCCCATAATTTTTAAACGTTAATATTTTTTATATTCGAGATTTTTTAAATAAAAAAATTACACCAAATTAACGAGCGTTTCATTATCTTTCCAACGAGTACCATAGTGCTATATAAAAAACGGAGAAAAAAACGACTATTTTTTGTAAGGTTTTGTTCATACAGGAAAAAAACACAAAGTGTTCAGGTTATTCATTAATCATGTTTTTTCTTTTAAACCAGGTTCTTATATACGATGTTGAAATTCAGCCCAATCGCCATGCTATAATTGGAATTTTACTCTTCTAAAGATGGATAGGTGTACTTCATCAAGAGAAGCTAGGAGAAAGAATCGCGCAACACTGCAACACATGGTGTCACCTTATAGCAAGGTTATTTTTTATTTATTTAATTACAAGAGTAATAATTATTACTATTAGTATTAGTATTATTAGAATGGTTATATTTTTCAACCCCGGGACACTCCCGGGATAAAAGCTAGTGTAAATATATATTATAATATGTATCTCAAAAAAATATTTTTATATTTTGTAACATATAAATATAAATAATAATGTCATTAAAATATAAATTTAAAGAAAAGTCTATTTTTCAAATAATGAACCTATTAAAATAAAACATTACTAAAAAATAGTTTAATATATATATATATATATATATATATATATATATATATAACTTAAAAATTTGCGGGTATGTGATTCGGGTAAACGGGTTTTTAGTTTTGGGTAATCGTGTCGGGTATCACCTAATGCCATACCCGTCCCATACCCGCGAAATATTTTTTTTTTCAATACCAAACCCGTCCCATACTCATCGGGTATACCCGTACCAAATGCTTCAAGTTTCGGGTATACCCGTCAGGCTCGGGTTTTTTTTTTGCCATCCCTACTTCACATGGGGTTAACGTAAGATTTTAAAACATAAAATACATATCTCATCAATTTTAAATGCATACTAAAAATAAAAATTTGGTATATACGTAAAATATAATTTTGTAATTTAGTTTACAAGTTAAAACCCATTGAATTGAAAATGAGACTTTGGGTTAAAGTTTATCACTTATCTATACAAAGAACATAACTAAAAACATTATGGGCCAGCTTATTCTCACTAATATGGCCCATTATTTAAAAATATAAAAAAAACAAAGCCTGCTAAAAGTCTAAAACACATTGCAAAACGTTTCCAGATGTAACGTGTATATGAGTAACTAGCTTTTATCCCGGGAGTGTCCTGATGTTGAAAAATATAACAATTCTAATAATACTAATACTAATAGTAATAATTATTACTCTTGTAATTAAATAAAAAAAAATAACCTTGCTATAAGATGACACCATGTGTTGCAGGGTTGCGCGATTCCTTCTCTTGATAAGTATACATATGCATCTTTAAAAGAGTAAAATTCCAATGAAAGCATGGCGATTGGGCTGAATTTCAACATCGTAGATAAGAACCTGGTTTAAAAGAAAAAACATTATGAATAATCTGAACACTTTGTGTTTTTTTTTCCTGTATTAACGAAACCCCACAAAAAATAGTCGTTTTTTTTCTTCGTTTTTTATATAGCACTATGGTACTCGTTGGAAAGATAATAAAACGTTCGTTAATTTGGTGTAATTTTTTTCTTTAAAAAATCTCGTATATAAAAGATATTAACGTTTAAAAATTATGGAGGAAACATAAGAGAGAAAAATTTAAATTTGTTTTTAAATTTTTTTTTTTCCTAAAATAACTCAATTTAAATTTAGTAGATTAGGTTTTATATTATTTTTTTTTTATTTGCCACATGGCATGACACATGACACACTCAAGAAGGAGAATGCCTTCTTGAATGCCATGTCATTAAAATGGCTTTATTAAGCCTTCATTGAATGACAACTTCTCAATCTTCAATTCTTTTATTATAAGTTATAGATGAGTGTGTGTATAGTGTGTTTTTCAGCGTGTGTCGTGCTTAAACAAAAACAAAAAAAAATGTCCAAAAACCATTCTTACAGTTATAATGCCTGTTGTAACGGCTATAAATTCGAAACCGGCGGTTCAAACGGCTTAACCCAGTACGGGGTATTCAGAAAACCCAGTTCAGGTATTAAAAACACCGAGTTCAGGGTACATTTAATAATCGATTTCGGGTATTAATCGGGTACTCGGTTCCGGTTCTGGGCATTGAGATCAAAATGCATACCCTATCTATACCCTACGGGTACGCTCGGTTACAGTTTCGAGTATAGAAAACCCGGGTATGAAAAAAAAATGGTTTTGGGTTTTTAAACCGAGTGCGGACTTTTTGTGCACCTCTAGATATTGTATTAACAATTTTTTACCTAGTAAAAATTAAGCATGTTGTATCCGCATGTCTTCTATATCAGACTTGACATCTATTATTGCATCCATGTCTTTTTAAGGTTGAAATAACACACAACAATATCTTTTATCATGTAAATATATGTAATGTTATAAATTAATTCCTACGTTATACTTGAATTAGTAATGCAAATCTGCTATGAGCTTGCATTTGAACAATCTTCTATGACCGCCAATTCATCATATTTGTCCAAGTCTTATAAATAGTCTCCTTATGCCTGCTAATGATGAGTACTACAATCCAATGTACTCTATCTTCCAACTACATATGCAATATCTGAATCTAAAGACCTTGTGTAGTTGTGTTTATCGTGTGATGATCAAGCGTTCAATTCGAGTACTCAGGTTGTTCTACCATATCTTTGAGTACTTTCTCAATGTATTGAGTAAATGTCACTTTTGCCTCCACCATATCAATCATACGAAGGTTAGATGACATAACTTCATTACAGACTTAAAGGGTTGTTTGGTTGATAAAGTGCTGAATCATTAAGAGATCTAAATGGTTAAGAGACTCTGAATGATTAAGTGGTTCAGCTATGCACCAAGTTTGAATAGTTCAGCTCTTAAACATTTCATTCAGAGCTTTTTTTTAGGTTGAAACAAACAGTCTGAATGCTGAACCATTCAGAGCTAAATGGTTTAAAGCCTCACTAAGAGGCTACCAAACAGGCCCTTACAGTGGTTTTGTCGACTTGATCCTAACATGTGCTAAAGTTTAGTTTGGCATTAACATATACGCAACATGGTTACTCCTTTTCCGGACTTACCAAATTTGCTATATAGACATTTGTCCTATTTGTTCAACTCAAAACCATTGAACAAAACAACTTCATCAAACTTCTTATGCGGTTTACGCACCCTATGCCTTCGATTATCAGTAGACCATTAAACTTGTTGGTTGTTTAATCCATTATTATCTTCTTTCTTGTAAATACAAATACCCATGATTGATATGGCAAACGCCATACCATTATACCACAAGGTAATGTCTATAATCATGCCAGTTCTCCCCATAGATCATTTTTTTCAAGATATAATCCTTAATAAGTAATAACCATGTTAATATGTTATATTAACTCACTTGTAGTAGTAGTAGTGCATGTAAACAGTATTAACTCTACATGCAAATCTGTTGATACTTGATCTAAACATGCCATTACAACATTAATCAAAGCCTATAAACACACCACATCTCGATAAAAGATATTCTTCTCGTATTCAACATTCATAAACTCATAACCAAGTGTGCAACTAACTCGTCGCTAAAAGCAGTGGCGAAGCTTGACCCAAAGGTTCGGGGGGTCGGAAGTCACCGGGGGTCGGAAGTTACTAGTTTCGGGGGGTCGAAAACCAGTTTCGGGGGGTCGAAACCCTATATTTCCAAATTTTTCTATACAAATACTATATAATCGGAACTTCTGCGCGAAAATTCGGGGGGGTCGGTCGCCCCCTCCCGCCCCTACAATGCTTCGCCAATGGCTAAAAGGAGACGGGCATACAGATGTAGTCCTATATCTAAACGAATGACCAGGAAGGACCTGCGGTAGATCAAAGGAGGGAAAGTTTTAAATAAACATAATTAGCAAGAAACAATGAGGTCTTAATGAAATTTACCTGATCAGAAAAACACTGTTATCTTTCTTATTCCAACAGTTAAGTATCATGTTATATTATTTCAGGATGTTTCCACCTCAGCAGTTAAGGTTGCCTGACACTTTCCTTTAGCTTTGACCAGTCAACTTTCTGGGCGCATATTGAGCAGATATGTAACATTTGTGAAAACCTATATGATGAATAACTTAATGATTTAGTCGCTCAAAGTTATTGTTGACCCGCTTAACATATTTTATGCCAATTTTTTAAGGAAATCTATAGTTTAAATAAACACAAGTATTTTATATAATTTATAGGTTTCGTAACAAATTTCTAATTTTAGAGTACTAACACACAAAAGATATAACTTTAGGTTAAACGAGCCATGTTAGTGTCAAACTGGGAAAACTCATCTAAGTTCATGTGTCTGACACAATTTTCGGGCCTATGTCGTGTTTGGTTTCGTGTCAAGATTCCAGTTACGTGTTGGGTTCGACTGCGAGCCTGTAAACACGATCCATTTAACCCCCCATGTTAGATCAAGAATGTTGTTACCTATCTGGCAAAGATTCAAACCCATCATCACAACATAGGAAGCACTCTCCGTTTTCAGGACTTGATTTAGATTGAATACCATCTTCAAATGCCCCTGAACCAGATGTATATGTTATTTTTAAGTAGTAAAGATCATAGATAGACAATACTGAGAGAAATCAATAGAACCTCGAGAAGCTGATGATCGATTCAGAGCTGAATAAACCTCTTGCTGCACTGACTGTTGCAACTGGATTTGCATATCCATGCAGGCCACAAGCATCTTCTGTATGTCGTTCATCCTTTGCTCAAGTGTTTCCACATCAATCCTTAAGCCATTGAATACCATCTTCAAATGCCCCTGAACCAGATGTATATGTATTTTTGGTCAACTTGCAAACCGTTTACTGTAACTCATGAGACTCCATGGTTATCCTGCTAAGGAATGGAATGAGGTAAAATTCAGCTTAATGCAGAAAACCAGAAGCTGGGTTCGAACCTGAGATTATGGGTGCTAAATGGGTCATGCTCGTGTGTTGGTGGGTCCAACTTGACACGGGCCCGAAAATCATGTTAGGCACATGAACCCCAAGTCCTTAACATGACACGAAAATCTATACGGGTTGACAAGAACATGATCCGTTTAACCTGTCCTTTTCAGCTGAATATGTTCACAGGTTTGACATGAAACTAACCTGAAACCACTCAACCAGTTAAACCAAACCGAAACCAGCAAGTTTCATGTCGTATAAGAAGATATCACCACAACCTGAGCTAGAGATCTTACAAATATTGAAAATTGTTTCTAGTGAGGGAAGAAGTAAAACTCACGGTTTCAAAGTGATAATGGGACTCGGGGAATTGGCTGTCTGCTGCGCCATGCAGCATATCATGGTCCCTTCGCGTTTGTGGAGATGCATCTATGCCATTTTCATTCTCATCTAGACTTTGCTGCTGAACGTGATCTTGCATCCATTCATTTTCTGACTCAAATGCCTGATCTTGTCTACTGACATACGATTGCATCAGCTGGTCTAGCCTTGGACCAAAATCACTTTGAAGAAGACTAGAAACACTTCTCCTACACATTATGAACAGTGATTATAATTTTCTGAATTAGTTAGTTACATTACTTGAACAATGAAAGTTAATGATTGGATATAACATACCTGTTTGTAAGTTCTCTAAGTTCAACAACCCTGCTGCCGCTATCATCATCATCATCAGACCAATAGAATGTATTGCTCCACAACACTGCCATTGCCATACCACTCTTCTTCATGTGATTCTTGAAAATCACTCACAATTGTTTCCTGATACCATCCACCATCATCATGTGATTCTTGTGGAATATGGGATGCATTTGGAATCTCATGAACAATTTCGTCGTCCAGGTCAATGTGGTCAGATGAGGTGTCAGAGTCGGAGTCAGACTGGGTGTGTTCTTGCAGATTGGTGGATTCCCGGTTGGATGTAAAATTGGTTGTCTCAAAATTCTCACCAATTTGTTCAACTTGTTCGGTGTGTTCATATGTCGTGTTATTGTCAGATGAGACATCAGAGTCAGATTGGGCACCGCATCGAGAATAGTCAACTGTGAGTGGTAGTCTCTTCGTTTCAGCATATTGAAAAATGTTATTATCATGCATTGCTCCTACTGTAGGAGATTCTGGTGGATTGTGGGACTCCAGATGGCTTGTCAAGTTAGTTGTCTCAAAATTTTCACTGATTTCATGTGGTATCTCCTGAACTATTTCTTCAGATTGTTCAGTGTCATAATTATTCATCTCATTGTCAGATGAGGTGTCAGAGTCAGATTGTGCAGCATGGCCATAGTTGTTCAGTCTGGTGAGGAACCCTTTCCTAATTCAAGTAAAAAATTTCAAAATGAAATTAGTTGAGTATAGGTACATCTTCCTAACAAACACTTAGCATAAATCTAAACAGCATACGATATTGCCAAAGGTCCTTAAGCAATGATAGTTAATTACTCTGAATCATATTAACTTTAGATCTAAAAATAGATTGTCTAATGCTGAAAAGTCAAGCGTGCCTATTAAAGACATAGGAAATTCATGGTATAACCGTATAAATGCAGGTAAAACCTATATAATGGGTACTATAAACGGAGAGTAATGACCAGTCTCTAAAGTGAAATGCCATGTGAACCTAATGCTAACATGACAGAACCTTAAGAGCATGGGACTGCATCACTACCCATTATATAGGTTTTAACTGCATTTATACCATGAATTTCCTATTTCTTTAATAGGCACGTTTGACTTAAGTAAAGTGAAATGTCATGTGCACCTAATGCTAACATGACAAAGCCTTAAGAGCATGGGACATCACTAGTCCCACTCACTTGCTACCTCACCATTTACTATCATTAAATATCCAGTTAGTTACTAGGTCCCCACTTACTTTTTTATTACTTTATATAAGTATACTCCAACTAAAATGATAAACTTATCAAATACATGCTCATTTTTATAAAAGTTTATATAAATGAAAGAATTGTAAACATTATAAAATAAATATGATTTAAACAAAAGAACATATTTAATTAAAATGCTAAGTTTTTGAAAATTTTGAAAAAGAAAATTGGAAACATATTATGTGGTTGGAGCCCACATTTTTCCCCATTGATGAAATCAAACAAGGGGCAAGTAATTTAGTTGGTGGAGGGGTGGCACATCCAATCAATTGCTTGAATGCCCTTTCATAAAATTACTGCAAATGCTTTTAGGCTTTTGATGAAAAACAAACTCTATATTTGGTCAAGATGGCTTTTTTATTTTGATCAGTTGGTTTGTGTTTTAGATGTTTTTTAATCCATGTAACTTGTTCTTTCATGTATGTCTTAAAAATCAAGATGTACATTATTTCAGTTCTAATAAACAATTTGATTTTACTTTTTGCATTTTGCTTGTACTCATGCCAAAAAAAAAGTGTAAAAGGTCTGTCTATAGTTTCATAAACATTCAGGTTAATCTTTGAAATGGATAAACTGCAAAACCATACACCGTATACCTAGTAAAACATTAGTGGTTATACATAATAGTGGATCAACTATATGAACAACGAATCTATAAAAAATCTAGTAGTCTGACAGACGAAAGAAAAAAGAATGTTCTTTGCATATGAGGTATTCAAAAGCAAACAAAAAGTTAGAAAAAAGGGATAGAAATAAAATGCACCTTATATGAGATACAGCATGTGTTTGTCTCAAAAATCCCAATTCACTTGCTGCAACAGAAGTTTGCTTTTTATCTTCTACAAATCTTTGGTTCCGCAAAAATCTACCCTTGAGTAATGACTACAATTGAATTATGGCATTAAATGTGGCAACATGCAGCAAAGGATAGCACATAAAGTGTGCAATGCATCAGCAGAACAATAATTGGAGATAATAATAAAGCTACCATGGGGAACACCGAACATGCAGGCTGCAGCAAAGGATAGTAACACATAAAATGTGCAATGCTAAAGCAGAATAATAATTGGATATTAATAATAAAGCTACCATGGGGATGAACCAAGACCATCACATTTACGCAAATCATATGCGACCTTATACAAACGGGACTACTAGCACTGATTCTAGAGTAACTTTAGCTATTCTTTAATGAAAAGCCTCATATCAACCCATAGTGTCCCTTTTGCCCGCAAGAAGGTCACAACTTTGTTTATTGTTGCCCTAGTGAAGACTTCCAGGAAGTCATACATCTTAGAACTCCTACCCAAGCACGATTAACTATGGAATTTTCACAGTCAATGATGCACCCGAAATGCATTGGTGATATTTGAGGTAGGCAGTGTCTCTCGGCTCTCCCATGGACGCAACGATGTGGATTTGCCTCAGGTGCAACATTGTGGAAAAAGGGAGCATGAGAAAAGCCTACTGGATGAAGCACCCAAACTCCTGCGTATCCTAGGTGAATTTAGTATGTGATAGTGCCTAAATTAAAACAAGGTATCTTGATCAATTAAGAATGTTGGTGTCATGGGTCATCAGCTTCCACAAGCTGTAATTGATATATGCATCACCCAATTTTAATATATTTTCTTTCACATAAACAAAGCTAATACAACATGCAAGCTTATTTTAAGGCTTTAGTGTTACTATATTCACACTATCCGTGGTCAAGTTACAAAAACATATTTCATAGCAACAAATAACGCAATAATAAACATAAGGATGTCATTGCAAAATAATAAAAATTCAAAAGAGCTCACCTGAATTCGGTGCCGATGAGCAAAACCTGAAACAAATTTGTTCTCCAACAGATCATCAACTTCTCTCTTCCTTTCTCTCACAAACTTTGTTAACAAGTCAAGAAGAGCCTGTCTACCGTATATTCTACGGATAGAACTCCGTGCACCATCGATTTGGGAACCAGTCTGTGTAGGTGACTCAACTGAACCAGGGGTTCTACAAGTGTCACCTTGTTGACTGCTTGATTCTATCCACTCCCTCACTATCCTCACTCTCTTGCATTCATTTTCCCCAACCCATTGTGCCCTCGAACAACTGTTCAGACTTGAAGAAGTATAAACCGTATGTCCCTCAAACCTTTTGTCTCCACGTTCATGGAACATTTTCCTCACACCCTCTTTCTCTTGAAGCACCATTTGGTTTTGGCTTTCGGAGCACTCATTCTCAATTCCATTAGCACCCCTCATTGTGTCTTCACCTTCCATGCTTTCACCTTCCACAGAAGACGAACACGAGCTTTCGCTGCCAATAATCACCCCACTCATGTTCCACCTTCCATTCTCTTTACCTCTGCCCCCATTTTCAAGATCCCGCCACATTTTTCTGATGGAGGCTGTCCGAGTAGTTGACCTCTCTTTATTACCAAGATATGAATCCATCCCCGAAGCTGCGTGTAGTCCAGCCACCGCCATTTCTTCACACTTAACCACAAAAATTCTTGATTAACTCACTGATGTCTACCGAGTTGGATAACAAATCAACCTCTCCCGGACGCTTTTCATCCTTGAAAATTCCAGTATCTCTATATCTATAATAGGTCCATCAAAAAAATTCCTCAAATTCTGCTCTAGCATTAAGATTCAAGTGTAAAGTAGACTAATCATAGAAAGGAAGTTTTAAGAGACTTGACTTTGAACAAGCAGCAATAACTAGACTAAATATTAACCTTTTTAATCTTTTATAAATACATTCTCCCCAACTATCATAATTATGTATAAAAAAATTCTTGATATATGCCAGATCAATTCACATCACATGTCCTACCTACGTAGATTCGATCCAATAACCGAAGACAAAGAAAAGACATTCTTACAAACAAACTGATTAAATAAACAAATATGAAGCAAGTGAAATAATAAATCAATTTTCATCAAAATAGTCAACAAACCTGTGAAATCAAAGAGCCTAATGCCCTAATCACAGAATAAACATAATATAATCCAATTGAATATAAGTTCAGAAAACTAATCAACTCAATATATGCAGATTCAACAAACAACAATAAACACACACACACACAAAAAAAAAAACAGTTTCAGTATCATTAACAAATCATCAAAATAAACCTAATCATAACACCTGCAAATACTTCAATAACATAACCGCAATCATAAAACTAAGCTGTTTACCTCTACTAAAACTTCAGATGCTTCAGTTAAATGATTGAATTAAAAGAGACCTGTCACAAATTGTGAACCGACTAATATAATAAATAAGTTGATAAACATAATAATAATAATAATAATAATAATAATAATAATAATAATAATAAATAAGAAAAAAAAGTTATAAATGCTGTGTTTGTTACCTGTTTACGTCTACAAATTGGAGAGTAAAATGGATGAAAATTAAACAATGCTGTCAATATTAGGTATTAGTCACATTTTAACTGTAACGTCTATTTTTGAAGTTGAAGGAATAATGATGTGAAAAGACTATTGTGTCCTTTCTTAATGGTTTTGTTTTGGGAAGTGCGTATATACTTGCTTGCTTCCCTGCAAGGTATGCTACATTACAGTCTTTAATTCAACGGTAAGTTTGTGAGGATGACACGCACTCGCACAGGTGGTACCTGGTCCGTGCTGACCACCCCGTGATGGCTGTGATACCACGAAACAAAGGGCATGTTTGGATAAACTTATTTGAGTCAAAAATGACTTTTTAAAAAGGGGTTTTTAAAAAAGTGTTTGGATTAGTTTATGTGGTGGGGAAAAACAATAAGTTGATAAATTATTTTGTAAAAAAGTGTTTGGTTTAACTTATTTAGGTAAAATGATCAAAAAGGGTATAAGGAGGGAAGACATAAGAATATAAGAGGGACATGTAGGTAAATAACCATCAATAAGTTATAAGGAGGTTCAAAAAGTCACTCATCCATTACTTTTCTAAAACAATTTATTATATGCAAACAAAAAGTTAAAACAAAAAGTCATTTTTCTTTTGCCAAACACTTTTCTTAACTTATTACGGAGGTGGAAGTAAGGAGAGCCAAACATGCTCAAATTGTGAAAGGTTGGTGGTGGTTCCAATAGCAGCTAGAGTCCAAAAAGTCCAAAAAAAAGAAGAAAAACCAACATGGTGGTCCCACATTTTCTTGTTATTTATTATTAAAAATAGTAATGGGTGTGATGGAATGATGTGTCACAATGTGATTGGATGTGATGGTTTTAGTGATAATTGTGAACACCACCACATGGGTTTAGTGATGAAATGTGATAGAATGTGCTGAAATGAGGTGGCACAAGATGATTGGGTGTGATAGTGTGATGGGTGTGATAAAATGGTGACCACCCCATGTGCCCTAAGTGTATGGTGGAGTCAGTGGCGAAGCTTGACCCGAAGGTTCGGGGGGTCGAAAGTCACTAGTTTTGGGGGGTCGAAAACCAGTTTCAGAGGGTCGAAACCCTATATTTCCAAAATTTTCTATACGAATACTATATAATCGGAACTTGTACGCGAAAATTCAGGGGAGGGGGGTCGGTTGCCCCCGCCCGCCCCAACTAAGCTGCGTCACTGGGTGGAGTAACTAAGTTTTCAATCATTGGCACCCTCTAATGGTCTCGATCAACGCAACCACCAAGGTTTGAAAGGGCTCAACGCACGTTAATGGTCAGGTGCTCCCCTCCTTTAGCGCCCCGTAATGACGGACATGGGTGGTGTTTAACGCCTCTCTTTGCTTATTTGGCATGAGGTGTGAATCCACTACACTTGGGTAGTGTTTAGTATGCAGGATTGAAAGGCGGAATGGAATGAACAATTGCGATGGAATGAAAAAAACGTGTTATATATTCCGGTTCTTATCACTTAAGCATTTCTATTAATTTTCAGTTCAAAAACCGACTTCTATGAAGACCCGCTTATTTGTGTTTCTTTAAACAAACATATCAATAGAATAATACCAATTTCACCAAGAATGTGTGACTTCAGTTGGAAGTCCATGTAGTATATTAATAACAGAGGTATTCCTCCTCAAATTACATAACCACTTCTCACATGTTACACACCTCACAAGTCACAACACATGCCGGTTAGATTTGTCTATCCGAGCTAGGTTGTGGAGAATGGACCTCTCAATCCATTGACTTCATATTAGATTTGTCTATCCGAGATATAATTTAGTTAACGAAATACAAAAATTGGTCAAAGAAAATAATAAGTCTAAAATAGTGAAGAGATTAGTAAAGCAGATTTTAGAAAGAAACAAAAAAAAATTAATTCACCCATCAGTTTAGTTTGGTTTGACAATTAAACCGGTCGATGCCATATCCAATCCCGGCTCAATATGGACGTTGTGGCCGTCCTATTTGATTGGCCGTCCTATTTGCTGATGTGACGGCAAGGCTTCCCAAGCCTTGCCTAAACCACACCACATAGTCTAATATGCATTTACATGAGCAACTCTTCGTCAATGGGAAACAAAACTATGTCACAACGGACAAACATAAATACATTCTATAAAAAGAAAGGAAAACAACTAGAGGTGCATAAAAACCGTACCTGGAGCTGGACTTGAGAAAAAAACCTGAAACCAGTTATTTTTGTATCTAGGTATTTTATTATTGTAATTGTACCTAACCTGTAGGGTATGGATAAGGTGTACATTTTGAGCTCAATACCAGTATCAGACTTATAGCCGAAAAGACCAGAACCTATTATACCTTATGCCCATATACAGGGGGGATCTAGGCTATGACCGTCGGGTTCCCGGGAACCCACTCGGTTTCTAATATTTAGTGTTAATGTATATAGAAAAAAAAAAGGAACCCATAAGAAAATTATCTTAGGAACCCATTATTAAAACTAAAAGTTGCCTGAGTGGTAAAGATCCGCCTCTTACAACGAAGAGCTTCCAGGTTCGAAACCCGTTTCTTGCTTTTTTTAGTTTTCCAACCTTTTTTTAGTTCAAAACTAGGTTACAGCTTTCAGTCTTGCACTCTTGCCCTACCAAACAAAAATACACAGAAGCCCAAACCGAAACCCCCCTGACCTCTGCTCCCTCCGCCTTCCTGCCGCCCTCCGCCTCCCTCCTCCTTCCCTGCCGGCTGCCGCTGCCATCCTCCTTCTCGACTCCTCCTTGCTCTGTAACTGTAAGTTTATTTATCAATTTAACTAGCAATTGTGTGGATAAATAAAGTTTATTTAGGTATTAAAAGTTGGTTTTTGTCATGTTCGATTGCAGAAACTAGTTATAAAGTTTATTTAGTGATGATTTAAACACCATTGATTCTTACAAGAAATCCACATACTTACATCATTGATTCTTAAAAGATAGTTTTAGATGTTATTGAAATTAAATAGCTTTATAATGTTCTTCAATCAACTATTAATTTGATGTTATTGAAATGGTTTTAGCTTTACAATGTTATCCAGGTTATTAATTTGAAATGGTTTTAGATGAATCTTCAATAATATGCAGAATCTGGGCTAATGGAATGATTTTATATTAGGGCATATGCTGCTTAGGAGTATGCACAAGACACAGGGCAGCCAGCAAGAGTATGCAGAATCTGGGCATATGCCGCTTAGCCGATTAACTTATTTATGTAAGTAAAAATCACAACTTTAGGCACTATTTCATAATTATAAGTTTTGCGATCCAACCCGAACTAAAAACTCTAGGGCTAATGGAATGATTACTTTATTTTTCGACCCGACCGAACCGAAAATTCTAACGTTTGGCTGTTAGAAATATGACCACCAAAAAAAGGAACCCATAGAAAAAAAATCCTGGATCCGCCACTGCCCATATACCCGATACATGGTTTTTTAAGTGCCTAATAAAATACCAGAATTTTTAAGTATATTTTTAAGTTTACTCACAACTTTTATAATCAAGTTTTTTTTAAATGCATATTATGATATTATAAAGAAAATAATATGTATTTGAATGAATTGTGTTATTGTAATTTATTTTAACTATTACTCTATATATTAATTTCAAACATGTTAGGCAATAGTAAACTGTCATTATTTACACTTTAGTCACTAACTTTTTTACTTTATGTTTTCCTAATTTCGCACTTTATTTTTTTTTACAATTTGGCCACTAAACAATTTGGCCACTAGGTTATGTACTTTCTTTTCTTTCAATTTGACCATCAAACTTTTAGCTTTTAAGATTCTTTGCACTTTGGCCACTAAACTTTAATTATTTGCACTTTGGCCACTAACTTTTTTACTTTCTGTTTTCCTAATTTAGCACTTTATTTTTTTACAGTTTGGCCACTGGGTTATGTACTTTCTTTTCTTCCAATTTGACCACCAAACTTGCTTTTAAGATTCTTTGCACTTTGTTCACTAACTTTCTTACTTTCTGCTTTTCCAATTTAGGACTTTATTTTTTTACAGTTTGGCCACTACTTATGTACTTTCTTTTCTTCCAATTTGATCACCAAACTTTTAGCTTTTAGGATTTCACCCAACTTTTTTAAAGTTGTATTGCAGCCACTTCCAACAACCTTCGCGCAACGCGCGGTGTAATAGCGGTGCATATCCCACGCAACCCGTGCGCTAGCACGGATGCACTATACTAGTTTTTATAAATTACAAACCAAAAATAAAATTCTATTCTATATACCAACAATTCACAACGTGAACAGTGACGGACCGTCCAACTGCTTTCACGTACTTTTTTATTTGCTATCTGGGTTTTCCTCCTTTAAACACGTTGACAAGCTACATTAGTAGCTGTTAAGTGTTAACTCTCTTATTAAAAGTTCATCCAGCTCCAAATATTTTCTTTTCTAAACACTCAGAATTTCCCTTCCACCGCCGCTATAATCTCTCTGTTTTGTTCCTCTTCTCAGTCTAGGTGATTTACTTTCTCAGCTTAAATTTGCATTCACTTACAGCAGGCTTTAGGCATCAGCATTTGGTTTTCCCCAAAGCTTTGGGTTTCGCCTTCTACCGCCGGTAAAAGCTTAATCTTTTGGGTCATTTTCGTGAGTTATGATTGGTAATTTTGTGGCGGTTTTGTGTGTTCAAAATATTGGTGTCATGGTTCTGAAAACCTCTAGGTTTTTTTGTGAGCCCGTGAATGGTAGTTTTGTGTGTCATTGTATTGGATGCATGTAAAGTGTTTCATAAATTGCTTACATAAAAACTTGGGCTTTCCCTTAGTTGTTACCTTCTTTCTCAACTGTTTGCTTATATACATCTAGTAGGGTGTACCTTTTTTAAATGTGAGGTGATATGTGTAAAATTTATGAAACCATCACTTGGGTCCAGTATCATAATTTTATGAAATTGAAAAGTGAAATTGCACCCAAGATTTTGATCTCCGGCTGCTTCATCAGATGTTATAAATTTATTTTGACTTTTCAAATCAATATATTCCTTAGAGATGAGATTGGTTGGAAATATGAATATTTTGCATCACTGTTGAAGGGGTAGGGTACCGCTTTCAGGCGCACCCTACCCGCCATTCAAAAAAGCCTCCACTGGAAGTTCTAACACCCGCGGGAAGAATCACTTCCAAGAGCACCACAGCGCCAAAGGCGCAGGGTCACCAGTTGGCAACACCCAAAGACATTCCCCTGGACACCAACTTGCTTCCTCCCGTCAGATGTCAGCTGACAAGTGGTCAGCCGTCTGACATCTGACGCCCCTGCACACCATCCACAGCACGCCACGTGTGTGGAGGACGAAGAACCTCCCAACCTGCCAACCACGAGGTGACACGTGGTCCAATCAGAAGAAGCCCTCCCCAACTTGGATCACTTTATCTAACCAAGGGTTAGGATCCAACTAAGGGGGCCTACCAACTAACCGGCCCGGCCCATTAAAGGATGGATGGGCTCCAGAATCCTCGGCCCATGCATCTCCTATAAAAGGAGGACTTGACCTCCTTTCTCTCCACGTTGAATACCAGCCAAGAAGAACGAACACACTTGTATTTCCACTTGTATCGTTATTCATACTATTCATTAATAGAGATCATCTTTCACAGTGGACGTAGATCTTACAAGATCGAACCACTTATATCTTTGTCTATCGTGTATGATTGCTTGCCATTCGTGTACACAACCATAGACCAACCATCGTTGTGAGCCAAGGATTATACCCTGCTGCGAACACGAGTCGTTACCTCAAATACTACCCTACACCTAACCCCTTTTATACTCGTTGTTTCTTCATTGGCGCCATCCGTACCGGCTGAAAGACTCACAAAACATTCAAAACCACATCCTTTACTCACAAAATGGCTGATCTAACCCCTGTCGGATCCAAGGGAGCGACCCCCTCTACGGTCGTTCAGACCGCCAGAGCGGCAACGCTCCAAACTCCGGATAAGGACACGCAGCCAGCAACCATAAGGGAGGAAACACCGCCCCGCGCGGTTTCGGCCTCAGAATCCTCCGAATCAGACGCACCCAACACACCCATGGACCCCGACGAGTGGCTCTTTAGAAAACAACTCAAAAACACCAAGATCTACCAGAATATGCTGGCAAAAATCCAAAACAGTAAATCTAAAAGTAAGGCTTCCCCCTCCGCCAAACACAGCCGGAAGGGGAAGGAAAAACAAACCACGCGTCCAAGGTCTCAGGGTGTAGGTCGCAGCAAAAACGCACGCGACCAGGACCTAGTAGACTCCGCGTCGGAATCCGACGGCTACCAACCCACCAGCGATTCAGACGCAACAGCCTCAAGGGCCAAAAGTCGGAAGCTAGCGAAAACTCACTCGGCGACATCACACCACAAGGAAGACGACGACCTAAACAGACCGTACAGGCCTAAGTCGTTCGCCTTAAGTTCAAAATTCTGTCAACGAATAGCCACCGCACCCATAGAAAAACAAGCAAAACTCCCTAGCAGCATCGGCAGATACGATGGCCTGCGAGACCCCACAGACCATCTGCATGATTTCGAGTGCGCCGGAACCACAGTCCTCTGGCCTGTACAGGTTTGGTGTCACCTGTTTGCACAAACCCTTACCGGCGCAGCCAGAGTTTGGTTCGACAACCTCCCCATCGGGGGCATCTTAGACTTTGATGACCTCATCCAAAAATTCAAAGATCACTTCTCCCATCTCAGACGGCATAAACGAGATAAGGCCCATATCCTCCTTTGCCAGCGCACAGACAACGAATCAATAGACGACTACATCGTGCGCTACAACAAAGAGGCGCTGCAAATAGGTTGTGGGGAAGAACTAACCCGCGCAGGCTTCATCCACGGAGTACGCAGCGAGGATCTGATGAAAACCCTATCCGGGAAAACAGGAGTCCCTGATTCCTGGGAAGAAGTCATCAAGGCTTCAAAAATATACGCATCCTCGGAGCGCTCCATCAAACAACAGCGCGGATATAACCAAACCAACAACTCTAACAGAAACAAGGGCAAGCAATCCGTGTGGTCCCGCATTTCAGGACCAACAGACGAAGGCAAATACTCGCCCTCCATAGATGCCCGCCAGACGATCACAAACAGACAATCAAGGGACCACAAAGCCCAATCCAAGAAAACCACCGATTGGACGCCGTTAACCAAAACTCCCTCACAGGTACTCAAGACAGAGCAAGTCACTTTCAAGGAGCCTAAAGTGTTGGGCAAACGAAAGAACGTGGACCGCACCAAATACTGCGAGTACCATAACGATTACGGCCACCTGACGGACAACTGCTACAGCCTAAAGTTAGGATTCGAGGCGGCACTAAAAACAGGCCAACTTGATCACCTCGTCAAAAACGTTAACAGAGGCGGGCGCAACAACCAAGACGACAAGCATGAAGAGCCCGGAAAGAAACCAATCCGGAACCTACAAACAAGTTACATCAGGCACACTCCGCATCATCATTGCAACATGATCTCCGACGCGGGAAAACGCCAAACTAAAGGAAAGCGCCCAAGAGAGACCGACGGCTCTTGGAAAGAGGTGGACGTCCTCCTCCCCAGAGTACGAGGCGGACCTTCCGCCACCGCGCCATTAATCGTCACCGCCGTCGTAGGACATTATCGAACGCAATCAATGTTCCTAGACGGCGGAAGCAGCACTGACATCATATATGATCAGTGTTTTCAACAACTGGACGAGGATGACAAAGCCCGCCTCGTTCCAGTCAACGCACCAATCTCAGGCTTTATTGACAAAGTCATCATGCCGCGTGGCATCATCACCTTCCCGGTTACTTTAACAGATGGTACCCACGAACGCACAGAAATCTGTGACTTCATGGTCCTACCAGCCACTTCTCGCCACGATGTCCTACTAGGGCGGGAAGGCTTGGCAAAGTTCAACGCCAACGCCTCCACCCCCACCAAATGGTAGGTTTCCCAACCCGAACCGGCATTGCAATAATCCGCGGCAACAAACAGTGCCACGCGATCGACGTGGCAAAACCACAAAAAACACAAACCCGATCGGAACCGGAAAACTGGGTTCTGAACCCTAAATTCCCGGACCAAACGGTCATCATCGGCCAAGAAATCTCCAACACCATACGGGCGCACCTTAAACAACTGCTAGTAAAGAACATAGACATATTTGCCTGGCAACCATCTGACATGATCGGCGTTCCAAGAAATATCGCGGAACACAAACTCAACACGTACAGATCAGTGGAGCCAGTTGCCCAAAAGATGCGCAAAATGGGACCGGAGAAAACAAAGGCGATGAACGAACAAGTCAATGAACTACTAAACGCTGGCATTATCCGCCCAATACGCTACCAAACATGGGTCGCCAACCCGGTCATGGTAGGAAAAGCGACAGGCGGATGGCGCATGTGCGTCGATTACAAAGATCTAAACAAAGCTTGTCCAAAGGATTGCTACCCTCTCCCAGAAATCGACTTAAAGATAGACTCCCTAGCGCCATTCCGCTTCAAATGCTTCCTCGACGCCTACAAAGGCTACCATCAGATCCAAATGGCGAAGGAAGATGAAGACAAAACGGCCTTCCGCACAGACACGGGCATCTTCTGCTACACCAAAATGCCCTTCGGTCTGAAAAACGCGGGAGCCACATACCAACGTCTCATGGACAGCGCTTTCATCCACGAGATAGGGGTGCGCTTGGAAGTATACGTTGATGACCTCGTCATCAAAAGCAAAGACGAAGACAACATGCTGGAAGACATCCAGAAGACATTCAGCCAACTGCGCAAGGTGCGCATGAAGCTCAACCCCAGCAAATGTTCCTTCGGCATGGAAGAAGGAAGATTCCTAGGCGTTGTAGTCACGCGCGACGGTTTCCGCGCAAATCCAGACAAAGTCCTAGCAATTGAAAGAATGCCTTCACCAACAAGCATCAAGGAAGTACAAACGCTAATGGGACGCCTAGTCGCCCTCAACCGCTTCCTTTCAAATTACGCTTCAAAGTCTTTTCCATTTGTAGACACTCTAAAGAATTGTCTTAAGAAAAGTAATTTCCGCTGGACCCCTGAGGCGGAAAAAGCTTTTAAAGAAATGAAAGAATGTCTTATGAATTTACCTACTCTCACAGCACCATTACCCAAAGAGCCGCTAACCCTATACCTCTCTGTAACAGAAAGGGCAATCGGCGCGGTACTTTTGGTAGACCGCAAAACCGTACAAACACCCATCTACTACATCAGTAGAACCTTGTTAGACGCAGAAACTAGGTACTCCACAATGGAAAAGTTGGTACTAGCTCTCATCCACGCTTCGCGCAGATTGCGCCGATATTTCCATGGCCACCCAATAAACGTCCTAACAGACTACAGAATCAGTGACGTCCTACGCAAGCCAGAAACCTCGGGACGTCTAGCAAAATGGGCAATCGAACTAGGTGAACATACCATCAACTACAAGCCCAGACCCGCAGTTAAAGGACAGGTTCTCGCTGACTTCGCCACCGAAATACCAACGGACAAAATCGCGGAGTGCCTCGCGGAGCAGGATCCCGCACAACCAACGCCGGAAAATGAAAGGTGGAATCTTTACACCGACGGTGCGTCAAACTCAGACGGCGCAGGTGCGGGCTTGCGGCTGATTAGCCCAAACAAAAAAGAATACACATACGCCATTAGATTAGATTTTGCCGCACATCAAATGGGAGCCTCACACATCGAAGCGCATGTCGATTCACTACTAGTAGCGGGCCACATCAATGGCACATACGATGCAAGGGACGCCACAATGGCCCTATACCTACAACAGGCCAAACTACTCATACGCAAATTCGTCTCCTGCACAGTCATCCACATCAACCGCAGCGAGAACAAACCCGCCGACGCCTTAAGCAAGATGGCTTCCACAGTCTTTGAGCACATGGCCAAAAACGTCCGTGTCGAACTACAAGAAGCCCCATCAGTTCCCACAAGGCAAGTCAACGTCATCCAAACAGGAAACACCTCTTGGATGGCACCACTGAAAGCTTATTTCACATCCGGAACGTTACCCGATAACAAGGCGGAGGCACAAAAGCTCCAGCACAAAGCCTTGCACTATCAGTTAACGGACGGAGTCCTCTATCGACGATCATACCTCGGTCCGCTACTGCGATGCGTCGACAAAGCGGACGCCTCTTTCCTCATCAGAGACATCCACGAAGGTACATGCGGACTACATGCAGGACCCAGAATGGTGGTGGCCAAGCTAATGAACGCAGGCTATTATTGGCCAGGCATGCACCCAGACGCAGTGGCAGAACTGCGCAAGTGCGATTCTTGCCAGCGCCACGCGCCAAACACCCTGCGCCCTAAAAACGACTTAATTCCCGTCACAGCGGCATGGCCGTTCCAGAAATGGGCAATAGACCTTGTCGGCCCATTTCCCACAGCACCAGGAAACGTCAAGTTCTTAATAGTGGCAATCGACTATTTCACAAAATGGATCGAAGCAAAGCCGCTAGCAAAAATTGACGGCGCACACACCAAAAAGTTCATATGGGAATTTATCATCTGCAGATTCGGCTTGCCATATCAAATTGTAAGCGACAATGGAACCCAATTCACCGACCAACACTTGCAACAATGGTTGGCGCAAATGGGCGTCCAGCAGATCTTCACCTCAGTCGCCCACCCCCAAGGGAATGGCCAAGTCGAAAGAGCAAACCGAAGCATCATCGAAGGCATTAAAAAGCGGCTGGGGACCAAACGAACAGGATGGGTGGACGAGCTTCCACACGTCCTATGGGCAAATCGCATACTCACCAAAACCAGCAATGGCGAAACTCCCTTCAGCCTAACCTATGGCTCTGAGGCTGTCATTCCCGCCAAAATAGGATGCCCCTCCGCAAGAGTACTCATGGCGGAAAAAGGGCAGAATGACAAAGAGCTACGACTAAACCTTGACTTGCTTGAAGAACGAAGAGAGCTCGCCGCCATCAAAGAAGCCAGATACAAAAGTCAACTGGAGCGCTACTACAATCAAAAAGTTAAGTTACATAACTTTAACATTGGAGATTACGTTCTCAGAAACAATAGCGCTTCAAATGCGGAAAAGCAAGGTAAACTTGCCCCAACATGGGAGGGCCCCTACAAAATACAAGACATTTTGGGCAAAGGCGCCTACGCGTTAGAGAAGCTCGATGGAACGCCTGTCCCGCGCTCTTGGAACGCGGCACAATTACGCTTCTGTTACATGTAATTCTTGTAAAGACTTAGGCTACACATGCCTAAGCCATTTTTCTTTTTTGGGGAATCCTAAGAAAATTCTATCGCCTAACTTAAAGTGTGCAATATCGGAACTTGGGTCTTCAAGGCATAAATACCATGTATCATTATCGCCGGACTCATTAATCAATCCAAAAACACACAAAGTAACAAACAAAAGTTTCAGTTATATAAACTATCAAAAAGAGGCGTTCAAGCTGCCTCAAGCTTTACAAGATCCAACAGAAACATAACACATACAAAGGAATCCTATTCCTCGCCGGACTCCCCAAAATCCACCAACTGTTCTTCAAGATCCTCCGGACGCGTCCCAGACGGACCTTCACCACCACCCGCTGGCTGCTTCCCTTTCTGCTGCGCCTCCGCACCCAAACGGTCGGATTCTTCTATAAAGTAACGGAGGGCGCCAGCTGGATCAGCATACTGATTACAGTCTGCAACCGTCTTCAGTATGGGGAACTCGACCTGCTCAAACTTCAGAAGCTCAGCTTCATACTCCTTCTCCCTGGGTTTACCATCATGCGCACCCTCAGAAATGCACCCTCCATTCAGCGCATGGTAAAACCCAGTGTCGAATCCCTCGGCCTCCCCAGCAGCGCGCGCAGCAGCAGCGATAGCAGCAACCTGATCGCCAAGATTGGGCTCGTTCCAGAACCGCTTGAAAATCTGCATAAAAACAAGGATTAGAAAGAGAATACGCTAAGGACAGTAGGAAGGAGAGAAAAGTACTTACACCGGCGATACCCTCGGTCATCACCCAGCGGATGGACTCTTGGGACTTCTCCTGCGCAACATTGGCCTCATCCAAGAGAACCTTGGCATTTTCAGCCTCTGTCTGCGACACGGTCAGGGATTCCTCCAACGAAGCCCGCTCCTCCATCAACGCCGCCCTCTCCTTCACCCACGCTTCTTTCTCACCCGCCAACTCGGAAAGCTGAGAAGAGGCACCAACAAGTTCATCATCTTTGTTGCGCAGATCAGACCGAAGACCCGCCACCACGGAGTCCTTATCAGCCAAAACCTTGGCATGGCCCTCCGCGGTGTCCCGAAGTTTCGCGTTCTCATTCTTCAAGGTCTGGATCTGATCCTTCAGCTTCATAGTCTCCTGGTTGGTCACTTGACAAGCATCGACCCACCGCTGATGAGCCAACGCATGCTCCTTCTCCAGCTCCTTCACCCGGTCCTCAGCTTTATAGGCCCTATCACGGTACCTATCTACCTCCGACTTCATTTTCTCCTCCCTCTGTGCCTGGCTAGCCCGCCGAGCATTGAACTCCGCGATATCCCGGGCATACTCTTGATCACGCCGCTTTAAAGATTCATTAGCGGCAACTTGGAGCGCCTGCCCAACACAGATATCGGTGATCAACTGCGACCGGGGCAGGCTATCTTGATACTCCCTTTCCTTGGGAGGCACAACTTCAGAAACAAACTCCTCGGCCGTTAGAGGGTTGGCAAAGCGGGAGTTCTCCCGGATACTCCAGTGCGGACGCCAAATCACATCGCCCGCGAAGTAACCCGGGTCACTCCGGTCCACACTTGACCTCCCACCAGTAGGTCCACCACCACCACCCCCAGGAGAACCACCAGAAAGCGCCTGAAGACCGGCGAGCCTGGCGGCCTCCTCCTCCGCCCTAGCCTTGGCGGCCGCCTCCTCAGCCCTGGCTTCAGCCTCAGCCTTTTCCTTCTCCAGACGCAGCTTTTCAGCTGCCACTCTTTCCTCCTCAACGTTCCTAGCCGCTTCTTCCAGACGTAGCTTCTCAGCTGCTACCCTCTCCCCCTCCTTGGCAGCAGCTTCATTGGCCCGCTTCTCGGCCTCAGCTGCCTCTCTCTCCGCACGAGCCTTCGCATCCTCCTCCTCCCGCCTTTTGCTGGCAACCTCCGTCTCACTTGGCTCAGAGGCAGAACCGGAAGCTCGCGAAGAAACAACTGCAAGAAAAAACAGCACTTAGGAAAATATCAAAAAAGCAAAAACCAACAAAGAGGCGGAACACCACTTACTAGTTACTTTCTTCAACGTCTTCTGAATCAGAGGACGACGCTCGGGCGGAGGACTAATCTCCATAGCAAACGGTGCGGGACCAGCTCCGCTTGACTTGGAGGATGCAGCTTTCCCGCCAGAAACTTTGCCCAACTTCCGCTTCTTTTTCTGCGGACTGACCGCCGAATCATCTTCAGGGGCGGAAGAGGACGATTCTGCACGTCTCTCACGTTGACCAAAGAGAGGCCCTTCACCACCTGCACTCAAAGGCGCAGACTTAGCTTGGCACAACTCCTTATGCTTATGAAAGCGGGGCACGCTCTTCTTACGACCACGCGGAGGCACTGGATCCACCATCTCTACAGAAGATCCAGTGGATTCCTCATCAGAGGAAACGACAAAACAAGGGTTTACCCCCGCATGAGGAACAGAAGATAAAGGGTCAGGGTTTATAGGATGCTCACGTGAAAAAAGAAGGACGGTTGGCTTGAACTCCAGATAGGGAAAATAAAATCGACCCACCATCTCGTCAATCACGGACATCCTACCCCCCGCAGGATCTCTCCATTCTAACGGGGCCTTGTCCCTCAGCAAAAAGGCATCAAACTTCGACATCCCTGAGCCAAAAAAGACAAATCAGTTACTGGGCATCAAAAGACGAAACAGTTAAAAGACCCATAAAAAGCTTACCAAGGGTTGTAATCACCGGCTCTTTCCCTTGAACGATCTGCACCCTGCTCATACCCAGTAAAGCCAACATGGCTTCAGAACACATACCCGTATCAAACGGGGAAGCACGGGCCACCAGCTCTTTAAACCACTCCTGGTCTCGGAAACCCTCCATCACAGGGTGATCACCCACCCTTTGACGCTCAGCAACAACTTTCCACGGCATGTCCACCGGAATCACCCCCCTCTTGACATAGAAAAATTTCTCTTTCCAGTCATGAAGGGACTTCGGAGCAGTGGTCCCACAGGGAGGGACTTGAGGACGAGGGACAAAGTTGAACCAGGAACCCTCCATGTTCAACAAATAAAAGACATTGAACCGTTCGAACGACGGTTCAATATCCAAAGCACGGCAACAAGCTTCAAAGTGCACCAGACGAAGCATCCCAAACCCACTGACCTGGGTAACATGGACGCCATATTTCACCAAGGTATCCACTGGAACTTGGTGGCAGGTAGCCGAAACCCACATAGGGCAAGGTGAGCCCCATACAGACTCATCTTCCCGGGGGGGAGGAGCCAAAGCAGTGCCCTTATTTGACGGCAACTCCACCTCCCACGAAGGATCGAACTCCATTGCCTTGACGAATTTGGCAAAACTCTTCTCACCCCATTTACAGGTGGTGTTGTGAATCAACTTCTTGGACTTCTCGGTGGCCTTACCAGGGTTACCACCAACGTCGGAACCCTCAGACATAATGCAAAATATATGTCAAAAAGAAAAAGGAAATTTTTTCGAAGGATAACCGGAAAACTTGAAGATTAACCGGAGAAGATGAGAGAAATGGAGAAGAAAATTATGAGACGAAAGAAAGATAAGAAGGAATTTGAAAAACCTCCTCGGGTATTTATACCCATCGCATTTAATGCGACAGAAACAGCTGGCTGATGACCCTTCATCTTGCCAGGGAAGGACACATCTGGACGCAACACGTGGCATAACAGCTGGAGGAGCAGCCACTCGTCAGCACGTGAGGACACGCGTCTGCCCAAAAGGACGACTTCTCACCTGCCCAACGTCAGCAATCAGACTGACAGGCTGCACCACTCGCGCGCGTGTACGGCCACTCGCCTGACACACGATGGATAACTCCCCACCCACGTGCTGACGTGACTGACAACTGTGCAGACATCCTTTCTGCACTCTGACACGTCCACCAAACCGCCTCACCTTCCCAAGCACGTTTCCTAAATACAAGGAGACCCTTCAAAATTCAAAAATTAATTATAAAGGTAACGTACTTAGTACACCAATTAATACCAAGCCATTATGACTGCCACGTCATCTTCTGCCGCTGGCCCAGTGCCACGTCACCACTTGGCGATGGGTTGACGTAAAATCCAAAAGACGTTCTCCGCAGGATTTTACCTTTTAACACCCTAAGTGCCACGTCACCACTTGGCGATGGGTTGACGTAAAATCCAAAGGACGTTCTCCGCCGGATTTTACCTTTTCACACCCTAAGTGCCACGTCATCACTTGGCGATGGGTTGACGTAAAATCCAAAGGACGTTCTCCGCCGGATTTTACCTTTTAACACCCTAAGTGCCACGTCATCACTTGGCGATGGGTTGACGTAAAATCCAAAAGACGTTGTCCGCCGGATTTTACTTTTTGAACACTCTAAAAGGCAACTGTTTTACAAAAGAGCCATGTACAAAGATAATGGGACGCCAATATCTTTTCACATGACACAAGAGTTGCAACGCGCACTCTTTCGCTCAAAATGAAGCAGTTCCCCCATCACAACAAAAGGGAGTACAAAGGACACATTTTAGTCCAGCGCCCCACCAGCCCTCTAAGCAAGAACAGGAGACACCCTGGACTTGGGGGACTTGAAGGGGTAGGGTACCGCTTTCAGGCGCACCCTACCCGCCATTCAAAAAAGCCTCCACTGGAAGTTCTAACACCCGCGGGAAGAATCACTTCCAAGAGCACCACAGCGCCAAAGGCGCAGGGTCACCAGTTGGCAACACCCAAAGACATTCCCCCAGACACCAACTTGCTTCCTCCCGTCAGATGTCAGCTGACAAGTGGTCAGCCGTCTGACATCTGACGCCCCTGCACACCATCCACAGCACGCCACGTGTGTGGAGGACGAAGAACCTCCCAACCTGCCAACCACGAGGTGACACGTGGTCCAATCAGAAGAAGCCCTCCCCAACTTGGATCACTTTATCTAACCAAGGGTTAGGATCCAACTAAGGGGGCCTACCAACCAACCGGCCCGGCCCATTAAAGGATGGATGGGCTCCAGAATCCTCGGCCCATGCATCTCCTATAAAAGGAGGACTTGACCTCCTTTCTCTCCACGTTGAATACCAGCCAAGAAGAACGAACACACTTGTATTTCCACTTGTATCGTTATTCATACTATTCATTAATAGAGATCATCTTTCACAGTGGACGTAGATCTTACAAGATCGAACCACTTATATCTTTGTCTATCGTGTATGATTGCTTGCCATTCGTGTACACAACCATAGACCAACCATCGTTGTGAGCCAAGGATTATACCCTGCTGCGAACACGAGTCGTTACCTCAAATACTACCCTACACCTAACCCCTTTTATACTCGTTGTTTCTTCAACTGTCAAAACTTGAAATACAAGTGCTGGTGCTTGGAAAGTTTATCTGCTTGTGAGGAGCCACAAAGTGAATCTTTGGTCATTGGTGTATTTTGTTTTTTGGTTTTGATTGTTAAAGTTCCAAGTTTCCCAATTTTTAATGGGTTTCAAACCTTTGAAGCACTATTTGTTTAGCCAGATGTTGTGGTTATATGTATATGTGAAAGAAGGATTTCTATTTGCTACCTTAGCAGGTCCATTGATTTGTGTTTTGTAGTTTTTAACCATAATAAACTACTTAGCTAGCGCCTTAAAGTTAGTAACTATCAATTATCCTAGAACCTTAAAGGGATCCGTATTTATTTTCAAATGATTTTGATTGAGTTCTTTATGTTTAGGTCATATTTAAACATATTCATATTAGCTCTACATGATCATATTTATTGACAATGCTGAGTCATATATGTTATTTCTTTAACAGATACACTTAACATAATGACACACCATTTGACATAGATAATTATTTGTGAGGTAAAGAGCATTGGTTTTTCAAGATATAATATGTTGCGAGGAATGAAGTTAAAAGTATGGCCATGTTTTTTTGTGTTGGTATTGTTCTATTTATATGCTATTTCGATCACCAGCCAATTATTTTTTTTATTATTATTATTATTATTATTTTTTTTGTATATGCAGCGTTGGTTTGGAGTGTTATTCCTTTGTTTTGCCCAGGTATGTTTTTACACTTTTTTTTTTGTTTAGTAGTTTACTTGGTATAGTTTCCTCTTTGATTTTTCTTATTTTTATTCATGTATAATTCGAATTACATTTACGTTAATGTTGGGTTTTTTAGTTGTTTATGTAGCTACTGTCGTCCACCATATTACAATGGTGGTGGAAAAAGGTTTCAAAGATCCCCTATATACTCTCAGACCCGTTACCTGCAAATTGTAGGCAAAATAATGTGTTCCAACTCCAATTCAACAACCGGAGGCAACAAGGATCCACAAAGTTTGTAAGCAATCAGATACTTCAAAATCCAGAAAATTGTGCTACAACATGATCACATGAGACTTTCATGTTGTAATATCTTGAATGCCATATTCCAAATTTGGATCTTAATCTACTCTTCAACTCGACATCTAACACGACTTCATATGACGATTTTGCCAATTTTAGATCCCGCGACAACGCTCCAGATAACTCTAAGTTACGTGACACAAGATCTAACTTAAACTCCCTAGTTTCCCTTTTGTGTTGGTGCCACGGCTCAATGACACCCCTTGCAACCGTCACATTCTCAAACAAAATATTGATATCCATCTTCTTGTATTGGATATACATCTTTTTGTTGGGATTGATTGACTTAAGAACAAGATTGTAAGATGCATAGAGGTGGTGGTCCTTGGTTAAGGTGTAGTTGTTGATTGACCCACCTTTGATGCAATAGAATGGTCTTTTGGGTTTGATGCTTAGCCAAATGACTAAGATGGTTAGACCAGTCATGACCACGAGTGCCAACAAGAGTGTAGCAATGGTTCTTATTAGCAGCGACCGTCTTGGCCCGACCGCTTCAGCCATTGTTTTCTAAAAATTACAAGATTTGGACAACACAATCAAGATTCAAGATGAGTTTGATGTTTAATAGTTAGCAAAAAGGGGGTTATGAGAATCTTAAATGTTCCCTTTTCTACACTCTTGGAACAATGGAACAATTTTTAGCGAGTAATAATTCTTGAATTCGAAACAAGTTCACCTTTTTACTATTTGAAAGAATTCTTTAATAAAGTATATTCAAATTGCATCTATTTCTCCCTCATAGAAGGGTCATAAAGCTTTGAAATTTACTAGCAGAATATATACCGTTATGACAGCTCGGTTTAAAATAAAATTTATAGTGAAACATGGATAAAAAATTATAAAAAATGACCACACTGCAAGAGTGTATTTTATTAAAAAAATATATTTTTATTTGACTTGTCTCAGTTTTTAAATAAAAAGTGAATCGAAACGTAGATAAAAATATAAGCTTTGATATGTGTGGTAGCATAACTATATCAGATATAAACAAAAAATCAAAAAGAAAATGGAATACTAAAAAGTTTTTCCTATCAAATATAGGAAAAACAAAAAGAAAGGACATGGGTCAAGTGGTGTGTGATGGTGGTAGTATAGTATCTATACATAAGTTATGCTTTTTTTATGGTCTGGTCCCGGTTAGATTTCTTTTTTTTTTTTTTTTTCTGAAATGTGAACTTCATTAAAAAACCAACCAAGGCGACCTTCTCCAAGTTAGAGAAGAACCGCCCAAATAAAAGTTACATCACATAAAAATTAAAATTACACCAATTTCGCCAATCGACCGATCCCTCTTTATGTCTACTCCTATACCAAAGATATCCCAAGTGTCACACCCTCAAATTACCACTTGCGGAGTTTTACCGTGAGGCGCATGACAAACCAGGATCCAAGTCAACGATCACAATAAACAACTCTATATGAAAATTCATAACATTCAAAAGACATAGTTTTCATAAACTTAAAACCAGTAGCGGAAGCATTAACCAAGTTACAGACCATAGACCAAAAGTACCAAGTGTTATTACAAAACATGAACTAAGCCTAGACGCCAATGCAGACTCGTGCGCCTAGTTCCATTTGTGCTACCTTAGCGACCTGAGAAAAACATGTCAAAAAGACGTCAACATATAATGCTGGTGAGTTCACAGGTTTGTTCAATATGTTACCAAAATGTTACCAAAACGTTACCATGTCCATACTATATCAATGTTACCAAGTACGCTAGCTAGGTGTATGTTTTGTTACTACTACGATTGGAAAACCATTACTAGACTGTTACCATGTGTTCAGCCCGATGTGTTGTAGCCATGCTACGAATGTTACCAGTTCGAGACAATATGCACCCGCTCGGCCCTCCAAGCCGTCGAGTGGGGTTTGTCAAGCCCAATAGATCTATCCACATTTCCCCCGTTGTGCATTCCCGCACATTCATGGTTTCCCCCGGGACTTTAAAGGATCGTATAGTACACAAGTTTAAACCATAGTATGACATATGTTACCAAAATAGTTTAGCGCATGTTTTCTCCCCAAAAGTTAAAGCAGTAAAAGTGGGGCCGTGAACTCACCTTAGATAGCGTTCTTCGATTACAAGTAAAAATGCTAAGCCCTTGATAATCCCTCTACCTGAGATCTATCAAAATGTTCACATAAGTGTTCCGACTAATAACCATAAGGTTATCTAGTCCCCGATTGTCCAGATCGTAACCAAGTATGTTTTAAAACGTGTTTAAATGTTTAACCGACACACTAGACCGACCCGACATCCCGTTGGTGACCCACTACCCTAACTAATCAAGTACGCATAGATTACACACAAGGTTCAAGCATAAAACACTTAGTTTGTATCAAAAATCTCATTTCTGCATCAGAACGGTCGAACCAGTCAGATTAAGTCTCCTTCGCCCGTTCTATGTTTCGTTCGACCGTTTGATGTCTCCTTCGACCGTTTTACTACGTTCGCCCAGACATAACCCAGGTTCGACCCTGGATTCTCTCCTTCGCACCTTCGATCGGTCGAAGGAGTCCAGGTTCGCCCCTGTTGTGCAAATTTTCCTAAAAACGCTTCAAACACATTCAAAACAACTCGAAACATCATCAAACACAGCAGTCAAGCATGAATAACTCATCCCTACAAAACCCCATCGATTTCTCCCGATAATACGTTCATTTCAGCCCTTTCCCAAAATGGTAAGAATTATGAAAATGTCACAATCATTCATGGATTCTTTACCCAATTTGGAAACTTTGAAATCAATCCATATTCAACTTAAAATGCTCAGTTTATCGAGTGTTCGATTTCTCCTTATTAGTTCTATTGATCATAAATATCATTTATCAAGTCTAGATTCGTTGAAACCCCCAAAATACCCATAACATCACCATTTATCCAATCCTAACCCTAAACAACAATAACCTAGCATCAATAACAATCCTATATCATGTTTCTATCATAGATACAGCAGGAAATCATTGAACAACACATAACACCACATAATACACAATTCACATATGTTTATCATCATGAAGACCTATGTTTAAATGATAAGGTTTTGATTTAGAAAGATGCTTAAAAGGTTTTTATTTATGAAAACACCCTTAGAACAGATCCGGACAATTAGGGTTAGATGAAAACGAATTAAAATGCTTTAAAAAGGTTTAGGATCAAGAACACACCTTGGATTCTTGTTTAGATGTTGTAGATAGGTTAGATTATGAAAAAGAAGAGCAAAAACTCCTTCCTTAGTGATTAAAATCGTTTGAGAGTGTTTTGAGACGGTTAGGGTTTGTGAAATGATGAAAAATGACAAAGTTTGGTATTTGTACTAATCCTCCTTCGCCCCATATCAGTGGTCGAAGGTGGCCTCCTTCGACCCTTCCACAGGGTCGAATGAGCCCTGTCCTGGTCGAAGGGAATTCTTTCAATTCCACATCCCAGGTTCGCCCATTTACAAAGGGTCGAACCAAACAAAATTTCCTCCTTCGACCACTCGAAGTGGTCGAACCAGAACCCATGTTTATCTAGTTTTCCAGTTTGTCGTGTTTAACGCATTCTAACACATCTTAACATATGAGCATGCAACCTTTGTTTATATTTAACATATTTAAGCACGAATAATCATTTAAACACATCTATGTATGTAATCCACCACATGACCCATAATCTACACATACACTTAATTAGTTCATGTAATGTCACCAACAACGGAACCCGGTACTAGTGTATTCCCAAAACGACTCCCAATGATCCTCCAGGTCATTGAACCCTGGACAATCCTAACTTGACCCGACTCAACTAACCCAGTTAAGTCCTGTTTATAAACGTTTCTCGCTAAGGTAGACTTAGATGTTACTAAAATGTTTAAGCCAAATATGCCGGGTGTCACATCATCCCCACGTTGAAAGAATTTTCGTCCTGAAAATTGCGCAAAGCCCCAAAATGAAAGAAACGAAAGAATGAAACGAAAGGAGAATTACCGGTTGTCACATCATCCCCACGTTGAAAGGAATCTCGACCCGAGATTCATTCCGCTTCAGCAGTAACATGCCTCGATTCAAACGTGCGCTTCGGAAAAAGATGAGGATATTTAGCTTTCATCTGATCCTCCCGTTCCCATGTGAACTCCGGTCCACGATTCGAGTTCCAACGAACTTTAACGATGCGGATTTTACTCCGACGAAGGCTACGAATCTTATAGTCGAGAATCTCAACAGGTTCCTCCACAATGCGAAGACGATCATCAACCTTGATCTCTTCCAGTGGTACAATGAGAGATTCATCAGCCAAACACTTCTTCAAGTTAGACACATGGAAGACGTTGTGCACACTACCGAGCTCCGCCGGTAAGTCAAGTCTGTATGCCACCGGTCCAATCCGATCCAGGATTGCGAATGGTCCGACATAACGAGGGTTAAGCTTGCCACGCTTTCCAAAGCGTATGACGCCCTTCCATGGTGAAACTTTCAGAAGTACCCTGTCCCCAACCTGGAACTCCAAAGGTTTTCGACGGCGATCGGCATAACTCTTCTGACGATCCCGTGCAGCAGCCAAACGATGACGAATCTGTACGATTTTCTCCGAAGTTTCGTACACAAGTTCCGGACCAGTGAGCTGGCTCTCGCCCACCTCGGCCCAACAAAGTGGTGATCGACATTTCCGTCCGTAAAGAGCCTCGAACGGAGCTGCCTTGATACTAGAGTAATAGCTGTTGTTGTAGGAAAACTCCACCAACGGTAGGTGAATTTCCCAACTTTTGCCAAAATCGATAACACACGCTCGAAGCATGTCTTCCAAGGTTTGAATCGTCCGCTCACTCTGTCCATCAGTTTGCGGATGATAAGCCGTACTCATATCCAACTGAGTACCCAAAGCCTTGTGCAGAGCCTTCCAGAAACGCGAAGCAAAACGAGAATCACGATCAGAGATAATAGAGACAGGCACCCCGTGCCGAGCAACCACCTCCTTAAGGTAAAGTCGAGCCAACCGCTCGAGTCCGTCGGCTTCCTTAATAGGTATAAAAACGTGCCGATTTTGTCAGCCGGTCAACAATCACCCAGATCATATCATAACCACTAGGTGACCTTGGCAGCTTGGTGACAAAATCCATCGTGATTCGCTCCCACTTCCATTCCGGAACCTCTGGTTGTTGCAGGAGACCAGACGGCCTCTGATACTCCACCTTGACTTTAGCACAAGTCAAGCATTTGCTGACATAAGAAGCTATATCAGCTTTCATGTTCGGCCACCAATAAAGTATCTTCAAATCCTGATACATCTTATCGGAGCCAGGGTGAATAGAATACCGGGATTTGTGAGCTTCATCCAAAACAAGCTCGCGCAATCCCCCGAACAATGGGACCCAAACACGTCCCCCAAAATAGTGTAAGCCATCGGTCCTGAGTTCAAGATGCTTGTCAGCACTGTGCATAGTCTCAGCCTTAAGGTTTTCCTCCTTCAAGGCTTCCAACTGTGCAGAACGGATTCGGTCAGGCAATGACGAATGAATGGTGAGCTGTAAGGCTCGAACACGGCGAGGATTCGCAGACTCCTTCCTGCTCAAGGCGTCCGCCACGACGTTCGCTTTGCCAGGATGGTATTTGATAGCACAGTCATAATCGTTCAGGAGTTCAACCCAGCGACGCTGCCGCATGTTTAACACCTTCTGGTCGAAAATATGCTGAAGACTCTTGTGATCGGTATATACTTCACACTTGGTACCGTACAAGTAATGTCTCCAGATTTTCAACACAAAGACCACCGCACCCAGTTCCAAGTCATGAGTAGTGTAGTTCTTCTCATGAACTTTGAGTTGACGAGAAACATAAGCAATAACCTTCCCGCGTTGCATCAACACACAACCGAGACCACGAATAGAAGCGTCACAGTACACAACGAAGTCATCCGTACCCTCAGGTAAAGATAAGATAGGTGCAGAACAAAGTTTAAGCTTCAACATCTGAAATGCTGATTCTTGTGGTTCACCCCAGTCGAACTTTCGGTCCTTCTGGGTAAGAGTAGTGAGGGGTTGAGCGATCTTCGAAAATCCCTCAATGAAACGACGATAGTAACTCGCAAGACCTAGGAATTGCCGCACCTCAGATGGCGTCTTTGGTGCTTCCCAGTCTTTAATAGCTCCGATCTTAGCCGGATCGACATGAATTCCCAGTTCATTCACCACATGTCCTAGGAATTGAACTTCACGTAACCAAAAATCACACTTCGAGAACTTAGCATACAACTGCTCCTGTCTCAAAAGTTCCAAGACCAACCGTAGATGTTCCTCATGATCCGCCTTGTTCTTGGAATAAATCAGAATATCGTCAATGAACACGATGACGAACTTATCAAGGTAAGGTTTGCAAACGCGGTTCATTAAATCCATGAACACCGCCGGTGCGTTAGTGAGAACAAAAGGCATGACCAAGAACTCAAAATGGCCATAACGAGTGCGAAAAACAGTCTTCTGAATGTCAGCTTCCCTGACGCGTAACTGGTGATACCGGACCGCAAATCAATCTTCGAATAGTAGCTGGAGCCCTGAAGCTGGTCAAAGAGATCATCAATGCAAGGAAGAGGATAACGATTCTTGATGGTCACTTTGTTCAGCTCACGATAGTCAATACACATGCGAAGACTTCCGTCCTTCTTTACAAACAAAATAGGAGCTCCCCACGGGGAAGAACTCGGTCGGATGAAACCCTTTTCCAAGAGTTCCTGCAACTGGCTGGACAACTATTGCATCTCGGGAGGTGCAAGACGGTACGGAGCTCGGGCAATGGGAGCCGCACCCGGAGTAAGATCAATACCAAACTCAACCTGACGATGGGGAGGAAGACCAGGCAAATCATCAGGAAACACATCGGAAAAGTCACGAACCACCGGGATATCATCGATCTTCTTCTCATCGTCAGTAGAAACGTTAACAAGTGCCAGAATGGCCGAACAACCCTTCCGAAGGTACTTACGGGCTTTCATGCTAGAAATGATACTCAGCGGAGCACCGCTTTTCTCGCCCTGAACCGAAAGAATCTCTCCATCAGGGAGAGGGATCCGAATAACCTTGTCGAAACAAACGATCTCCGCACGATACAACGATAACCAATCCATGCCGACCACGACATCAAAACTACCCAGGGGTACCGGCATAAGGTCAATGGGGAAAGACAAACCCGACAGTTCCAAGCGACATTCCCTAAGGGTGTGTGTCGCTTCGATTTTCTTACCATCAGCCAATTCTATTAAGTACTTAGCCTCTAAAGGTGTGGGTACTATGTCTAGCAATCGACTAATGTCCATAGATACGAAACTCTTATCGGCACCAGAATCAAATAAGACAGAAACATAGCGATCATTAAGAAGGAACGTACCGGTAACTGTGTCTGGATCCTGCCTAGCCTCTGCAGATCCAATGACGAAAGCACATGCAGTCCTGCCTCCGCCGCCATTGTTCCCGTTACCGTTCCCGTTCTTCCCATTGTCGCCCTGTTTCAGCTTGGGACAATCACGCTTGAAATGTCCCGTGTCACCGCAGTTATAACACCCCTGCCTACCCTGAGTCCCCTGTGCAGCAGGAGCAGGAGCAGGAGCAGGAGTAGGGGTACGAGCCTGGGCCGACGGAAGTGTTGCCCTGCAATCCTTAGCCAGGTGTCCAAGCTGGTTGCACCGATGACAGCGTGCCTTATCACAGTTCCCCGAGTGATGGTAACCACACCGGTTACACTTGGGATGCTTCCCGATATACCCACCTGTCTTCTGCCCCGAAGACGATCCAGACGAATCAAACTTCTTTGCCGGCTGAGACAGCGCCGGTACAACACTCTTCCCCATACCATCCCACTTTCTCTTGTTCCCCTCAGTAACCTTCACAGCAGCACCCTTAGAGGGCAAAACACCTTCTGCCACCTTCAGGTTAGTCATCCGATGAGCTGATCGGACAACTTCAGCAATAGTGGGGAGATCCCCAGCAGCCACCAATCCGGCAATCTCCGGTACTAGCCCAGACACATAGTGCTCAATCCTCCTATACTCGGGTGTGTGCAAATCAGGGCACAACACCGCCAGCTCATTCCTCCTCACAGTGTACTCTTCGATCTCTGACCCAACCATCTTGTAGCTCTAGACTTCATGTTCCAACTTCTGTATCTCCTCTCTCGGACAATACTCACCTCTCAACAGCTGCACAAACTCCGCCCAAGGCATAGCAATAGCCTCCCCCAATCCCATGTTTTGAGTAGTAGCATTCCACCACGACAGTGCAGGCCCCTCAAATGTCACAGTAGCATACTTCACCCGGTCCCCAGCAGGACAGTTACACATGACGAACACAGACTCAACCTTCTCCAGCCATCGGAGCAGTCCCACCGCTCCCTCGGTTCCGGCGAAGTTATGGGGCTGACAATCCCGAAACTTCTTATAAGAGCACTGAGGTGGGGGTGGATTGGCACCAGCACCTGAGACACAGTACACGAGTAAAACACAAACGAAAGGACATGAAACCCAAGAATGAGGCAAGATCGACAAAAATCAACTTACCACCCATGGCATTAATCCCAGCCTGGAAATTTGCCATAGCCATGTTCACTTGCTGCTGTAGCAAGTTGTTCAGTTCCGCTTGGGTCATGTTGATGTTACCACGACCACCGCCTCCAGCACGACCACCGCCGCCAGCACGGCCAGCACGACATCCACCACCGCGAGCACCAGACATGATCTAACAAATCAAGAAATCGAGGGATTCGGAATCACTTCTAGTGTCAACCACTAGAAATTTACAAGAGTTAACTTAGGGACAAATCCAGGACCATACATCCAAACTCGAAGTCCATCGGGATTTTCATGCATTCCATTTTATTATTTCGTGTGCACCCGAAATGATAAACTGCTCTACATGGTTCTCCAGATTTACCCCTAATCCAGACTCCGGTCACCGAATATCGTCGTCTAGTAACGTGTTACGATAGGTGCAAGTGTTAGAAGGCATGTGTGTGCTAGAACCAACAAATCAGCCCCTCCTTCTTCAATCGAGAAGAAGAAGACAAGAGTAGGTAAGAACCCAAATAAAAGCGGATGATGTAACAGAGAAGTATGTTGATGATGTAAGGACACCCCGACAACGTTAGTACGTATCCCAACAATAGACCCAAAGTATGTGACCGTCTAGTGTGTGCGACTCGGCTATAGACCAGACTCTACATGCAGTCCTAGTTCACTATAACCATTGGCTCTGATACCAATCTGTCACACCCTCAAATTACCGCTTGCGGAGTTTTACCGCGAGGCGCATGACAAACCAGGATCCAAGTCAACGATCACAATAAACAACTCTCTATGAAAATTCATAACATTCAAAAGACATAGTTTTCATAAACTTAAAACCAGTAGCGGAAGCATTAACCAAGTTACAGACCATAGACCAAAAGTACCAAGTGTTATTACAAAACATGAACTAAGCCTAGACGCCAATGCAGACTCGTGCGCCTAGTTCCATTTGTGCTACCTTATCGACCTGAGAAAAACATGCCAAAAAGACGTCAACATATAATGCTGGTGAGTTCACAGGTTTGTTCAATATGTTACCAAAATGTTACCAAAACGTTACCATGTCCATACTATATCAATGTTACCAAGTACGCTAGCTAGGCGTATGTTTTGTTACTACTACGATTGGAAAACCATTACTAGACTGTTACCATGTGTTCAGCCCGATGTGTTGTAGCCATGCTACGAATGTTACCAGTTCGAGACAATATGCACCCGCCCGGACCTCCAAAGGGTCGAACCAAACAAAATTTCCTCCTTCGACCACTCGAAGTGGTCGAACCAGAACCCATGTTTATCTAGTTTTCCAGTTTGTCGTGTTTAACGCATTCTAACACATCTTAACATATGAGCATGCAACCTTTGTTTATATTTAACATATTTAAGCACGAATAATCATTTACACATCATTTAAACACATCTATGTATGTAATCCACCACATGACCCATAATCTACACATACACTTAATTAGTTCATGTAATGTCACCAACAACGGAACCCGGTACTAGTGTATTCCCAAAACTACTCCCAATGATCCTCCAGGTCATTGAACCCTGGACAATCCTAACTTGACCCGACTCAACTAACCTAGTTAAGTCCTGTTTATAAACGTTTCTCGGTAAGGTAGACTTAGATGTTACTAAAATGTTTAAGCCAAATATGTCGGGTGTCACACCAAGGATTTGACGTCCGCAACAATTTGGTCCTCGGTTAGATGGTTTTCAGGTATTTAATTTGCTTTGAAACCCGACAAAATGACACAAACCGAATAACCTGGATAAGCCAACTAAATATATTAACATACGTTTACATAAGTTGTCCTCATGAAACCATACAGCAATCAGTAACCCTAATATGAGTTGAGAAATATCAATCGACAATAAATGCTTCGTTCATGCGAGGTTTTTTTTTTTTCTTAATCGACATTATAGTTCGTTCAACTTGGTAAAGTGTATAATTATCATCATGTGTGCACAACACAATGTATGACTTTAAGTAAAATAAAAATAAATGTAAAAAGAAAAATTAACTATAAATAACGCATACAATATCCGTCTTTTAATAAAATTTGACCCACCACAGAACCACACACACAAAAAAAAAAAAAATGCTAAAAGATGTGCTTAGCTTCAAGATGGAGGAAGATATAATGTCCCAAAAGTGTTTTACTTGAATAATCTTTTTGGATCCTTCGGACCTTCTCCAATATTTAATCCTTTTGTTGGTAAATAGTTTACCATGATGCATGCTTTTTGTAGATGATATTGTGTTAGTTGCAGAAACTATGCCTGTAAACGAACCGAACGTTCATGAACTGTTCGTAAATTGTTCGGCGTGAAGTTCGTTTATGTTCGTTTATTTAGATAAATGAACGAACACGAACACAAACACAATTTTTGGTTCGTTCATTTATGTTCGTTTAATTAAATTTTCCTTTATTTTTATTATTTATTTCTCTTTGTTTAAGTAACCTTAATTCATATTATATTATATACAATATATTTGATATGTTCTAAAAATTAATCCTAACCCCAACATTCTAAACATATCAACCGCTCTCCACACTTCACAGCCCTACCTCCCTTCTTCTCCACACTCCACAACCCTACTAATTTAGATTTTGTTTTGGTTGCATTGTGATGTATTAGACTTGGTTGAATTGTGATGAATCATTATTAAACTTGTTTTTGTTTGTGTTCATTAATGTTCGTTTATGTTCATTTTTGTTCGTTTATGTTCATGAACTGTTCGTTTAGGTTTTAAATGAACTAACATAAACGAACACGAACACAACAAATTTCTTAATGAACGAACACGAACACAAAAATGTGTTCGATTATGTGTTCATGTTCGTGTTCGTTCGGTTCGTTTACAGGCCTAGCAGAAACTAAACAAATTTTGAATGCAAGGTTAGAGGAGTGGCGAGAAGCTTTAGAGGGAATGGGTTTAAGGATTAGTCGCTCTAAGACGAGTATCTCTATTGTGATTTCAGTGGGGTTAACGACGACGAGGACACACATATCACTATTCAGGGTCAGGTTGTCCCGCGGGTAACTAGGTTTAAGTACTTAGGATCATTTGTTCAAAAGGATGGGGATATAGATAGTGACGTAACACATCGCATACAAGCCGGGTGGTGTAGGTGGAGAGCAGCCACAGGAGTATTGTGATATAAGCGGTTCCCAAATAAATTGATGGGGGAATTTTACAGGACCACAATTAGACCTGCTATGTTGTATGGGACAGAGTGCTGGGCAATCAAGAAGACGCACGCACGCAAGATGGAGGTCGTAGAGATGAGGATGCTTAGGTGGATGGGCGGGCACACAAGGCTAGATCGGATTAGAAACGAGGTCTTTAAAGAGAGGTTTGGAGTGGCTAGGATATCAGACAAGATAAAGGAAGGGAGATTGAGATGGCTTGGACATGTGAAGAGGAGACGAACAACAGCACCAGTTAGAGCAGTGGAAGCATGCGTTGTAGAGGGGAGAAGGAATAGGGGCAAACCTAAATTGACATGGGATGAGCGAATTAGACAGGATCTCATAGAGTTGCATCTCTCTGAGGACATGGTCCAAGAAAGGAGTTCGTGGAGAAATAGGATTAAAGTAAGTGACTTTTAGGATTTGACACTTAGGTAGAATAACCGGGTATACTGTTCAAAATACCGCATCGTTTAATATATATAGAATAACATTATTATATGTACGCAACATACTAATAATAATAATAATAAATAATAAATTTATTTAATTCTGCTTTTCGACGTCACCCCACTCCCAGTCTCCCACACACAGGTATCAATCATCTATATAGGGTTTCATTCACTCTTTTAAATTCCTTAATATTATCTTTAGGGTCCGTCTATTGGCACCCCCCCAACTTTCTATTTCAACTCCCCTTTGAAGCGCCTCGCTTAGGCCAAAGCGAGACGCTTCAGTCACATCAATGTCAAACCAGTACGAGGTTGCATGGGAGTTTGAAAAAAAGGGGGCAAAGCGCCTCGCTTTGGTCAAAGCGAGGCGCTTGGCAACAGGGGGGGTGAATCTGGACATTTTGATGTTGGGAAGGTTTTGGTTTGAATTTTTTTTGGTTTTTTGTTTGTTTTGAAGTGTTTTTTTTTTAACTTTTTTATCTATTTAGGGTCTTTATCTATTGTAATTTTTTTAAATTTAAAAATTTTAAAAACACCGTAATAACCCGTGTTTTTTTTTTAACTTTTTATTTGATTTAGGGTCTTTATCTATTGTATTTTTTTAAAATTTAAAAAACAACGTAATAACCCTAATCAAACTATAATTAATCAAGTAATCCCAAGTTTAACCTATTAATAAAGTGTTCGATTGTCACTGTGACTGGATAAATTATTCACGGAGAAGACCTCGTCGAAGAAAGATTGAACAAATTCGCGAATTTTGATACGAATATGGTGGTTGATGGTCAACGTGGCGTCGTTTTGGTTTGTAACATGTAACTTTTATTTGGTTTGGGATTGAAAGGGTTGAGTGATCTTTTAATGTTTATAATCGAATGTTTACTGTTTGAATCTCATTGGTTTTACTGGCTTGCAATTTATAATTTGGTTTTAGTTCGTTTATTATTTATGGGTTTAATATTTATTAGACAATTAAACATTCAAAACAGACAACATATATATATAAACAAAAGATCAAATGCATAATAATAATAATAATAATAATAATAATAATAAGTTTGTCCATACAAAAAAAAATACAAGTAAAAAAGTCTACTGCGGCGGTGGTGTGGGGCCCCTGTGCTGGTCCACGGTGTGGTGGTGGGCGTAACTGTACCTGCCAATGCGCGACCATCGCCTGCATCGAGTCGACCGTCCACTCCTGAACCTCCCGGAGCTCACCGATGCAGCGATCGATGTCCTCTGCCATAAAACGCGCAGCAGGAGTGAGGTCATCATATATATGACGGGGGTACTGCTGCTGTGGTGGCGGCGGAGGAGGTGGGGGGCGTCATCGTCGTCAGCCTCGTCGTCCTGACCCGCCATCTCTACCAGGAGAGGCTCTCCCGGACGCACCTCAACGTAAGGCGGTATATCATCGAAAGTAGGAAGGGGGGTCGACGCAAAAGCCCTCCTGGTTCCGATAGCTCGAAACCGATGCACACCCTTCGAGACCTCGAAGAGGATCCCCATGCTCCGGGCATTGGCGTCACCGAGCTCTACCGATGGGATCGAGGGCAGCAACTGATGGTCGGTATCTGGCGAGATCCCCAGATGACGCGCGATGTTAGTGATGAACGCCCCGCCATGGAGATTTGCGCGAGCCTGGCGCATGTGGCAGCACTTAAAGTACTCGACCAGGGACGCGGCTAGGTTGCACGG
>JAUTDX010007062.1:0-115000 GCA_030844895.1 Ambrosia x helenae | reverse complement strand
CTTCTTATTATACCTAGCCAATCTAGAAGACTCCTGAGCAAGCTTCTCAAAGATATCATTAATAAAAGAGTTCATAATCCCCATAGCTTTGCTTGATATCCCTATATCTGGATGCACCTGCTTCAACACCTTGAATATATATATCTTATACGTCTCAACACTCTTCTTGCTCCTCTTCTTCTTCTTGTCGGCGCCTCCTGCGCCGGCTTCCTTTGGCAGCTTCTTACCGGCTTTCGGCTTCTTCTCGGCTGGAGCCTTTTCGGCGGCTGGCTTCTTCTCTGCCTTTGGCGCCATTTTTGTTTACGAAATTAGAGTTTGTAGAGAGAGAGAGTTTAGTTTAGAGAGAGAAAGTAGTGTTGGATGAGTTTGAGATGTTTTGGTGGAGAGTGGGTTGAGAGTATATGTAGTGTTGAGATGTGTTATCTGATTGGTGGATATTAGTTGTGGCGGATTGTCATCCTGGCCGTTGATTTTCAGGGGAGGTTTTTTTTTTTTTTTTTTTTTTTTTTTGTGGAACGGTTGTACATGATCTAACACCACATGACCCTTTGGACCCTCCGAAATTATATTTTCTTCTTCCGTTTGAACATTTGGCCACACAATTTTCGTTTATAAACATTTGGCCTAAGTTTAAATATAAAAAAACTGTTTTTGTGGGTGTTACATTTAAATTGGCCAAGCATGCACTTAATCCCCATACGATGTTGCAGTTTGGACTTTGGACGTTTGGTAACTTTGTCTCATATCCACCTTGATAATCAAAAGGTCAAGTTGTGCCAATTTAAAATTCGCGATTATTTATTCCGCAGTAATGAGACCTCTAATGCTGAAAAGCATGGAAAGCCGGCCCCCACTTGGGAAGGACCATACAAAATCCAAGAAATTTTGGGAAAGGGCGCCTATGCGCTTGAAAAGCTGGATGGCACGCCTGTCCTGCGCTCTTGGAACGCTGCACAACTTCGTACCTGTATTATTTGAAACATTCCTTTGTATCGTCCAAGGGCTACACACGCCTTTCTTTTTTACTTCTAATGGCATATTTTTCTATCTATTTACTGTGTTCACTACTTAGAATTTTGGTCTTCAAGGCGCAGGGCATTCTAAATACCCAACGCCGGGCTATGTAATTCATTACAAAAAACCTAAGTCCAAACCGTTTCAACAGATTATCCAAATCACAAAGAATAAAAGGTGCGCACAAAATAAAGAGGAAAAAAATTTCATTTATTGATAAAAAAAAGGCGCTAAAGGCCTTGACATATACAGGCAAACAAAAAATTACATAAAGAGCTAATCCTATTTAGAGCCGATGAAGTCGACCTGCTGCACATCATCCACATCATCATGCTGGTTTCCAGACATTCCTTCCCCAGCGGCGTCCTGACGCTCCTTCTCTATGCGTTCAACTTCAACCTATTCCGCTCGTTTTTTCCCCTTCGCCCAAACGATCGGATCCTTCAATGAAGTATCGAAGGTAACACGAAAGGGTCGGCATGTGTAACACCCCAACCGATGGCGGAAACATCGGGATGTCACGTATTGATGATTGTTCAGTAGCTCATGGTAAATAATAAATTTCATTATATGATTTAAATAAATTACATACAAATTGTTCTACAAGAATTCGTACATCAAATTGAATAAAACTATGCACACATCTTCAAGCATTAATTCAAATCTTCAAGCAAGTAGAACCTGAAACATGTTAAGTTGAAAATTTTTTGGGTCAACAAAAGTTGGTGAGAATTACATAGGTTTTGATAATCGAATAAAATTGTTGTGCAATTCATGTGTCATGGCAAATCTAGTCCATATGCGAAAACATACTAGAAGTAAATCGAGTGCATAATCAACCCTTGTGACTGTTGTATTGTGGTACATCCCATACGCTCATGGTTCACTCGTTTATATTGCAGTAACAAACACCCACGCTACCTTTGTAGGAGGCACGTATCCGAGTGGGATTGTCAGTCCAATAGATCTATCAATGTATACCGTCGGCTGATTAATGTTAATGATTATGCTAGAATATTGTGCTTACCCTAGTCATGTTTAAGACATAATGCAACATAGAAAAACACATAGACACATTGATGATTGAATTGCATAAATGATGTTGTAACATGTTTCACCCCAAAAATGGTGATAAATAGAAAAGGGGCTATGTAAAACTCACCTTAGCAAAATGTTATATCTGTTGAAAAATTGAATAGTGGTGTTGCCCAAATGTGTCACGTATCACCCTATAATAAAGTAATAAATATGTCTAAGTCTATCTATTCTACAAATGTATATGGTCTAGGGCTTTAATTTGGGGATAAATGCTTGTTTGATTAATAATAAAATGTTTTAATAAATAAGAGAAATTTGATAATTATATAAATGAAAGTATTTTTATAAAATTTGAATTTAGGAGGGTCACAATAATGTGTTTAAAGTATAAAAATAATTTTTATAAAATTATTTTCTTTAAAATAGAATATTAATTCTATTTATAACAAATTATCAAGATTTGACTTTAATATTTAAAAATACTAAAATTAAAGAATTATTAGTTTAAAATTTATATTTCTGTTCTAGATATTCAGAAATAATTTGTATAAAATTTTGGTGCAAAAATATTAAGAACTGGATTTATTATGATTTAATTATGATTAAAACTAACAAAAATTGATTAAAAATATTAAATAAATGATTTTTCAGAAATAAAAATCATTTCAGAAAAGTTTATCATTATATAAACTCAGAATAATTTTTGTGGACATTTATAAAATTATTTTGATATTTTAATGGAATTTTATAAATATAATAGAAAAAAATTGATTTAATTATTATATATATTAAATAAATTAATTTTTGAAAACTAAAAATTGTGAGTGAAACTTTTTCATCAGATTATCTTAAAATAATTTTTGTAGAATTATTAAAAAGAGTTTTAATAATTTAAAACGAATTTATAAAATATAAGTATTATATAATTACTTTTGATTGTAAAAATGAAATAAAGAAAAAGATTTGCCATTGCCGGGACTCGAACCCGCGTGGCTCGGGTAGATGGCACCAGACACAACCACCTGGTCCAGACCAGTGGTTGTGTTTGGTTTCTGTTTATTTAAAATAAATAACCTCAGAAATTCGTGTTCTCCCCCAAAATCCAAATACGAGCCCTAGATTCTGCAATCGGGCAATCCACACAACATTAACCCGATTAACCTTAGGGTTTATGTTGTGTGGGTGCCGATCAATAAAACCCTCAATCAAAATTGGACTTACAATGCTTAATCGAGCACTAACGAATGGTCAAACCCGAAGTCAAAATTCGAACAGAAACCCACGAACAGAGAGTTTTTAAGAGAAATTGGAGGTTGAGTGAAGAAGATTGGCGAGTGTAGCAGGTTTGGGGGTGTTCAATTTATAGTGACCGGGTCTGGTTCGTTGAATTGGAAACTTTGACTCGCTATTGAATGTTTGACGCGTCTAAGAGCTAAAAATGGTATGAATTGAAGGGTAATTGAACGTGTAATTACTTGTGATAGGCCGGTAATCATGATCTTCAATCAATCCTCGTCAAATTACGAGTTAATTGATATGATTTTGGTAAGTTGTTGATCTCAGTTGACTTTCCAAGTCAACTGAGATGATTCTGAAGTCATGATATAATAATAAAGTGTCGGGTTTAAAACAAGGATCCTGGGTAGAGCAGCTGGTTGTGTTGAGAGGGTTGGGCCGGCTGGACTCGGGTTCGAGTCCCGGCTCCAACAAAGTTTTAATAATTTTTTTTTTAAACAGAAGGGGGAGAGGAGTTGGGCCATGACTGATGGGCCTTGGGCTTCAGACAAGAGAGGAGTGGGCTGGCTTATTGGGTTTGAGGTGTTGGGTTTGGGTTGTGGATTGGTTTAGGGGGTTTAGTTATAGTGATTATTATTATTATTATTATTATTATTATTATTATTATTATTATTATTATCTATTAATATATATAAAAGAAAATGGTTTTGCTGACGTGGCGTCCAATGGAGGCCTCAACATTCACTTTTTTGTGCCAAGTGGCTTAATAATAGATGTTTTTTGAGGTTTTTGGAGTGTTTCCATTTTTAACCAAAAAAGAAAAAAAAAACACACGGGAAAAACGAAAACCTTCAAACCCTAAAGTTATCTCCGCCTCTTCTCATTATCTCACCATCTCTTTCTCAGCTCTCAATTATTCATCTCCTTATCCTTTACTCTCTGCCAATCTCCAGATCTTCAAAGTAAGTTCTCAATCTCATTCTTCTTCTTCCAGACGCAGGATCTTCCAAACCCTCGTCCGTTTGTATCGATTTCATCAGGTATTTTCGTTTCTTTCTCTCTCTCTCTCTCTCTCTCTCTCTCATAATATCTTCATCTTCAGGGAACATTTCACACTTCTGTTAACGGTAACCTTTGATTTGCTTTTTTTTCTCTCTTCTTTTTAGTCTACTTTTGATGCAATTTTAATACATCTGATTAAATAACTGTACATATATTCATTGATTAATAATTTCTTTCCTTAAGGTATATAACCTTACTAAATTTGATCAACAATCATTAATAGTTTAATTGACTTTTGATTGAGTTTTTTTTTTTTTTAATTGATTTTTAATTTATGCAAAAAAAAAAGTTAATAAATTTGATTTGGGTTTTGTCTATTGATTCCAGATATGGAGTGGGACTGGGAAAATCATGATATTATTTTCAGTTCCAAAAAGCTTAAACCTTTAGAAGATATTGATGATGAGTCTTTTAATCTTTATGGTGCTGTTAAAGATAATAAAACATATAGCAATATTAATGGAAGTTCAAGCTCTCCATCATTGGAGGCTTCTGTTTGCTCTTCTGAGAATGGTTGTGTAAAAGCTGTACCAAAACATGTTCTTCTATAAATGTGAAGATATCATGTATGCAAGATGTGAAAAAGGATAAATTTTTAGAGCGGAATACGTCGGTTGTTAGATGTCAAGTTGAAGGGTGCAATCTTGATCTTTCGTCTGCTAAAGATTACCATAAGAAACATCGAGTTTGTGATAATCATTCAAAATCCCCGAAAGTTGTTTTGGATGGCGTTGAACGGCGGTTCTGCCAACAATGTAGCCGGTAAGGTCTTATGCATATTGAGGGTGTATGTGGCAGTTTCCACTGTCTACTTTTGAATGGGTCGATTTGGGTTATGGTTTATTCTTACTTATCAAATGAGTCGAATCAAATGAGTCGGATCAAAGAATTTAGATAAGATTGAAATAGGTCCAATGGGTGAAAGTTGCCTTAATAATTTATTTGTGTTTTGCTTATTATAGCATCCTGAATTGTTTTGTTTCGAAAATAAGCTTATTGATGTAACAACTAACAGCTATGTTTTTGTATTCATATGTAATGGGTCAAATTAAATAATTTAGATAACAGCGAAATGGATCAACCGGGTTAAAAGTCGACTAAAGTGTATTTTTTTTAATATTTACAGCCTCTTACATTGCTTATTTAAAAAAGGTAGCTTATTATTGTATTTATATTTGTTACAATGGGCGCAAATGTATGTCGGCCAACCTGAACCGACCCATCTCAACCAGTTTTAAAACAACACATTTCATTGACTGGTACAGATTTCACTTAGGGATGCATAATATTTTTTTTTTTCAATTCATCTTCGGGTTTTGGGTAGCGTCATTGCTTCTTTGTTTGTAATTAGTTTGATATTGTTTGTTGCTTTCAATTCATCTTTTTTTTTTTTGTTTACTCTGTTCATATGTAGTACACTTTCAGTGTTAAGTAATCTTTTTAACTTACCCTACCATTCTGACAGTATGCTTCACTTTGTTTAGATTGCAGCCGTCGTATACCTATACCGTCAACAAATCATTGATCTACCGATCAAAGGTAAAAGATTTTCTCCATTTGTATTCCTACTTCATAATTCCATTTGTATGTTTTTCTTTTCTGTATGCGATTTATATTCTTCGTGATTTGAACTTCAATCGGAACCCTAATTGTTCTTTGTGTTCAAGTTTTCTGTTTAGCATGGTTTAAAAAAAACGGGTGAGGCGTACGCCTCGAGGCGCGCCTCAAGGCGATTCTATAAGAAAACGAATCTGAGATGGCGCCTCAGGGTGTTATTTTGTACATGCGCCTCATAGAGCTAAGGCGGTAACTAGAACTGCGCCTCAAGTGCGCCTCATGGGTTTTTGATGTTTATTTTTTATGTTTTGAACCTTTTGTGTCAATTTCAAGCATTCCATATCTTTTTAATGTTTGTTTTTGATGAATCTAATGACGAAATGAGTTAGAATTTCATTTTTTATAAAATATATAATATTTATATTTATTTTTTAGTTCCGCATCGGTTCGCCTCGAGGCGTACACCTCATGAGGCAAAGGGAAAACGCCTCGAGGCACAATTCCGTACTTTTAAACCTTGCTGTTTAGATTTTATAATAATTTTGTTCATAATTGACTCTTACAATGGTTTTGGAATATTACTATTATACATGTGCATATGACATCATGATTTGAGGGTTTAATTGATTGGAATTCGTTGATATTAGCCATGGTACTTGAGGTACGTTCTTCAATTCGACCCATATATATATATATATATATATATATATATATATATATATATATATATAGTTTCTGCTGCATTCACCCCTTTTTATTTTAAAATCTAGGGTTTAATATTGTGATTTGTAAATCAGGCGACAATGATCTGCATTGATAATTCTGAATGGATGCGTAACGGAGATTATTCACCAACTAGGTTTCAGGCTCAAGCTGATGCAGTTAATCTTATTTGTGGCGCTAAAACCCAGGTTTCATATACATGTGTTTTATATACATTGAAGTATGTGCGTTTATTGGTGATTTATAGGGTTTTGTTTTGTTTTGTTGTTGTGCAGAACGAGATGAAGAAGCTCTCAAATATTGGTGTCGCATTGATGATCCTAAGGGATTTAAGCTTGAGTTCTTCTTCAACACCAATCCATTTTTTAAGAACTATGTTTTGACCGAAGTATATCATATGATTGATGATGATGAGCCTATTTTGGAGAAGGCCATAGGGTAACTCATTATATTCTAAATTCTAATATAAATAGACAATCTATAATGTGTTTTTTAATTCTTAGTTTTGTGTTATATATGTCACTTTGCAGGACTGAAATCGAATGGTTACCTGGAAAAATGCTTGACACAAAAGATACTGAAAAAGAAACCGAAAAAGGGATCAAAAAATGCCAAACCCATTACTAAAACAGAAAGCTGTGAGAGTTTTTTCAACTTTTTTAACCCTCCACAATTGCCCGAAGACAAGGATGAGATTGATGAAGAAATGGTAAAATCATATGGCAAAGAAGTCATTTAAATTATCGATCGACTTTTTTTTTAATCTCAGTTTGTTTCATAATTGTGGCAATTATCTGATTTGGCAGGCCGAGGAACTTCAGAATCAAATGGAACAAGACTACGACATTGGGTGAGTTTTTATATGGCAATCTGCAAGAAGCGCAAAATGAAATGTACGCTTTATTTTGGTTTGCGCAACCAGCTATCGAGGGCGCTGTCAGCATCTCCCTGAGCTCGCACGAAACCGCATAGGGCAAAAGTGGAGAATTGGCCAGTGTATCGGCCAGATTCGTCCAAATGACCAACGTTAATTTGGACTGAAGCATGATCCTTTGAAGTGATCAACCTGTTAGTGGCAGAGAACTTCCTAGGGATATAGAGATCCATGTTTTGCCCTTCTTCGTTTTGCATTTTCGCTAAGTCGTTAAGAACCAACTAAGTCTTTGATTAAGATTGTTTAATTGGCGGAGAGCTGCTCTGCAAGAGGGATATAGAGATCCATGTAAACTTGCAGTCTTCTTCTGGGCAAAAGGTGATATAACATGGTTAATCCTTTTTTTGTTGTTTAATTTGCTTTAAACCTATGATTTATTCTGAATGTTGTTGTGAACTCCAGAAGGGTGGCATTGTGCATGCCCGTGCTGAACAGGGTGAGCGGCCGCCTGAGTGCAAGCAACAATAGGTGCACAAATTTGGTGCTCAAGTGGTGCTGTTTTGGGGTTAATATATTTGTCTGTTTATTGAGCGTTTAAAAAGTTGATTTGTACTTGAAAAGGTGTGTAGATAGCTACATTAATATCTAGAAATATTATTGCGATGGAAAAGATTTTGAGACAAAAAGCTAAAGGCATCTATCTACTATCTTAACTCGAGAGGGGATTAGATCTTCGAAGCACGGGTTTTAGCAATGTTTTGAATATGTTACCTAAATGCATTTCTGTTTCGATCCTGTCTTCAAGAACCAAGTCATTTTCTTTTCTCTGTTTTTTTCAACAGGTAACAACATAAGAGACTGAGAATTAATCTAAATTTTCATTTCATGAACAATCTGCACATGGCCCTTTTTACTGTTGGAGCAAGATGGAGGGCTGTCAATGGTGGATTATCTTCCATTGATGAAGTTAAGCTACTTAGATGTGATGGCACTGTTAACTTTTCTTCGCCGGCGAGTGTTTGGTCTTTCGGTTTTTGGTTGTTTGAGGTATTCTGTCACCACAAGGTATTTTTCGCTCTCATACGTGACGACACTGGTAGTTTTCTAACTGTTTCGGCCGCAACCTACGATTGTCGGTCACGATGTTGTTGTTGTCTGTTGGCCATGGCTTAACACATGGGTTGGTTTAAAAAAATGGTAATTTTACGAGTCAATTTTGCTCGGTCGATCTGAGTACACAAGACTTGCATTTCTGAGGTTTGTTGGTAATGTTTCTTACTTTATGTTGTGGGTTTATTCACTTGAATTAACAGGTTCATTTGTGTTGTAATGATTCAGGAGTTATCGGCAATGCAGGAGATGCTTGGGTTGACATTAGAACAAGTCCTGACTCGCTTCATAAACGAGGTGTTTCAGTCGAATATACGGTCGTGCAGACCTACGCTCCAGAATATACCTCAGTAATCCTCTACCTGTATGTTTTAGTAATTAGCAAATTATGAAGGTTTAGATATGTGGCTTTATACAATTATATATTTCGTATTTTATAAAATATATAAACTAGCAGATTTCAAGTAAAAAAAAAAAAAAATCATGTGTTACTATATTAGTCATTTAGTTATTGTCATTTAGAATTTGTAAATTTGGTAGTGATGTAATGAGGTATGTTTCAGATCTTTGATTGATACGGAAATTCTATCATGTTTACAAGACTTTGGTTCTTAACCTGAACTATTTTCTCACCCGGTCCGCCAAAAATACCTGCATTCGCGAGATTCATTGCTTTTGGTTTCGGCCGTTAGAGTAGCCTCTACACATCCTTAGCAGGTATCTTTATTTATTTGTGTCGCATATTTCAAGTGTGTTATTTATTTTGTTTAGTTGTTTAATTCTTCCTTTTACTAAGTTCATCAGGTGTGTGAGTTTTGCATTGATAAATGATAGACTATGTTATGGTTGGCAAGCTACATTTGTTGTGCTCAATTCCATGGTTCCTAAGTTTCAAATACTTTTTTACTGTATTTGTTTCTTAAGTTGACTCTATATCATGGAAATTCATTACTTTAATAATAGTTATTATCTTAGGTGGCTTATGTTGGCAAATGTTATTATGAATGGGTAGAGATATATATGTTTGATGGGATGTTTAATTAATATATATGGTTAACTTTGCTATTTTGTAGAGTTATTTCAAAGAGATGTTCAAGAACCTGGAATTTTGAGCCGAACTCAAAACCTCATTACATTTGTTTATTGGTCTATTTATTTTAGTTTTCCTTCCGTGTTAAAATTATTTTCTCTTTGTGTTGTATTATCAAATAGCATATTAATGGATGAATAGTGTAGAAGTAGGTTTGGGTACTCTTTCTATATGGAATATGTGATTTCATTCTATAATTGTTTTTATAATTCTTTAACAAAATTAATAGCTGTCAACCACTTTCTCATAATGCTCAATGACAAGTGACATTAAATATTATTAAATTTCAACCCCGGGACGCTCCCGGGTGGTCAGCTAGTTATATATATATATATATATATATACATATATATATATATATAAATTGTGTGTTAGGAATAGTGTATGAAATAAAGCTTTTACGTAAAAAAAAGATTTGGGGAAATTTTTGCGATGTTACAGCATGGCGGTTGTAATCCACCACCACCTGAAGAATGGGGAACTCGACCTTTTCAAATTTGGCGAGTTCCGCCTCGTATTCCTTCTTCAGGGGCTTGTCGAAGTGCTCCGCCTCACCAATGTTACCGCCATTCTTACAATGGTGGAAAACTTCTTCGTACCCGTCCCCGAACCCATATGCAAATGTAGCAGCGGCGATGGCAGCAACTTGATCCCCAAGCTTGGGAATGACCTTACCATCCCTAGCGCCTCCCGTTGGGGTGGTCTTCAGCACTTCTTTATTTCGGGCAGCATCATCGGCCCGTTTCTTGGCATCCGCCTCTGCCCTCTCCTTTTCAAGACGGACCTTCATCGGCCTTCGCCCTGTCCTCAGCCTCTTCCTTCTCCTTCCAGAGCCTCTCCTCCTCCTTCTTTCGCTCCGCCTCAGCAACTTCCTCCTCAGTAGGAGTTGGCGGGGTGAAACAAGGTATAATCTTGGGCGCCACCACTGTGAGGAAAACAAGCAAATTAAAAACACAAGCATCAAAAGTAAGGAAATTTAAAAAGGAAGGCGCTACTTACGAGGAGTCTTCTTCAACATCTTATGAATAACGGGCACGCGCGTAGGGGGGGTGGTAATATTGATATAGAACTGGGGGAGAGTATCCTTAGGATCAACCTTGGTGGGGATCGTCTCCCCAGTTCCCTTGCCGCTTCCCTCTCTTGTTTTGGAGCACCATTCGCTCCGCGAGGACATATATTCACGACGACTTTTGCGGTGCACCAATTTATCATCAGACGCCTCATTGCCGGAAGAGGGCGCATCCTTCCTCTTTTCCCTGCACTCGTCGACTCGGAATCAGATACTTCTAATTTAGACTTAGAAGCCCAAGTATGGGTCCGCGGAATGGTTTTCCAGCGCCCGCGACCCCTGGAAGTCTGCGAACAATGTTGCAACCCTCCAGATGATCTAGTGGACTCTGAGTCAGAGATATTAACGCACGGGATACCGCATGGCGCCACATAACTAAGGGGATCGGGGTTAGGGTACTCACGTGTAAGGTTGAAGTGTGGAGGTGCATCATCCAGCCACGGATAGTAAAATCTCCCCGCCAGCTCATCAAGAACAGAGGCTTCATCCTTTGGCACTGACCTCCACTCCAGCTTCGCATTTCTGCGCGCCACAAAGGCATCCAACTTGGACACACTTGTAAACAAAAATAACAAATGAGGCGACAAAAACTTAACAAAGAAATTTTATATCAAGAGCACCAAACTGAGCTTACCCTCCCCACGGAAGTAAGGCTCTTGACCTGGCCGCAAGCTTATGCGGCTCATCCCCATGAGCGCGAATAACGCCTCCTTGCAGGTTGCAATCTCAAATGGAGACGCATTTGTGGTCAGCGCGATAAACCACAGCTCCTCCTTGTAACCAGCCATCACCACGTGGTCCTTCACTTTCTCACACTCTGCCAACACTTTCCAGGGCTTTGCCACTGGAATAACGCCCCTCTTCACGTAGAAAAACTTTTCCTTCCAATCGTGAAAGGATTTGGGGACGGAGGAGGCGAGCGGGGTCACCTTGGGCCGCAGCTTAAAAGTAAACCACGTCTCATCCTTCACCATTTAGTATAAGACATTGAACCGGTCAATAGTCGGTTCGATATCCATGGCGCGGTAGCACGCCTCGAAGTGTACCAGTCTCAGCATTCCAAAGGCGCTGAGCTGGGTGACAGCCACACAATATGTAACCAGAGAATCTATCTAGAAACAGGTGGCTGGAAGATAGAAGCCACACTTAACAAAGTGGGCTTCGTATAAGGCAATCTTGCCTTCTGTGGGGATCAGAATAGTTTGACCGACACCAGGAAGTTCCGATTCCCACTCCGACAAGATCTTCAAGCCGGCATAAAACTCATCGAAGTTTTGCTTCTTCCACTTGAACGGGGTGTTAAACATCAACCTTTTCTCCTTGGTCTTCTCCACCATAACCGGCTGTTCTGGGTTTTGCCCAGACGAGTAAGACCCAGAAACAGAAGCTCCTGACATTTTAAATGAGGAAAATGGATGCAAAGCAAAACGAAAAGAGAAATATTGGGTGGAATCTGAAAAATCCGGTCGGAAAAACTCAACGGTCCGCCGGAAAAGATGAAGATTGGCCGGAAACTTCAAAGAGCACACCGAAATATTTGAAGATAAGAAGAGAATTGGAGAGCAAATTCTCGGGAAAGTTGGAAAAAATGAGGAGAGAAAGGGGGAATGGATATTTATATCCATCACATTTAATGCGATGTGTCCCAGCTGGAAGCCACGAACAGATGAAGAGTCATCTGGAAGCTCAAGATGTCGCCACATGTCCCACTTGAGCAAATAACCTGTAGCACAAACGCGCGTGGTCTTGCATGCGCCTGACACACAACGCGGGTTGCACTCGCCACATGTCATCATCCTGCATGATGCCAGCTGCCCTCAAGCGTGTGACTCTCCACGTGCCTGACACATCTTGTCCTTCACTCGCCACATGTCAGTAGTCTACAGAATGGAAGTCCCACTCGCGCGTGTGGATGGCTACGCGCCTGACACACGAAGAAAAAGGACACCATCACGTGCTGACGTGAGTGTCATCATGATAGACATGCCTTCTGTCAACTGAAACGTCATCCACCCACCTCGGCTTTCTCAACACGCCTCCTTGGTTTCCCCCAAATTTATGACACCTTTTCAAATTCTCGGTGCATTAACTCTCAATCATTCCCATATTTAATACAAGTATGGGACCACATTACCTTCACTAAAAGGGGAGACACGTCATCCGTAGGGTTACACTTCACAGCCAGGCATGCCACGTCATCACCTGGCGCTGGTTTGATGTAAATCCAAAAGACGTTCTTCGCCGGATTTACACTTTCACAGCCAGGCATGTCACGTCATCACCTGGCACTGGTTTGACGTAAATCCAAAAGACGTTCTCTGCCGGATTTACACTTTCAAAATCAGGCATGCCACGTCAACAACTGGCGCTGGTTTGACGTAAATCCAAAAGATGTTCTCCGTCAGATTTACACTATCACAGCCAGGGATGCCACGTCATCAATTTACATGATCCACATGCGCATAAATAAAAATGATTCACTCCTTTGTCATTATTTACATGCAAAGACCAGAGGTAATGGTCTCCTCCCTCTTCCTGAAGCTAAAGGAACATATGGAAAATCCAAAATAGAAAGACAAAAGGTCTGTTTTTATCTTGATATATGTTAAAGAGCTGCAACGTGCACTCTTTAAAAACACAAAATGTGGATAAGCTTTCACCCACCCAGTGCAACATCATAGTCCAGGTCCGCACCAGACCTCTCAGCAAGACTAGGAGAGACACTGGACTGGGGGAGGGGGATCTTGAAAGGGTAGGGTACCAATTCTGGCACGCAGGCGCACCCTACCCCACAACATTGCTATCATAATACACCTGCGAAGTGTTTGCCATTCGAAATGATAACTTCAAGATCATAACACACCTCCGCGGAGTTCAGCTTTGATGAGCATCACATGCGGAGTGCAATCCGTCCGCGCCATCTCCTAGCCAAATCTGGTGATGGTCACCCGCGGAATATAACAGCTCGCTGCGCCAAGGTGCAGCTCCCCTTGAGCCCCACTTGCTGCACTACCTCCTATGTGCCAGACGTCACTTCAGCCAATCTTCTAGACGAAGCTAGCCGCCTGACATCCTTTACGAGCAAGAAGAAAAGGAGGTCCCTGATCGCGATGGTCGTTTCACCTTTGGACATTATTTCTGATCGCGATGGTCGTTTCACCTCTCACTTTTGGGGATCTCTACAAGATGCTTTGGGTACCAAGTTGAACCTGAGCACTGCTTATCACCCTCAAACGGATGGTCAGACTGAACGAACCATCCAGACACTTGAGGACATGCTCAGGGCATGTGTCATCGATTTTGGTGGCGCATGGGATTCTCATCTTCCTTTGGTTGAGTTTTCATACAACAACAGTTATCACGCCAGCATTAACATGGCTCCTTTTGAGGCACTCTATGGTCGGAAATGTCGTTCACCTGTCTGTTGGACTGAGGTTGGTGAAGCTCGTATTACTGGACCCGAACTAATCCAGGAAACCACAGACAAAATCCAGCTTATTCAGGATAATCTTCTCAAGGCTAGAAGTCGCCAAAAGAGTTATGCTGATAAACGACGTAAACCCTTGGAATTTCAAGTTGGGGATCTTGTGCTACTTAAGGTATCCCCTTGGAAGGGAGTTATTCGTTTCGGTAGAAAGGGAAAACTAGCTCCTCGTTACGTAGGTCCCTTCAAAATTCTTGACAGAGTTGGAAAAGTGGCTTACAAACTTGATCTTCCACCTGAGCTAAGCAATGTTCATCCGACCTTCCATGTTTCGAATCTCAAGAAATGCTTAGCAGATGAGAACCTTCATGTTCCTCTTGAGGATGTGCAAATCGATGAAAGCATGCACATTATCGAGAAACCCGTTGAGATTGTTGACACTGGAGTCAAGAAACTCAAGCGCAGTCGTATTCCGATCGTTAAGGTTCGTTGGGAATCTAAACAAGGCCCAGAGTTCACTTGGGAACGTAAAGACCAGATGAAGTCGAAGTATCCACATCTTTTTCCACCAGACTCTCCAACTCCAACTTCGGGACGAAGTTCCTAAAAGTAGGGGAGACTGTAACATTACGCATTAAAAACTTGTACGTTACACGTTCGCATTTAATAAAACGTCAAGTTTTCATCTTATATTCGCATTTAATTATTTTGTCGCGATTGTGGAACCCTAATACTATATATATAATATAATATATGTGTGTTGGTTTGTAAAATGTCAAAAAAATAATAAAATGCTTTGGCCGGGGTTCGAACCCGCGCCAAAGCCAAACACACACACATGCACAACCAACTCGGCTGGACTATCTTTTTGGAAATAACCCGGACACTTATTATATTTATGCACATTTTAAGAACCTTCACAGTTGACAAGGAAAGTCAACTGTGGGTTCGCGTATGATCCAAGCTCGTGCATTAACAGGTAATTGATCTATAATTGGTAAATTTTGTTGATTACCGGCCTTGTGCAACACGATTACACGCCAATTACATCTAATCGTTGACCAATTGATTCAATTATACGCGTATGATATTAATCAAGGTCAAACTTTCCAATTAACCATAACCATTGAACCTCAGTATAAATAGACCACCTACGAACCTTGATTACTCGCTCACAACTCTCTCTCAACCTCCAATTCTCTCTGAATCACTCTGATTATTATTATTGTGCTCGTCGTTTGACTTTTGCTTTGACCCGACTATTACACTCAATTCATCACTGTGAGTTACTTTTCTTGTGTGGGTTTCATTAATCGGCGATCAAACAACAAAAGCCCCATCATTAATCGGGCTCTAGTTTTCTGAATTGTTTGATTGCAAATTCTAGGGTTCATACGTGTTAATTGGGGATAAATCTGGAATCGCGTATTGTATTTATTTATTTTAAACAGAAGATATCACAACCACCGGCCTAGGCCAAGTGGTTGTGACCTTGGTCCACCACAGAGGTTACCCGGGTTCGAGTCCCGGCTCTGACCACTTTTTGTTCTTTTCTTTTCTTTTCTTTTCTTTTTTTAAAACAACAATTATATTTATATATATATATATTAAACCTTTTAATCTTTTAAATTCATTTTAAAATATCAAAACTATTTTATAAATTCTAAAAAAAATTATATTTGTTTAATCTGTGATAAAAGTTTTATTTACAATTTTTATTTTTCAGAAATTCTTTTATTTAATATTTATAATAATTAAATCATTTTTATACTATTATATTTATAAAAAATCCATTTATATATCAAAACAATTTTATTAAATTCTCCAAAATTTATCCTGACTTTTTATAAAGTCAAACTTTACTGAAATAATTTTTAATTCAGTAAAATCATTTATTTTATATTTTTAATCAATTTTTGTTAGATTTAATCATAATTAAATCATAATAAATCCAATTTTCATCATTTTTACACCAAAATTTTATACAAATTATTTTTAATTATTTAGAACAGAAATATGATTTTTAAAATAGGAATTCTTTAATTTTAGTATTTTTGAATATTAAAGTTAAATATTGGCTATTTATAAATAAATAGATTTAAAAATCTATTTTAAATAAAATAATTTTATAAAAATTATTTTTATGCTTCAAACACCTTAATGTGCACATTCAAAATCCAAATTTTATAAAAAGACTTTCTTTCATTAATTATCAAATTTTCCTTTATTAATTAACATTTTAATTTAAATTCAACAATTGATTATCCCCAAATCGAAACCCTAGGATACACTTGTAAGTTAATTAGACTTAGACTTATTATATATTACCTTATTATAGGGTGATATTTGGAATCATTTTGGGCAACACAATTATTTCATCTTTTCAACAAGTTTAACATTTGCTAAGGTGAGTTTTACATAGCCCCTTTTATTTATCACCATTTTTGGGGTGAAACATGTTATAACATTATCATTGCAATTCAATCATCAATGTGTCTATGTGTTTTCTATGTTGCATTATGTCTTGAGCATGATTAGAGTAAGCACCATTCTAGCATAATCATTAACATTGATCAGCCGACGGTATACATTGATAGATCTATTGGACTGACAATCCCACCCGGATACGTGCCTCCTACAAAGGTTACGTGGGTGTTTGTTATCGCATAACATATTCAATTGGACCATAAGTGTATGGTATGTATCATTTTATAACAGTCAACAGGGTTGATTATGCACTCGATTTATTTCTAGTATGTTCTCACATATGGGCTAGATTAACATGACACATGAATTGCACAACATTTTATTCATTTTATTATCAAAAACCTATGTAATTCTCACCAACTTATGTTGACCCAAAATACTTTCAAAATTAACATGTTTCAGGTAACAATGAAGCTGAGGCTTGAGTTAGCATGAGGATTTTACTTGAAGTTTATTTGAAGTTATTGAAGTTGTTATTTGATATTATGTATTTGAATTCTTAGACATCATTTCACATTTTGGATATTATGTTTGAATAAATTATTTAAAATTTATATTATACCATGTGCTACTGAAAACAATCATCAATACGTGGCACCCCGATGTTTCCGCCATCGGTTGGGGTGTTACAGATTGGTATCAGAGCCAGGTTATAGGGAATTAGGTTATTAGAAATAATCTAGACTATAACCTTAGGGACTAAAACAGTACTTGCTTCTCCTACTTGTAACCCTAATTGCTTCCCTAATCCTATCCTTATCCTATGCCTTATAACCCTAAACCTACATATGATTATTCTTATCTGTCTGCTGCAATCCTGATCCACCATTAGATTAATAGGACAAAATCCTCAGGTTTAACCTGAACCCCCTTGAGATCTCGTCGAAGTTCTAGATTTTAATAACGAACACGTGCAATCTGGAAGGGTGAACGCCTGTATTCTGAGTCTTCTGTCTAGGATGGCATTGCGCATATATCCCAATCAGACGAGGGACCCGGATGCCTACCTGGGAATTCTCGGGATGAGTGTTCACTTATAGGCTAAAGCATGTCTTCATATGTTATTAGAATTTAGAATCTTTGATAAGTCAACGTTTTCGTTTATTCGTTTTAATTAATGAATAAATGATTACATTCCTTATATAAACTCTCATTCATTTCATTGTGTCTATTACAGATCATGCCTCCTCGTCGCAGCACTCGCAACAACAATGGTGAGAACCACGAAGAAGGTGGTGACAACCATAACCACAACCATGACCAAGCTCCTAACCACAACAACAATGGGGTCGATGCTCAACTGGCTGCGATCATTTCTCAACAAATGGCGCAGCAAATCGCAACTCTGGTTCCCAATTTACTTGCTCAGGTCATCCAATTGAACGGCAACGGGAATGGTCACAACAATGGGAACGGGAATGGCAATGGCAATGGAAATGGACCCCAAGCTTGCACCCTTAAGCATTTCAACTCTTGTAACCCTCCAAAGTTCAGCGGTGAAGAAGGAGCTACTGGACTCCTCCAATGGTTTGAGGGTATTGAGAATACCTTCATCAACAGTGAGTGCCCCAACAATTTCAAGGTTCGTTACGCCATGAGTGTTCTCCATAAACGAGCACTCACTTGGTGGAATGAAGAAAAGCGTACTCGTGGGGCCGAGGTGGCTCTTGCTATGACATGGGACCAAGTCAAAGAGATCATGAAAGAGGAGTTCTGTCCTCGCAATGAAGTTAAAAAGCTTGAGGATGAGTTCCACACCTTAGCTCAAGATAGTGGGGAAAACCTTGCCTACAACACCCGCTTTCATGAGCTTAGCTTATTGTTGCCTCACAAAGTTACTCCTCTGCCGGTAGCCATCGAGAAGTACATCGGTGGTCTGCCCATGCAAATCCAGGACACCGTTTGGGGTAGAAATCCTGCAACTCTGGAAGAAGCCAAACGTCTAGCGGCCACTCTTACTGATAATCACGTGAAGAACGGTACTCTCGTTCGCAAGGGCACTAAGAAGACTGTTGCCAAAGACACTCCACAGCCTGCAATTGAAGTCAAGCCTGAGACCTCAAGCAACAAAAAGCGCAAGGCTAGAAACTATATGGTTGCTGCTACTCCACCTGCTGCCCAAAACCCAGCCAAGAAACCATACACCGGACCTCACCCTTTGTGCAACACTTGCAAGTACCACCATCCCACGCAGGTGCCATGTCGATTTTGTACTAAGTGTCAAAGATATGGTCACCTGGTGAACGTCTGTCGATCTCCTGCTACCCAAGACAACAACAACCCAGCTCCCAACCAACAAAACAACAGGCCTACTCGTGGTCAATGCTACGAGTGTGGTAACCCTAATCACTACATCAACAACTGCCCTAATCGTAACCGCAACCAAAACCAAAATCAGAACCAAAACCAAAACCAGAACCGCAACCAGAACCAAGGTGCTCGAGGTCGCGCCTACAATCTCAACGCTAACCAGGCTCGTGACAACAACGAAGTGGTGAATGGTACGTTTCTCATTAATAACCACTATGCATCCATATTATTTGATTCAGGAGCTGATAAGTCATTCGTGTCACTGAAGTTTGAACCTTTACTTAACTTACCCCACACTAATCTAGAAGACCCTTTCGTGGTAGAGGTAGCTAACGGGAAGTCTATTTCGATCGACTCTATTATTCGTAACTGCTTGTTGAATCTCGATGATCATACCTTCCCTATCGATCTCATCCCCATGCATCTTGGTAGTTTTGATGTTATAGTAGGCATGGACTGGTTGTCAACTCATCGTGCCGAAATTCTGTGCTTCGAGAAAGTCATACGCATTCCTCTCGAATCTGGTGAGATTTTAAAGATCTATGGTGAGAAACCCTGTGGTGAGCTTAAGCTTATGTCTTGTACTACTGCCCAAAAGTACTTACGAAAGGGGTATACAGCCTTCTTAGCTAATGTGATAGAGAAGAAGGACAAAGGCAAAAGTATCCAAGACATTCCTATTATTCGAGACTATCCTGAAGTCTTTCCAGAGGATTTACCTGGTTTGCCTCCTGCTCGACAAGTGGAGTTTCGTATTGATCTTGTTCCTGGTGCTAATCCTATCGCTAAAGCTCCTTATCGTCTTGCACCCTCTGAGATGCAAGAACTTGCTAGTCAATTACAGGAACTTTCTGATAAAGGGTTCATTCGCCCTAGTTCTTCTCCATGGGGAGCCCCTGTCTTATTCGTTAAAAAGAAGGATGGTTCTCTTCGGATGTGTATTGACTACCGTGAACTCAACAAACTCACCATCAAGAATCGTTATCCACTTCCTAGGATTGACGATCTCTTCGATCAACTTCAAGGAGCAACCCACTTCTCGAAGATTGATCTCCGTTCTGGTTATCATCAGCTTAGAGTCCACGATGAAGATATTCCCAAGACAGCTTTTCGCACTCGCTACGGTCACTATGAATTCATGGTTATGCCTTTTGGGTTGACCAATGCTCCCGCAGTATTTATGGATTTGATGAATCGGGTTTGTAGACCCTATCTCGACAAATTCGTGATCGTTTTCATCGATGATATTTTGATTTACTCTAAATCAAAATCCGATCACGAGCAACATCTTCACTCTATCTTGAGTCTCCTAAAGAAAGAACAACTGTACGCCAAGTTCTCAAAATGTGAATTTTGGCTTAAGGAAGTTCAATTTTTGGGACATGTCATTGATATGAACGGAATTCATGTTGATCCTGCAAAGATCGAAGCTGTGAAAAATTGGAGTGTTCCTACCACTCCAACGGAAGTCCGTTCTTTTCTTGGGTTGGCTGGTTATTATCGTCGATTCATCGCCAATTTCTCCAAGATCGCTGTTCCTCTCACTACCTTAACTCACAAGGGTAAACCCTATGAGTGGGGACCTAAGCAAGAGGAAGCATTTGAAACTCTTAAGCTGAAACTCTGTGAAGCTCCTATCTTGTCTCTACCTGACGGTAATGATGATTTCGTGGTCTACTGTGATGCATCGAACCAGGGTCTTGGTTGTGTTCTCATGCAACGAGGAAAGGTTATTGCTTATGCGTCTCGACAACTCAAGACTCACGAGAAAAATTATACCACCCATGATCTTGAATTGGGCGCTGTTGTCTTTGCACTCAAGATTTGGAGACATTATCTGTATGGGACCAAATGTGTGGTGTTCACGGACCACAAAAGTCTCCAACATGTCTTCGATCAAAAGAATCTTAACATGAGGCAACGACGTTGGGTTGAATTACTTAACGACTATGATTGCGAAATTCGCTACCATCCTGGCAAGGCGAATGTTGTGGCTGACGCACTTAGTCGTAAAGAGCGTGTCAAACTCCAATGTGCGAGAGTTCGTACTGATCTTCAAGATCGCATTCTCCAGGCTCAACACACATCAGTCACCCAAGGTAACATGTACGATGAAATGTCTTGTGGTGCTGAGACTCAACTTGAAACCAAACCCGATGGTCTCCTTTATTTCCTTAACCGACTGTGGATTCCCGACCGTGATGATCTTCGTACTTTTCTCATGAACGAGGCTCATAAGTCTCGTTATTCTATTCATCCTGGAGCTGACAAGATGTATCAAGATCTTCGTTATTCTTATTGGTGGCCTGGTATGAAGAAAGACATTGCTCTTTTCGTTGCAAAATGCCTCACTTGTTCCAAGGTTAAGGCTGAACATCAACGACCATCTGGTATGCTTGAACAACCAGAGATTCCTGTCTGGAAATGGGAGAGCATAGCTATGGATTTCATCACCAAACTCCCTCGCACACCCAAAGGTTTTGACAGTATTTGGGTAATCGTCGATCGTTTGACCAAGTCAGCTCACTTTCTACCTATTCGTGAGAAGTATTCTGTGGAAAAGTTGGCAAAGATGTACGTAAGTGAAATCGTATGTCGTCACGGTATACCTTTGGACATTATTTCTGATCGCGATGGTCGTTTCACCTCTCACTTTTGGGGATCTCTACAAGATGCTTTGGGTACCAAGTTGAACCTGAGCACTGCTTATCACCCTCAAACGGATGGTCAGACTGAACGAACCATCCAGACACTTGAGGACATGCTCAGGGCATGTGTCATCGATTTTGGTGGCGCATGGGATTCTCATCTTCCTTTGGTTGAGTTTTCATACAACAACAGTTATCACGCCAGCATTAACATGGCTCCTTTTGAGGCACTCTATGGTCGGAAATGTCGTTCACCTGTCTGTTGGACTGAGGTTGGTGAAGCTCGTATTACTGGACCCGAACTAATCCAGGAAACCACAGACAAAATCCAGCTTATTCAGGATAATCTTCTCAAGGCTAGAAGTCGCCAAAAGAGTTATGCTGATAAACGACGTAAACCCTTGGAATTTCAAGTTGGGGATCTTGTGCTACTTAAGGTATCCCCTTGGAAGGGAGTTATTCGTTTCGGTAGAAAGGGAAAACTAGCTCCTCGTTACGTAGGTCCCTTCAAAATTCTTGACAGAGTTGGAAAAGTGGCTTACAAACTTGATCTTCCACCTGAGCTAAGCAATGTTCATCCGACCTTCCATGTTTCGAATCTCAAGAAATGCTTAGCAGATGAGAACCTTCATGTTCCTCTTGAGGATGTGCAAATCGATGAAAGCATGCACATTATCGAGAAACCCGTTGAGATTGTTGACACTGGAGTCAAGAAACTCAAGCGCAGTCGTATTCCGATCGTTAAGGTTCGTTGGGAATCTAAACAAGGCCCAGAGTTCACTTGGGAACGTAAAGACCAGATGAAGTCGAAGTATCCACATCTTTTTCCACCAGACTCTCCAACTCCAACTTCGGGACGAAGTTCCTAAAAGTAGGGGAGACTGTAACATTACGCATTAAAAACTTGTACGTTACACGTTCGCATTTAATAAAACGTCAAGTTTTCATCTTATATTCGCATTTAATTATTTTGTCGCGATTGTGGAACCCTAATACTATATATATAATATAATATATGTGTGTTGGTTTGTAAAATGTCAAAAAAATAATAAAATGCTTTGGCCGGGGTTCGAACCCGCGCCAAAGCCAAACACACACACATGCACAACCAACTCGGCTGGACTATCTTTTTGGAAATAACCCGGACACTTATTATATTTATGCACATTTTAAGAACCTTCACAGTTGACAAGGAAAGTCAACTGTGGGTTCGCGTATGATCCAAGCTCGTGCATTAACAGGTAATTGATCTATAATTGGTAAATTTTGTTGATTACCGGCCTTGTGCAACACGATTACACGCCAATTACATCTAATCGTTGACCAATTGATTCAATTATACGCGTATGATATTAATCAAGGTCAAACTTTCCAATTAACCATAACCATTGAACCTCAGTATAAATAGACCACCTACGAACCTTGATTACTCGCTCACAACTCTCTCTCAACCTCCAATTCTCTCTGAATCACTCTGATTATTATTATTGTGCTCGTCGTTTGACTTTTGCTTTGACCCGACTATTACACTCAATTCATCACTGTGAGTTACTTTTCTTGTGTGGGTTTCATTAATCGGCGATCAAACAACAAAAGCCCCATCATTAATCGGGCTCTAGTTTTCTGAATTGTTTGATTGCAAATTCTAGGGTTCATACGTGTTAATTGGGGATAAATCTGGAATCGCGTATTGTATTTATTTATTTTAAACAGAAGATATCACAACCACCGGCCTAGGCCAAGTGGTTGTGACCTTGGTCCACCACAGAGGTTACCCGGGTTCGAGTCCCGGCTCTGACCACTTTTTGTTCTTTTCTTTTCTTTTCTTTTCTTTTTTTAAAACAACAATTATATTTATATATATATATATTAAACCTTTTAATCTTTTAAATTCATTTTAAAATATCAAAACTATTTTATAAATTCTAAAAAAAATTATATTTGTTTAATCTGTGATAAAAGTTTTATTTACAATTTTTATTTTTCAGAAATTCTTTTATTTAATATTTATAATAATTAAATCATTTTTATACTATTATATTTATAAAAAATCCATTTATATATCAAAACAATTTTATTAAATTCTCCAAAATTTATCCTGACTTTTTATAAAGTCAAACTTTACTGAAATAATTTTTAATTCAGTAAAATCATTTATTTTATATTTTTAATCAATTTTTGTTAGATTTAATCATAATTAAATCATAATAAATCCAATTTTCATCATTTTTACACCAAAATTTTATACAAATTATTTTTAATTATTTAGAACAGAAATATGATTTTTAAAATAGGAATTCTTTAATTTTAGTATTTTTGAATATTAAAGTTAAATATTGGCTATTTATAAATAAATAGATTTAAAAATCTATTTTAAATAAAATAATTTTATAAAAATTATTTTTATGCTTCAAACACCTTAATGTGCACATTCAAAATCCAAATTTTATAAAAAGACTTTCTTTCATTAATTATCAAATTTTCCTTTATTAATTAACATTTTAATTTAAATTCAACAATTGATTATCCCCAAATCGAAACCCTAGGATACACTTGTAAGTTAATTAGACTTAGACTTATTATATATTACCTTATTATAGGGTGATATTTGGAATCATTTTGGGCAACACAATTATTTCATCTTTTCAACAAGTTTAACATTTGCTAAGGTGAGTTTTACATAGCCCCTTTTATTTATCACCATTTTTGGGGTGAAACATGTTATAACATTATCATTGCAATTCAATCATCAATGTGTCTATGTGTTTTCTATGTTGCATTATGTCTTGAGCATGATTAGAGTAAGCACCATTCTAGCATAATCATTAACATTGATCAGCCGACGGTATACATTGATAGATCTATTGGACTGACAATCCCACCCGGATACGTGCCTCCTACAAAGGTTACGTGGGTGTTTGTTATCGCATAACATATTCAATTGGACCATAAGTGTATGGTATGTATCATTTTATAACAGTCAACAGGGTTGATTATGCACTCGATTTATTTCTAGTATGTTCTCACATATGGGCTAGATTAACATGACACATGAATTGCACAACATTTTATTCATTTTATTATCAAAAACCTATGTAATTCTCACCAACTTATGTTGACCCAAAATACTTTCAAAATTAACATGTTTCAGGTAACAATGAAGCTGAGGCTTGAGTTAGCATGAGGATTTTACTTGAAGTTTATTTGAAGTTATTGAAGTTGTTATTTGATATTATGTATTTGAATTCTTAGACATCATTTCACATTTTGGATATTATGTTTGAATAAATTATTTAAAATTTATATTATACCATGTGCTACTGAAAACAATCATCAATACGTGGCACCCCGATGTTTCCGCCATCGGTTGGGGTGTTACACAATTCCCAGGCCCAAGCCCGTCACGCCTGTTTTGGGCCACAACACCCGGCCCATGCATCCCCTATAAGACTTCACCGCTTTTGTAGAGGTCGACCAATTCACCATACAAACACATACACTTGTATCTCTTTCTTTATACTTGTAGTCGTTTGAGTAATAAAGATCATACTTTTACAGTGGACGTAGGTCAACGAGACCGAACCACTAATATCTTGTGTAATTGTGTACCACTTCTTCACTCTCTCTTTATCTTATGGACCACGGATCTAGTCTCGGTGTGAGCAAATGATTATATCTTATAGTGAACACGAGTAACGACCCCCCGGCTATACCCCGAGTTATACTCGCTGTTTCTTCATATATATATATATATATAATTATGTTATATGAGTATTATATATTATATTAAAGCATTAATACTTTAATAATGTCAATGCACTAACTTGCACCAACTCTATACACTAACATGCACCACCCATTTTATTAGTGTTAATGTGATAACCTATACAACCCTACTATGCTAATATGCACTACCTCTATTTTGCTAACTTGCACCAATATTTTAAATACCCCCTTTCCCTTTTTTTTCTTGGGTAAACCCCATTTTTATTTGCTATGAGATAGTTTTTTCTTTTTCTTTTTAGGGATAAGAATTATGGGATCGGACTATCGGGTACTTGTAGCGAACCAGTAATTTCAGTAATGATATAGTGATATTTTTCTTTATCGTGGATAATTGAACCGGTATTTTCTTAATATCGGTACTGATAGTGTATATGTTATTATAGTTTTTTCAACGTTACATTGTAAATTGAAAATTGAGTTACATTTACAACAAATCATTTATTCAGCAACGTTATACCAAGTGCCGAGCCAATGGCAATACTGAAACGATATTGATTAAATTTGCTACGTTTGCTATAACACGTGCCAGTAATGTACCGTCGTATCACGTGAAGTAATGGGGAAAAATCGTTGCCTATAGTACTGCTAAACACTCCTACAAACAAACGCGTCCAACCGTAAAGCGCATGGTAGCTAAGATCCTAGCTATTTAATAATAATAGAAACAGTTTTAAAAATAACCATAATTTCAAATTTGTATGTTTGGTGTAGCTGGGAGGGTTGAACTTTGAAGGGTTTTGTAACAAACGTTTAAAAAATTAACGTTCATTGGGTTAGACATGAATTAGCCAGCCCTCAGACAAATTAATTTCATTATAAAAGATTTGTGTTTGATTCTTTCTCAAACCCTCTTTCTACCTCTTCTTCTTCTTCTTAATATCCACATCACCCAATCAATTTATAATCTGTTAAAGTTTCTTCGTGCAACGTACGTAAGATGGAAAAGTGTACGCACCATTCTCAAAGAAATTTGGTTCCACCAAGATTCACTACTGTACCGCCATTTTCAGAATCTGCAGAAACCCTAACGTCAAAGAGATCAATGGGTCTTTGTTCTTCCAAGTACACATGGAACCGAGTCGAGAGATGTTTCTTTTGTTCTACTAATGTACCGTGTCATGGGTTTGATAAACATTCAAAAACCTGCGAGGTATTTTCTGTTCTTATGCATTGTTTTTTTATGACTCCATTATTATAATGTTATTGTTATTCCATTATGACATGATCATGTTATTCCATTATCGAGGTTTATTTCATCATGACATGATCATGTTATTCCAATATTATGGAGTTTATATATAAAGATTTCGATTTACAGTTTATATCAATAAGAGTGGATTATTACAATGATTAAAAAAGATTCTAAAAACATACACTTCTTTAGTTATGTTTTATAAAGATTTCGATATAAAGTGTTTATTAAAAACTAGGTTTACAAATGTTTTTTAATGCAACACCTCAATTCTAATTAACATATTTTCTTACAAAAAAAAAAAAAAAAAAAAAAAAAAAAAAAAAACCCTATGATTATCCTATTTGGCACTGGTATATGATCTTATGAATATGCTCTGTTTTTTTTTTTTAATTTTTAAATTTAATTCTGTTGATCTTTCATTTCACTCTGTTTTAGTTTCAAAATAAAATAAACATTTTTTTTTTTGTAATAAAATCATATATAATACAGTAGACGTAAATCATATATATTAGATGGTTTAGGTTGGGACGTTGGATTGTTATTTAATAGGTGTAAAAGATTTGGTTGGGCTGGGTTCTGTAGGTGGAACTGTAGAAGAGAGAAAATTTGGGTTGGGTTGGGAATATTAATCTAAGTGGACTTTAATGTAGTCTCTTTGATGTGAGGCCCTACTTTTAATGTGTTGTTACTGTTGCTTTGTTTATCTGTTAAAACTTACTTTTGTTTAATGTTTTTAACCTAAAAAAACATCACGCTTAACAGTATTGACCGAATCCAGCCAAGTAGCCAACAAATCACATATCTATCAAATGTTGAGTTTTACAAAATAATTAATTATTTAACTATTTTGTTGTCAGCTGAAAAAGAAGTTTATAGAAGATCAGGAGAAAGCTAAGTCTACAAGATATAAGGATATGAGTTACAGAAAACTCAAAGCTGACATACATAGAAAGGGATTAAAAATGGGATCCGAAGGTTAGTTTTGTAATTTTGGAATTAGTAAACATAAGAAAAAAAGAAAGCCAAAATAATAAAAAAGATGGTAATAAGAGTTTATTTTATAATAAAAACCGGTTAATAAATGATTTTTTTAATACCGGTTATTGTTTGACTTGGTTAAAACCGGTTCGGGGGGGGGGGGGGGGGGGATGTAAATCCATGATCTATGTAACCGGTTAGGTTATCTTGTGACTGGTTAATCTATGATCGGCTATTAATACCTTGTTATTTTATAAAAATAAAATTTTGAAAAAAAACTAGAAGCGTATAAAACAAACTTTGAAAAGGTTATTTTTTTCATTTTGGAATTTGTAAGATAATTTCATGACAAAACATAGAAATTAACGAATACACTTTTTTGATATTTGTGTGAGGGCAAAATGATAAGGAAAAAAAAGCCCAACAAAAAATTCAAAAGGATGGTAATAACCGGTTATTTTAGGTTAAAAACCGGCTACTAATGTTTTTTTCATACCTCTTATTAACTAGACCGGTTATTGTTTGAGTTGGTCAAAACCAGTTGGGTTGGGGGGGGGGGGGTGATTTCAAAAAAAATATATTATTTTAGGTTTAAAAACTAGTTCTTATTCTAAAAATACATGTTTCATTTTTTATTCCTGACAGTTGCATTGGTTAGCTCTTTGGATAACATGGTTGCAACAGTTGGAATTGGGTCGCTTGCCCAGCAGTCCAAAAGGGGAAAAAGATTGTTAAATGCTAGTATTGTATCAATGCAAATCTTCATACCATGTGATGGCCATTTGCTCTTTGATATAGCAAGCTACTGCCGCTTTTTTGACTATGGGATTGAGTTAGATAATCCTGAAGTGGACAGGCTCTATGAGTTCCGCTTTCATTATGGCTTTTTGGACGAGGATGACCCGACTTTGTTTCAGTTGGCTTGTGTTGCTGAATTCCTAGAGATCGAGTCGCTTTTGGAGTACCTTTTGGAGTATTTTTCAGTCATTGTTATGGATAAAACGATGGATGAAATCAAGATAATGTTCGGGTTGCCAGCAGAGCCGTCATCGGTTGCATGCACAGTGATCAACAAATGTTTGTTGTACTCACTTTGACTAGCTTGATGTATAGGTAGACGACACTTGTTGTGGTTTTTTTGGTCAATTTTTGCACATATAATAGGTACATCACCACATTGGTTTGGTGTTTTGTTGTTTAGATGAATGAAATTGGTATGTTGGAGTTTCGTAATGGTTGTGAATTGAAGGGGTTATGCATTTGGTTTATTGGTTGGTTTTGTATGCATATCAGTTTGATAAAATGTCTCTGTGATATGGTGAGCCTTAACTCGTATTAGTTTCACATTTATATATTAGGGGTGTTCATGGTGAGGTTTAAACAGTTTTTATATCGAACTGGGAGGCTCGTTATTTGCCCATGTTCTTGGTCAGGTTTTAACAGTTTTTATGTCGGTGTGGCTAGTTTATTTCAAACAGACAAAAGAAATGCTTGTAGCAGTTGTTAACATTTTGTCTCTAATATTGTTTCCCCTGATCTGTTATGGCCTGGAAGGCTGGAACCATAAACAAAGATTGATTGTCGATGGTCTGGAATATGATCCATAATGAGGTCTTAAGAACATTATATATGTTATTCGATTGAATCCCTATGGTCGTGAACACGCCTACACCTGTGTTACTTTGAACCAGAGGTGTCATACCCATGTCAGGCACTTACATGGTTGGTGTGTGAAGTAGTGGGGTGGTTGGTGGAATTCAAACCGACAGTATGGCAGCACAACACCGACGGCCACCCTTGCTACAGTAAGTTGCATCACAAAGTTTGGTCACCGACACACCTCATGGGCATGGTGAGGCTAAAGGATGTTCTATTCCATCCCTGCAGTTCTAGAGAAGACAGATTTTCTAAGTTCAAATGTAAAACAGTAATCAAGAAACATGGATCTAAGCTCTTACATGCATGCGATAAGCCAATAGAAACGTGCAAAGTTTGAATAGGTCAAACTAAACTTGTAGCTCCACATACTTAACCGGGTCACAATGCGTCATGGGTCATGGTGGATCATAGCAATAATTGTTTATAAAAACGGAAAAAATAGGTGTTTACAGGACAGCCCAATCCTGTCTGACCCGTCTCATTACCAAAAAATGACTTTCCACCGAAACTGTTCTTACATGTTATCCAACCCGATCCACCTGACCCATCCATCTTGCCACCAACAATTAAATCTTAATTAGCGAGTATCTGGCATTTAGAAAGATATGTGGAGGGTCATGATTGGAAATTAGCATGACCAAACCACTCGGGTTGACTATCTCAATGCCTTGTGAGCCAGTTTCTGAATGACAACACTTACAAAACGGTCAGCTTATGTTGGTGTAAAGCTGAGTTTTGTTGACATCAGTTGACCCGTCCATTGACTGAGAAAAAAAAAAAAGATTTTATCTTGACCTTGAAAAACAATCATGCACTTCATTTGAGTTCCAATATTCATGCCATCTTGGAACAACTGGTAATTTTCACCATTTTTAGACATAAATCGGCTTGCAGTGTTACATCTCCATCATACACCTTAAAAAAGAGTTAACTGCCACCATGCAGGCCAGGCATCATAACCTAAAGGAAGTTTTCTGGTGCCATTGAACTACACATCCATATCACCCTTTTTGGTCACCAACAATGGGGAGTTTTGTGCCTTGGTTAGGGTGGATCCCTCTAAAAGTCCATTGTTTCCTATGAAGGGCTGTTTTGCAGCGTATTCCAGCTCAAGATGCATTGATTGTGAGACGGGTCATGGTTCCCAATGTTTGTGTGCCTTATGTGGCCTTGTTACAGAATCTGCAGACCATATCCTTATTACTTGTGGATTTGCAATCTACGTGTTGGTTGCTTTGGAGGTCCAGTTTAACACAAGTAGTTGATAGCACCACTTGTTTTATCCCACACCTCTATACCGGAGGTCCAGGGTCCGAATGTACTTAGAATGAGTGTTAAATTCGAGCCCAAAGGACGGGTCAGCGGGTCTGCCCCTGGAGTTCGGAAGCAAAAGTACTAGAGGACAAAGTGGTGATTTCGGATTCGAGGATATAACTTAGCACTGACTTTTGGGTTCCCTTCATTTTCACCAGAAAATCTCCAATGGCGAGTTGCATCCATCTTAGATCATTCAACAGATGATCATCTGACTCGCTAAGTTTATATACAAATGTATATGAGTTATTCATGTTCATCTTATGATCTGAAAGTCAATGTGTGAGGGATCATAAACATTCTCCCTGAGAGAGTATCATAGATAGCCATAAAACAAATCGCGTTAAATCGTGACCGTAGAGAATTTACGGTTTTTAAAGTCATCAAGCAACCTAAACAAATTCAATATAACTAATAAACCACTCAAAATGACACAAGTTAAAAAAAAAAAAAAAACATGAGATTAAAGATCAGTCACCTTCATTGCAACCATTGTCATGGCCTCATACCATCCACAGTCACAGTTAACGCATGGACAACGAACAATGGAAGTTTCACCACAAACATTGATGTAATTTGAAGCGGTTGGTTGTTGTAAGTTTGTTGAAAAAGTGTAGTTGTGATGACCAATGAGTCAATCTTAAACCTAAAATAATACCTCGATCGGAACGAAGAATAAGTAAAACCTGAAATTAACAACCACAATTGAAGCATCAATGACGAAGTACTTTAAACCTAACTAAACAAATTTTAACGAACGACCAAAGAACAAAACATGTACGCAGACTGAGAGAAAAACATGAAAAAAAAAACTACGAAAAGAGAAAATAGAATCTAATAGACATGTAATCGCAGGGATCAAGCGTGGCATTACTGAAATTAAGAGGTGTTAAAAACTAATATGTAATGAAGCTTCTTCAATCATATGGAAAATAAATAGGCAGAGGGTATGCGGGGGACATTTGTTTCAGCCTAGTGACTCCTAAACTGTTGCAGTCCCTTCTAAAAACATTCGCCTGAATGAGAAGGCGGATTTTTTTAGCTCAGGCAAAAGAGTTTTTAACAGTTGAATTCCAACACAGTTATCGTTAGTCAAATCACCATTGCGTGGTAAATATGGCGCTTGGTATAATGTTAAATGATTGTTAAAAAATGCATCTGCAAGTAATGAAATGTGATATTGTGAACAATATTATGAACACAAATCCACAAAACCCATCTGAGGAAACAATATTGTGAACACAAATCAAAGTATCTGAACAAAAAAAAAGAAGAATGGCGAACTTAAGGAAAAAAACAAAGAATCAAAGAGAAACATATCAAGATTAAAAAAACCAGCGAATACACTTAATCAAAATCATTCCACGTATACCATATACACACAAAATATTAAAATTAGCCACATCTACATAACCAAAAATCGTTCTCTACAACAATCGAGCTTCAAACCTGGTTAGGATCGAGTTCTCGTGAAGATGGATTTGGAGGTCGCACCCGGCTACCGGAACTTCAGCCTCCTTTTTCTCTCTCAATCGCATGTCCCCTCTTTCTCTCTATTTGTTCTTTGAAGAATCGTACATCTTCGCTTGTGAGGTTTCTTGGTTTTAGGTTTTGCTTTCACGTGTACAGGGAAATAAAAACCTTGTAAACACGTCATAGGCGACTCGGGCCAAAAAAATGAACACGTGTACAAGCGAAAAGAAAAAAAAGAGAGGGTAAAAAAACTGATCCCCGGGTGGCCGGATTCGAACACGAATACATAAACCTCTAGCTTTTATCCCGGGAATGTCTCGGGTTGAAAAATATATCCATTCTAATAATACTAATACTAATAGTAATAATTATTACTCTTGTAATTAAATAAATAAAAAAATAACATTGCTATAAGGTGACACCATGCGTTGCAGTGTTGCGCGATTCTTTCTCATAGCTTCTCTTGATGAAGTATACTTATCCATTTTTAGAATAGTAAAATTCCAATGATAGCATGACGATTGGGCTAAATTTCAACATTGTATATAATAACCTGGTTTAAAAGAAAAAAACATGATTAATGAATAACCTGAACACTTTGTGTTTTTTTCCCGTATGAACGAAACCCCATAAAAATAGTTGTTTTTTCTCCGTTTTTTATATAGCACTATGGTACTCGCTGGAAAGATAATAAAACGCTCGTTAATTTGGTGTAATTTTTTTCTTTAAAAAATCTCGTATATAAAAGATATTAACGTTTAAAAATGATGGGAGAAAACATTAGAGAGAAAAATCTAAATTTGTTTTTAAATTCTTAAAGAGATTATGGTTATATAAGTGTAGGAGAATTGATGAAAACAAAATTAAAAAAAAAAATAAATTAAAAACTCTCACCTCAACGTGTCACGTGGCACATTCAAAGGAGGGTTGAGACCTCCATTGAATGTCACCTCATCAATATTCAATTCTTTTGTTATAAGTTATAGATAGATTAGTTTATACCCCGTGAGCGTTCCGGGTTGAGAAATCTAAGTAAAGTAAATAAAATTAGAAGTATCTAAACTATAAAAATGGCATCTGCTAATATATGATTAATTATTATTATTATTATTATTATTATTATTATTATTATTATTTTAAACAAATCTCTGCCATAAGTTATCATATTCTAATATAAAAAAAAAGGGTAATTGGGTCGGGTATCACCTAATCTCAGGCCCGACCCAAACCCAAATTTTTTTTAAACTAATTCCAAACCTGACACAATATCTGTCGGGTTACAAAAAATAGTCGTTTTTTTCTCCGTTTTTTATATAGCACTATGGTACTCGTTGGAAAGATAATAAAATGCTCATTAATTTGGTGTAATTTTTTTGTTTAAAAAATCTCGTATATAAAAAATATTGACATTTAAAAGTTACGAGAGAAACATGAGAGAGAAAATAATAAAGTTTTAATATTTATATTTAGTTGATTAGGTATTTAATAGATTATGTTAAATCATATTTAAACCATATTTATTCCTTTTTTTAATTAGTCTAGAGTTCCACATCACATCCTATGTGACATCTCTCAAAAGAGAGATTGCATAATATTATGACATGTCATCAAAAATGATTTGGTTTATTATATATACTAGACTTTTGCCCGCGTTTACACGCGGTTCACCAACGTACAATTATTTTGAGCGGTAAGACATAAAAAAAATATAGTAAAAATATTTTATTCAAATATCACTAAATATTTCTTTATACACCACATTTTTTGTTTTAGTCTTGACCTTTCCATCAGCATAAAGTATAAGTAACTTCACACCTGCCTTGTTTTTAACTCTTGACAATGCGACATAAAGCTGGCCATGTGAGAATACAGGGTCTCTTAAATACAATCCAACCTTCGATAGAGACTGTCCTTGGCTTTTATTGATGGTCATTGCGAAACATACGAATATTGGGAATTGGCGCCTTTGGAACTTGACTGGAATCATGTTATCAGATGATATTTGAGGAGTATTATCTAGTAAAAAATAAATAGTAGTGAAAAATATTTCTTACAAAATGTTAAAAGTAAGACACTATTTGAGTCAGATCATTCAAAATTCGAATTAAATGTTATAATTAAGTCTAATTGTTACCATTATAGATATTAAAATATGAAATTAAATAGTTAAATAAAACATTTAATATTTGAATATTTATTAAGTTTAACCTAAATCTATAATTTCAAATTCTAGTATTTAATATTTTAATTTTTACTTGTAATCAATTTGAGAAAAGTTACAACCAAAATTATTGATTGTTATATTTTAAATATATTAGGAAATCATAATTTAAAGATAATAAATAGTTGTAATGGTTACCATTATTAACTTTAATTCAAAAGTTTAATTTTTTTAAAGATTAAGTCATTCAAAATGTGTAATTAAAAGAATAAATAATATGTGTAAATTCTTACCATTATTAAACAAAAATCAAAATTTGAAATTTTGTCTAATTCGAAATTAAATATTTCAAATTTTAATTTGAAATTTGAAATTGATAATCCGTTATTTAATTGATTACCAATATAAGTTAAACTAATATTAGGATAATATAGGGCAATTAATAGGATCAATTAATGTATTAATAAAAGTTGACACAACTTATGTAGGGACTTTGAATCATATTAACTGTGTAAATAAAAGGATAATTAGTATATGTAATTTCTTACAATGATTAACCAAAATTTTTAATTTTTTCAAATTCGAATTTAAACATTTCGAACATTAATTTGAAATTTGAAATTAAAAATTTGATATTTAATTGATTACCAATATAAGCTAAACTAATATTAGAATAATATAGTACAATTAATATCTCCAATTAATGTATTAATTGGAGAGTTGACACTACTTTGAATCTTATTAAATTTGTAATTAAAAGGATAATTAGTATGTGTAATTTGTTACCATTATTAATCAAAACTAAAAAATTGAAATTTTGTATAATTCGAATTTAAATATTTTGAATTTAATTTGAATTTTGAATTTCAAAATTCAAAATTTAACTTATTACCAATATAAATTACACTAAATTTAAGAAGTGGGTAATTTGAATGTAATAAGAAAATTTAATGAGTTCCTAGTTTACGTAAGTTTCCTTTCTCATTCTAATTTATTAGGGTAAATTTTTGAATTTAGAATGAGTCTAATTCGAAATTAAATATTTTGAATTTTAATTTGAAATTTGAAATTGATAATCCGTTATTTAATTGATTACCAATATAAGTTAAACTAATATTAGGATAATATAGGGCAATTAATAGGATCAACTAATGTATTAATAAAAGTTGACACAACTTATGTAGGGACTTTGAATCATATCAACTGTGTAAATAAAAGGATAATTAGTATATGTAATTTCTTACAATTATTAACCAAAATTTTTAATTTTTTCAAATTCGAATTTAAACATTCCGAACTTTAATTTGAATTTTGAAATTAAAAATTCGGTATTTAATTGATCACCCATATAAGCTAAACTAATATTAGAATAATATAGCACAATTAATATCTCCAATTAATGTATTAATTGTAGAGTTGACACTACTTTGAATCTTATTTAATTTGTAATTAAAAGGATAATTAGTATGTGTAAGTTGTTACCCTTATTAATCAAAACTAAAAAATCGAAATTTTGTATAATTCGAATTTAAATATTTTGAATTTAATTTGAATTTTGAATTTCAAAATTCAAAATTTAACTTATTACCAATATAAATTTCACTAAATTTAAGAAGTGGGTAATTTGAATGTAATAATAAAATTTAATGAATTCCTAGTTTACGTAATTTTCCTTTCTCATTCTCATTTATTAAGGTAAATTTTTGAATTTAGAATGGGTCTAATTCAAAATTAAATATTTCAAATTTTAATTTGAAATTTGAAATTGATAATTCGTTATTTAATTGATTACCAATATAAGTTAAACTAAGATTAGGATAATATAGGGAAATTAATAGGATCAATTAATGTATTAATAAAAGTTGACACAACTTATGTAGGGACTTTGAATCATATTAACTGTGTAAATAAAAGGATAATTAGTATATCTAATTTCTTACAATTGTTAACCAAAATTTTAAATTTTGTCAAATTCGAATTTAAACATTTCGAACTTTAATTTGAAATTTGAAATTAAAAATTGGATATTTAATTGATTACTAATATAAGCTAAACTAATATTAGAATAATATAGCACAATTAATATGATCAATTAATGTATTAATTGGAGAGTTGACACTACTTTGAATCTTATTTAATTTGTAATTAAAAGGATAATTAGTATGTGTAAGTTGTTACCCTTATTAATCAAAACTAAAAAAATCGAAATTTTGTATAATTCGAATTTAAATATTTTGAAATTAGTTTGAATTTTGAATTTCAAAATTCAAAATTTAACTTATTACCAATATAAATTACACTAAATTTAGGAAGTGGTTAATTTAAATGTAATAAGGACAATAAATGTTTGCCGGGGATTTCCCCTTTTTCCAAAAAAAAAATGTAATAAGGAAATTTAATGAGTTCCTAATTTACGTAAGTTTCCTTTCTCATTCTCATTTATTAAGGTAAATTTTAAATTTAGAATGGGCGTAAATAGTTAATATATAATTATTATTAATGTGTATTTGTTATCTATGAAAAATATGGGATTTTCAAATTTAAATTTTTTAAAAAAGTCAAACAATTGTTTATATGGTAAAATCTTTGAATTTGGAATGTGCGTAAATATAGTTAATATATAATTATTTTACAAAAAAAATAGGTTTTGATTAATATACAAAACATAATTTTGAAAAATAAAGCAGAGATAATTATAAAAAATGATTTGGTTTATTATATACTAGTTGATTAACCCGGGAGGGTCCCGGGGTTGAAAAATCTAATTTTACGTGATAACCTATTATAAATGGCTCAAGTTAACTAACCACAAAATCTCTCAATCATTGCATGTTCATAGTATTCTAATCAGTAATAACTCATATTCCCTAATCTAAAACCTAATCAGTAATCATCTAAAGAATCACTTATGTAAGCTGCAACTATTAAAAAACTCATCACATCTATTTAATTTCTCACATTCTAATGGCTCTTATAATTCCTAACCAAATCAACTAAACAAACACTTAAGTTGGAAGTTGTAATCATTGCATCTCATTATGCCACGTGGCATAATCAAGAGATGGTTGAGGCTACCATTGAACGCCACGTCAGCAACTATCAATTCTTTCCGGGAGCGTCCCGGGGTTGAAAAATATAACCATTCTAATAATACTAATACTAATAGTAATAATTATTACTCTTGTAATTAAATAAATAAAAAAATAACTTTGCTATAAGGTGACCATGTGTTGCAGTGTTGCGCGATTCTTTCTCCTAACTTCTCTTGATGAAGTATATCTAGTAAAATTCCAATGATAACATGACGATTGGGTTGATTTTCAAAATCGTAGATAAGAACCTAGTTTAAAAGAAAAAACATGATTAATGAATAACATGAACACTTTGTGTGTTTTTTCCTGTATGAACGAAACCCCACAAAAAATAGTTGATTTTTCTCTGTTTTTTATATAGGACTATGGTACTCGTTGGAAAGATAATAAAACGCTCGTTAATTTGGTGTAATTTTTTTTCTTTAAAAAATCTCGTATATAAAAGATATAAACGTTTAAAAATTATGGGAGGAAACATGAGAGAGAAAATTTTAAATTTATTTTAAATTTAGGGTTTTATGTTTATCTTTTTTTTAATTAAAAAAGGAAATAGTTCAAAAACACTAAAATCTTTTAATTATGATGTCACGTGGCACTCTCAATGAGAGGTTGAGGCCTCCATTACACGCCACGTCAGTATATACGTTTTCTTTTATATATATAGATAGATAGATACTAGTTTATACCCCGGGATCGTCCCGGGCTGAAAATCTAATATAGTGTGAGTTTCTTATAATCTATTTGAAGATCGCTAAAAGTAGCAATTTTTGTATACTATAGTTATTACGTCTTCAATATATGACTTGCACATTGAGGATTGTCATCTAAGCTTCGCTAGTGAGTTACTATTATGAGTTATGACCCAAAGATCTTATTTAAAAGATTTAGTTTTGCTATGTAAATTGACCGATAAAAAAAAGCGCAACTTGGCTCATTTACTGTTGTACCTTTGACCGTGACACGCATCATGTGCAATGCTAAGCAAATAGTAATCACTTGCTTTATTAATTTGAAACGTTAGTCTGCACGTTTAAAATCAAGCAAAGTTTTAATCTTCAAGCTTTAGCTGGTCAAGCTTCCTTATAGAGTTATAGCTTGTGTCAAAACTAACTGTGTAAATATCCAAGGTGGCTATTGTTCTGAATTTTAAAATGACTATATCCCATAGTTTCTGATCATGCAAGATTAGATGTTTATATTAGCCAGATTTAGAGTTCAAATGAATTCGAAAACTAAAGAAACTAATAAATATTGTTTATGAATTGTAAATCCATCCATACAACTAATAAACCGAAAGTAACTTGGTAACCACAAGGGGGGATATAACTTTGCTTGCTGGCAGACTCTTTTCTTGTATTCCACCATATCCTGCACATGATATATTTTGCAAAAATAAGATCAAGTGTTCGATAAATTGATGACAAATATTTTTTTTAACTAAAAGACCATGATTTACCTGTAAAGAGATGATATCCCTCGGTTTGAGCAGGATCAACAGGGTTGGGGTGGCAAGCAAATCCTGCATACCATCTAGAATTTTGTTTAACTGTAATTTCTGGTCTCTCCAACCCTATTACCAGTAGCAAGTAGTCTTCTAAGGAATCCCAATCCTACAAATAAAAATTCTAATCATCATAGCATGTAAAAACAACTTCAAAAATCCCAAACACTTGAATCTCTTCTTATCAGCCAGCTTACCAAGAATAAACATAACCATGAGTAAATAATTTGTCCGATAGCTACAAAAACCACAAAACAATATAAATCTTTGTAAATCATAAGCTATAGCACAAACAAACTTCATTATCCAAAGAAAAAAACCAACTCCACTTAACTTCCCCAAATCCAAATAACCACGCGTTGCCTCCCCTTACAACCGGCACAGTTGTCAAACCTCTCAAGGATGACATCCGTTCACCTCTATTCCCAACATGGTCACCGTCAACCACTATTTTTCAAAAGCCGACACCACCATCATCAACGAAACCATGGGACAACCAAAGCAAACTAAAAGTGACCTGGAAGCGGACTTTAATAACATCTAGAGGCGAAGTGAGCGTGCGAGATGTAGCTCCTGATAACGAACGGTGGTCGCATTAATAAAGGAGGTTTTAAGTTGCCTTGGCTTTTCCATCTTTGATAAAAGAATAAAAGATGTTGCCGGTATTCCTCTCCGTTTCACCACCACTTCACCACCGATCTATGGCAGCGTTAGTGATGACGATGTAGCCATTTTTTTTCTTTGAAGGTTTTACTAATTAAGTGATTACAGTAATGGAATAAACACAGAAGACAAAAGGAAGGTGATTTAGTTTTGGTTATAGAAGAATTTGTAATGATGAATATTACCATTGAAAGTTCCAAATTGAAATCTCACGTTGCTTCTAGCTTCCTAATATGCACCTACCATTGAAAGTTCCAAATTGAAATCTTGAACTTCAGCCAAACCTGCAAATTAAACTTCAAAACTTTAATGTACAAACCATAATAAAGGTAATTATCCCCCAAAACACATATTTCCCAAAACACAGTTTACAAAATCATACTAACCTATACTGATTTTTTAGCAAAACTGAACTAAATCAAAAAGCAAATTATATGAGAATCAAACCTATTTCAGTTTCACTTGCTATTTACACCCTACTCTAGTACACCCTACTCTATAATATATCTCAATAAATGCAGTATTTTTTTAAGTTTTATTCAAGGTAATTAGGATTTATACACCCCCTATTTAGGATTCATACACCCTGACCCACATCACATACCAATAGGAGGCTTCCACATACCCCAGAATGTGATGTCACACCCCCAAAATGTGACGTCACAGGGTGTATGAATCCCATAACCCTTTATTCAATAGTGATATACTCTCAATAAATGCAACCATTTTTTAATTACCAAGGATTTAATTATTACATTTTTTAAATAAAAAGTGGTAGAACAAAACGTAATATTCATTCTTTTATTATTTTTCTATGAATACTTTTGTATTATAATTTTATGTGGTTTGGGGAGATTATTTTTCTTTTCACACCTCTGTAAACTCTTTATTACTTCAAACCTAAAAGGCTTATTATTTATTTATTTATTTTTACTATCCAATAAGAGACAAATATTATTAACATAAAAAACATGATCAGCTAGTGATTTTAGCTTATGTATAAGATATAAATTTTATTAAAACTAGATAAAAGATAATATATTATGTTATTACTTGTTATGTCAGTGTAATTTTTTTTCTAAAACCAAATGTGAGACTATATGTTTTCTTTACTCAAGCAATACATTCTATTTTTACTATAATTATTTTATTATGTCAATATAATATTTTCTTTTTCTTCGATCAAGTCGTTATTGTGTTCTTTTATTACATTTTCACTAAATTATTATTTTTGAAAGGCGAATTTCTTGCTTATTGTGAGACTTGAACTCAAGACCTCACACTTTAAGTGTATTAAAAGGCTTTGCCTTGCCATTGAACCACCAACCCCAATGGTTCACTAAACTATTATAACTTTTCTATTTTAATCTATGCTCTTTATCCTTTAGTAGATTAGGATTTGCTATTCAGAAAGGGGTGGCGGCGCAGCTTGTTGCCCGCCTGCCCGTTATCTTGATGTAATTTTCTTTGTCTGGTAATGAAAATAATAATAACAACGATTAAAATTGTTAAAAAAATAAAATAAAATTATGATCTACTTTAACATAACAGATAAAAAAAGTAATTATAATTTTCCTGAAGATTATATACATGATACTTTACTAAATATTCAAGCTAATTATATAAAAATAAGTATACATTTTAAGGAGAGAGAATAAAAACTTTAATTAGTTTTGTGATTACAAGAAAGGAGAAAGTGTAGGGTACAAAGTCTCTTATCCTACAAAGTGTAGGAAGCCACAAAATGATGCCACGTGAAACTTGTCTGTTATAACTCTATAACTGATTAGAGGGGTAGTATAGTCAATTGGACATATCAATTAATCACGTTTATTATCAAATCACTGTTTTATCGTTCATCAATATTTCAAATTTCATAACTGATTCCATAATATACGATTATCAATTCTTACCATATTCAAAAATCTACAATCATCGTCGATCACTGGTTCAAATTTTTTACGAAAATCATAATCAATTTGCAGAGTTCTTCACCATGTTCGGTATGTACTCTGTTTTTATTGTTTTCAATTAATCGTGATCTTACTTTTAATTTGTGTTTTCAGATCTGTTTTAGAACCTGAATTCTTATTCGATGAAGAACATGAAGTTGTTGATCCTCATAATCTCAATTTTGAAGGTTAGTTTCTACTGTTTTGAAGTTTTTTTTAGATCAGTGATGAAAACAGAGGTTGAGCATTCCATTAAAATTTTTTATGTAGATATTATACATGAAGATGTAAACAACACTGATGAACATATTGGTGAGAGATTTGATTTCATGGTTGAACACAGAAGGATGCAAGGTATTTTTTGATGTTTTGTGGATTTGAAGATAATCATTTGCGTTTTAGGATTAGTAACATGCGTTTTAATGTAACTGGTTGTATGATCATATTGATAACATTTCTGAATGCGTTTTAGTATGTTTTATACATGCGTTTTGATGTATCTGGTGATATTATGTTTAGGATAACATTCAAATGCGTTTTAATATGTTTTAACATGCGTTTTGATGTATCTGGTGATATTATATTATTGATAAGATTCAAATGCGTTTTATTATGTTTTAACATGCGTTTTGATGTATCTGGTGATACTAATGTTGAGAATGACTTACTCTGTTTTTTATCTTCATTTATATAGAGAACAAATCATCAAGGATCATTCGTCGGAGAGTGTTTTGATAAATGATTTGAACAATGTCCACGAAGGCATGTCTAGAAAAGACAAAGTTTGTAACATTCTCAAGACGACGCCTGGTTCTAGTCTTCATGAATTGGCATTGATGTTCATGATTGATTCAAAACAAAGAGATATGAATCTTGTTGAAGAGCTTACTAAATCCATAGCTCTTTTAAGGTGCTCAATGGAAATGAAGATTAAGTTTCTCAAATCACTTTAAACCTTCTAGCCTTCATACTGTCTTTGGTGTCTATGTTCTATGCTACTTTATTATCGTTTTGTTTAAAGTAGTGTTTGTGTTATTTGTTTTTCATGATGTAAAATGTAGCATGAATAATAATGTACATGCGTTTTAAGTGATATTAAATGCGTTTTATGTATTGGTTTTATATCACCAGTTAAATAGATTCCATATATCAAATGCGTTTTAGTATTTATTGAATGCGTTTTAATATGATTCATACAAAACATCAAATGAAACATGCATTTTTAATACCAAAAGAGATATTCAGGTCTAACACTGTAACATTCAACAATGTAAAGATGCAAAATTAACAAACTTATCAATCTTAAAACTTTCAGCTCATATTATCTACTCGCTTTTAGCACCTTCGTGTAAACATTTTCCATCATCTTTACCAACCTTGATGTATCCCCTGCAACATTCTCATCAACCCTATTTGATGTATTGTCTCCAACAATTTCATCAATAACATTGTCCCCTCCAACATTCTCATCAAGTATGTTTGATGCAGCATCTTCGACATTTACACACTGTCAAAAAATAAATACATGCGTTTTAAGTATTAACAAATGCGTTTTATGGATAAACAAATGCGTTTTAAGTATAACAAATGTGTTTTATCTGATTAATGAAACTACTGATTACTGTTGATTGATAACTTCTGATGAAGTGTTTGTAACTACTGAAGAAGAAGTTAATAACTACTGCTGAATCAAACCACTGATGGCCTAACTTCTGATGAGCAAACTACTAATGAACATTGATACACATGAGTTTTATGGGTTTACAGATGCGTTTTACTTTTTTTTAACATTGATACACATGCGTTTTACTTTTTCGTGATGAGCAAACCACTGATGGCCTAACTTCTGATGAGTAAAAGATTTCATCCATTTCCTCCTGTATATGTAGATACTTCTTAATGTTTTTGTCCATTTTTTCATCCAAACCTACAGAAAACATAACATGCGTTTTACTCATTATGCATGCGTTTTACTATATTTTACACTGATTTTTATAAACAAATTTATTATAAACAAATCATCTCATTCATCATTAAAATCTATAAAACGCCTTTATTATTTACCACAAACGCACTTACAAATTCTTATTAATCATTAGAATCATTAAAACGCCTTTACAACTTTCATCAAAACATCTAAAACGCATTTACTAATTTCATCAAACAAATCATTAAATCGTGATGTTCATCATTCAAAACATCAAAAACGCCTTTACTAATTTCATAAAACAGATCTAAACCATACCTGTATTAGTTCCCTTTCGAAGGCCTGTCATGATTCAGTTTGCTTCTTCGTTCTCTTCCTTCACCCGGTTCGTTTTTTAGGGTTTTAGAATTAACTGGCACAATTGTTTAATTTATTTTCATATACGATCAAAATGAAAATAACAATATGAACATTTACTTACTTGATTTGCGTTTTGGAGCCATAATCCTGCTTTGATCGATTGTTATTTCTTTGTTGATGGAATGCTCTGTTTTTTTTGTTACAGAGAGATTGATTTTGTGTGTGTTTTATGTGTGTGAATTCCATGATTATAGTGTTTGATTATGTAACCGTCCATAAATTAGATGATTTGGGCGCTATTATTAAAAAATTCAAATTATTATAGTGGCAATTTGTCTAATTTGCCCTCCTCTTGTTAACTGCCATTAAAAACACGTGATTGTAATTAATGTACCATGATCTTGATTAAAACACAGATGGATGGTAAGGATGGCTTCTTACACTTTGTATTTTAAGGAGGCTTTGTACAATAGCCTCTCTCACAAGAAAGAAAGACAAAAAACTAAGACTATAATTAATATGAAAGAGAATCAAGTTTTGGACCAAATAGTTAAATTTAATTAATGTTATAGAGTAGGGTGTAACTAGAAATAGAGTATGGTGTATTTAGAATAACCCTTTTTTCAATCAGTGGTCGCCTAAAACACCAACTCCGCTCACCCCGGTCAAAGAATCCACACTACCGCTCCACAAACGCGATATCCTCAAAACCCCTCCACGAAATCAAATGGCTAAAATATCAAATTAGAATGTTCGAACAGATCAAATCTATCAAGTAGGAAACATATATTTAAAGATTAAAAAGATCGAATTAGAATGTTCCATCATCTTCCATACGGGGTCGCCCGTGGGTGCGAGTTTGACTTAGGCTTGGTCAACTATTGGATCGGATACTACTGCATCTTTATATTTGCATTCACGAAGTTGAAGGTCATTGACTCATTGCTTTCGGATATCAATAAAACAGAATAATTATGAAATTCATACATCAATAACATACCAAATCAATATACTATAATAAAACCAAACAAACAGATCTGAACGATACCAAATCAATGTACTATAACAAAAAACTAACAAACAGATCTGAACGATATACCCGATGCCGTGAAACTTAGAAAATAGAATCAAACAACCGTTAATTTTATAAGAAACATTAGATCTAATATTGTTAAAAAGAAACCTTAGATCTAATATTGTTAAAAAGATGAACGAATTAGGCACACAAATTTGTGAAAAGATATCGATAAACTATTTCAATTAGGTATAATTATTGTGAAAAGTTCAAAGAAATCGTAAACAACAATAAAGAACATAAACGCGATGAACACAAAATTGAGAAAAGATAAAAGCAATCGAAAAAAAAGAGAATCTGAACTTGTGAAAGAATCTGAACCTTAGAACATAAACGCTATGAACAAATCGTAGATTTAGGAAGAAGAAATTCACAAAGGATGAAAGGAGTTAGGTAGGTGGGATGAGGTGAAATTAGGTTAGACGATTGTTTATTGTGATGGAGTATTATTTTTTTAAAACTTATATACCCCATGCCACATTAGATGACAAGTGGCACACTCAAGGGGTAGAATGCACCATTGAGTGCCATGTCATCAAATTTGTTTTGGTTTATTATATATATATATATATATATATATATATATATATATATATAGGTTTAGGATCCTGTACAAAGGACATATTTCGTGAGAAGTGTGAGAAGGACTAAGAATTGACATGTAGACATCATGTTTTGGATTTAGGAATGATGTTTTAGGTTGTTTTAACTTGAAAAACACCAAACACAACAATCTAAAACACAATACAATGTATTATAGTCATTAAATTTAAAAAACAGCTAAAACACACTACTTAACACTTAAAACACACTGCTAATGTTCTTAGCATGGTGTTTTAAGTTTTAAGCCTAAAATACACTTGTTTTTCGGTTTTTAATTGTTATGTTTGGTGTTTTTATAGGCAAAACAACCCAAAACATCACGACTAAGTTCAAAAAATGATGTCTAAGTATCAATTTTTAGTCCTTCTCACACTTCTCACAAAAAAACCACTTTGTACACGATCTTGACTGTAACACCCCAACCGATGGCGGAAACATCGAGGTGTCACGTAGTGACGATTGTTCAATAGCTCATGGACTAAAGTGTAAATTTGAATACATTGATTAAATAATTTATTACATTGAAGTGAAATCCAACGATACTAACTGTCAACTAAATTGCAATACAATGAATCAAAATCTAAATATAAATCCGAAAGCTTAAAGGATGCATCTCAAAACAACCTGAAACATGTACAAAATCATTTGGTCAATACAAAAATTGTATTGGTGAGCATACCCTGTTTGAATAAATATAGTAGAAAAGTGTTTAGCAATTCATGTGTTGTATACTGTTTGCAATTATGTAATAAGTGGTATCCGGGTCAAATCAACCCTAAGAAAAGAAAGCAGATATATATAGTATGCGCTAGTAGTAATGTAATACATAGCAATGACGAGGACTCTCAACAGAGTCACAAGGGTATATACCATAGTACTATTCATTGAAATGTCAGGCCGAAACGGTTAATGATTTGATAGGTCATAGATACACGAAATGACATAAGCAAACACACATGAAAATTTCATTAAGTAAAAGAAATAGAAACTTGATTGTAAGTACATGAGTCACCCCAAAATGTAAAACAGTAAAAAGGGGAAAGATATACTCACAGTTTGCGAAAGCGATCAAAATCCACTTAAGCGGTCGTGAGCTAAGTAATGGGAATTCCGAGGAATTCAACCTATAATGTGTAAGAATACTAATAAGGAAGTGTCTAAAAGTCTAAGGTATCTAGGGTCTAAGGCATTAGGGTTTGCTAAGTCGATTTGGGGAAATAGAGTATTTATGATAAACCGAATTAATGTAGGAGTTGTATATCAAAAATGATATGGCAAAGTTTATAAATGTGGTGTAAGTAATATAATTATTACTAATTGAATATTTAGATAAAACTTATGTTCGAATAATTAAGACAAAATAATGTAGTTAATTACTCTAACTAATTATTGTAAATAAATACAATAATTATAAATGTAGAAATAAATGATTATGATTTACACACTGATCCAACAAGTATTAACTAAGTCTTTCCAACGTAAAGATATTTCTATTTTATAAAAAAAATGTATTTATAAATAGATGTTAAGTAGTATAAATAAATATATGATTAATTATGTCTAGTTAAACAATAAGACTAATAATACAAGACATGATCCAAAAATGCTATTTTTGTAGAAAATAAATAATTCCTGATGTAAATAAATGAACATAATTTTCCCATAATTTTTGTAAATTTATTTATATTTACAACTGATTTAATGAGATTAAATCATGTTTAAATGATTAAAAAAAATAGGAACATTAATAAAAATTAATGTTTTCTGAACCAATAATTTTTATTTCAGTTCATGATGATTAGAAATAATTTCACAAAAAGTTTGAGATTAAAATCATTAAAAATGAATTTTTAATCAATTAATTATGATTAAAACAATTTAAATCAATAAAAATATGAAAATAATTTATTTTTCAGAAAATAAAAATATCATAATTTTCTATGATGTGTCAAGAACCTACACCTAAATTTTTATAATTTTTGAACAAAATATGGATTTATTATGAATATTTTAAGATATCAAGGTATTTATATAATAAACAAAATAATAATAGAGAAAGAAAAAATGTTTGGCAAAAAAAATAATACCCAACCTGTGAGCCAAGGGACTCGAACCCGAGTCTCTCCCAAACACAACAAAGCATTGCACCACTAGGCTATCACATGCTTTTGTTAATTTATTTGAAACAAAATAATATTTAACCTATAATATATGTTCATCATCTTCCCCAAATATCTCAACCAAAACCCTAACCCTAGACCAAACTCAATAACCCGATTAAGAACATGATAAGGCTCTGTAATAGAGGGCTTTTGTTCGGACACTATGCGGAAATAAAACGGCATAAAGAAACGGACTCACATCGTGATTTAAGGTTCGAAGAATGAAGGTTTAAAACCCACGCGTATATGCGGCCAATATAAGCTTTCAGGACACGTTTTGAGCTGTTTCGAAGTGGGTTAGTAATGTTTAGAGGTGCAGGAATCAAATGGTGCAATTAGCTTATGTAATGGACGAGTAAAACGAGCGTTATGGATGTTTCATTAAACCCGATCGGTTACCCTCTTTAAGACCCGATTTAATTGGAAAAAACGCATTATGCTTCAACTTTATGGCTGGAAATCGTTGTAAATTCATGGAGAAACATATTGTAATGATTATTGGAAGTAAAGGTGCATTAAAATAAATGTTTGAGTCCCGCCGGAAAACTTCGCCGGCCGGAAACTATGGCCGGAAAAACGAGTTTGTGCAGGAGGGAGAATTTTTGATTTTAAAACTTTCATTAGTTGGCAAGAATGGTCCCTTAGAAGTTAACTAAGTTAGTATATTCAAATTTAGCTAGTTTTCTCTTTATAAAAACTTAACTTAGTTAACCTATTTAACATAAAAGTTTTTTTTTTTTAAAAAACTTTTTAAAACTTAATTTTTTTTACAAAATCCATTGCGTAGACGTTTCAAGATACGTATTTGATAAAAAAACTTATACCCGATCCATAATGAACATAAATGATAAAATTTTGGTTTACTCTAAAATAAATTTTGAAAATGACGAAACTAATAGGGACTATAATGGAATTATTTGAAGGGCTGTTATTGTCAATTTGACGAAAGGCGAAGGTGACGGTTGTCACATTGACCCTATATATATATAGATAGATTAGAAAATAAAGGCACACGCCAACCACTAAGCTATGATCACGAATCAATAGCCTAAACTAACAATATAATATAGAGTTAATACTTAATAGCCAAATTCGACGCATATAATGTATATATGTGTGGCACTCGGGGGGCAAAAGTAAAGTTGCACTAATTTTAATGTTATTTTACTAATTTCGTGAAAAATAGCGTTAAAAATGACGGACGGTTAATCATGCATCATGTGGTGGCGTTGATAGCCAAAAGACAAGGGGGGTACATGCACCAATCGGGTTTGTCCCGATTACTAAGCATTATGTACCTTATGTCCAAGGGTTGATACAAAACCACTATCGAGCCGGGGGTCTCACTGGAAGCAGCCTCTCTATTCCCACTTGGTAGAGGTAAGGTTGTCTACATCTTACCCTCCTCAGACCCTACCTTAGCTTTTGCTATTGGTGGGATTAACTGAGTATGATGATGATGATGATGATGATGACTTAATAGCCAAATTCGTGCCTGAGGTTTGGACCAGTTTGCAACTTCAATATAATTTTTTTAGCAATTCAACACATGAGGTTTGGATTTTTTTGCTATTTTCGTTATTTTCACTAACTCAGTTAAAAAATCTCGTTAAGGTCAGGGGAAGGGTTGTCATTTTGCTTGCAATTTAATATTTTAATAAAAAATATTTTTCTCAAATAAAATCAACCCTTACCACATCTCCATTTATATAGAGAACAAATCATCAAGGATCATTCGTCGGAGAGTGTTTTGATAAATGATTTGAACAATGTCCACGAAGGCATGTCTAGAAAAGACCAAGTTTGTAACATTCTCAAGACGACGCCTAGTTCTAGTCTTCATGAATTGGCATCGTGTAATTACGTCATTAAAGTAAATACATTAGTTTACACTAGAGTAATTATGTAATTACTCTACAACAGTAATTACGTAATTACTCTACACCAAAATTTATTTATTTATTATTTTTTTTTAGATTTCAATACTATAATACATGTTTAACAATATGGGAAAAAAATTCAAACAAAAAAATACCCTCCTTTGATTGTCACAGTTCTTACAAAAAAACACTTTGTACAGTATCTTTCCCCTATAAAACATAATAGCTTTTACCACTACAAAATTTTTATTGATTAAATAATTTTAGAAATTGTATTACATGAAATAAAAAAGTTGTATCATATTTTATACTAATTAAACACAGACTTGCAAATTATATGCTTGATTAAATATCATGTTAGAATTAGATTCACAACTCTTATTTGTATATTTTATTAGTAGCTTGTAATCTCTTGATAGGTTCACAATAAAATCTTGGTCTTTAATAAAAGAGCGTGTTCTTGTCAACATTTACCTTAGACTATAGGGAGTGAAGGGGGAAGGAGGGGGGTGAAGTGTCATGTGACACTTGTGGGACTCATGTGGGGGGGAGGGGGGGGGGGGGGTGAAATTGTGGGGAGTGAAAAGGGGGGAAGTGACATGTGGCATTTTTTTTTCTTTTTTTAGAGTTAATTACGTGGTTAGTCCCTGTGGTTTCTCTAGACTTTCAAGTTTAGGTACAAAACTCTTAGTACCCAAACATGAAACTTTAGAGAAACCACATGGACTAACCATGTAATTAACTCATTATTTTATTAAATGTATTTATTTTTGTTGGGTCTAAATTTGGTAGTCTAATGTTATCAACAAGTTAAAGTCAACAAGTCAAAGTTCGGTCAACAAAAGTCAAAGTCGAACGAGTCGCGGTCAACACGTAAGGCGACTCGAGAAATCCAGATAATAGATCAATGAGTGAAGCTCAAGTTATGATCAAGAAAGGTGCTATGGATAATAAATATATTTTGTTTAGATAAAAATATATTTATTACTTTAGAAAAATGGTTTTCTTGTTTAGTGATTATATTAGTAAGTTTATTAACCCTAGGGACCTAAATGTAATTAGCCTAAGTGTGTTTGGGCTATAAATAGAATGATAGATTAGGGTTTGAGGCAACACACATGCTAGAGATTTTGGGGGTTTTATTGTATTCATCTATGCAAATCATCTAGTGGGTTTTTATTGTCATATTCAAGTGTGTGTTCATCCCTATTTTCATCTTGTTCTTCATCAAAATCAGATTCAAGCTCCAAATCGATCCTACAATTTGGTATCAGAGCTTGGTACTCGAATTTGGGATTTAACCATCTAAAAATTCGTCATTTAATCTGATTTCTGTTGAAGATTTTATAGATTGTTTAAAGTTTTTTTTTGGGTTTTTCATCAAGTTGCATACTTATTTGTGCACTTAACTCATAAGTTGTGCACTTGTTTCTTATTCTGCATACTTATTTCTTGATGTGTGCACTTAACTCATAAGTTGCATACATATTTCTTGAAGATTTTATAGATTGTTTAAAGTTTTTTTTTGGGTTTTTCATCAAGTTGCATACTTATTTGCGCACTTAACTCATAAGTTGCGCACTTGTTTCTTATTCTGCATACTTATTTCTTGCTGTGTGCACTTAACTCATAAGTTGCATACTTATTTGCGCACTTAACTCATAAATTGCGCACTTGTTTCTTATTCTGCATACTTATTTGCGCACTTAACTCATAAGCTGCATACTTATTTCTTGTTGTGTGCACTTAACTCATAAATTGCGCACTTGTTTCTTATTCTGCATACTTATTTGCGCACTTAACTCATAAGCTGCATACTTATTTCTTGTTGTGTGCACTTAACTCATAAGCTGCATACTTATTTCTTGATGTGTGCACTTAACTCATAAGTTGCATACTTATTTGAGCACTTACCAAAGGAAACTTTGGGAGACAGTGATTTAGCCTTCTGTGGCTTTATCACAGTGTACTTATTCGTGTGTTCTAGTCGTTATTCTGCCCGAAGTTTCTTGTGCCATCAGATCAACAAACCGTTAAATCTGCATACTTAAATTCTGCATACTTAAATTCTGCATACTTAAAATCTGCATACTTAAAATCTGCATACTTAAAATCTGCATACTTAAATTCTGCATACTTAAATTCTGCATACTTAAAATCTGCATACTTAAATTCTGCATACTTAAAATCTGCATACTTAAATTCTGCATACTTAAATCTGCGCACTTAAGGACTGCGCACTTAAGGACTGCGCACTTAAGGACTGCGCACTTAAGGACTTGGACTTAGTATTGGACTTTAAAACTCTAAATTCAGAAAATCAATCTCAAAATCAACTTTAATCAATGGCTGGTAACAATAACAACTTAACCATGAATCCTATAACCCAAGCTGAACTGGAAACTGGAACCATATCTCGAATCCCTAAGTTAATGGGTGCACAAGATTATGGAACCTGGAAGAACCGTATGAAAGCCTTCTATTATGTGAATGATTTCACCCAATGGACCTCAGTTCAACTCGGACCACACATCCCAATGAGGACCACAGAGGCAGGAGAGGTGTTCAACACTGATCCAACTACTTATACAGACCTTGACAAGCAGTTGATTCAACGTGATCACAAAGCCTACGATGCTCTTACCAAGGCTCTGTCGAATGATGTTTTTAACATGTTCGAAGAGTATACCACTGCTCAGTCTTTGTGGTATGCCTTGTGTGACTACTATGAAGGAAATCAGGACATGATTCAGAAGAAGCAAGACATGGTTCAAAAGGAGTATGACATGTTTGGAAGCATTCGTGGTGAAAGTTTAAGCAGTCACATCGATCGTTTCATGAATATGCTCACAAAGATGAAGAAAGTCGGGATTCCTGTTAACAACCGCAATTTAATCAAGAAGTTGTTCAATTCACTCCCAAAGGAATGGAGCTTGAAATTCATGACGGTCAAGAAGGACTTTATGATTTTTCCAATGACTTTGTCAGATGTGATAAATACCTTAAAGTCGTATGAAAATGATGTCACAAAGGGTGAGATGAATCAAGTCGGTTACGTTCCATTATCAAGTCCACCAACATCAATGTCTAAAAACATGGCTTTCACTACTCTTATTAGTGCGAAAAGCTCCACTCCATCCTCTATTTCAGCTGAAAATGTTAATAGTTCTTCAACAAAGTCTAGAAATGAGATCAAGCCTACAAAAGGATCTGTGGTAGTAACAGATGAAAATGAGACTGCTGAAACACAAGCACCAAAGGCATTTGGGGAGGATTGTGACTGGGGTGAAGAAGTTACGGTTGCAGAAGTCGACAACAACAAGGCACTGATGGCAAAGATCTGCACAAAATCAACACTTGGTGTGAGCTCCTTGGAAGGGTCATCAGCGGAGATACCAAAAGGAGGAGGGATGGAGAAGGCTGGTCTAAAAAGTGTGTTGAGTGAAAACAAAGGAAAGGAGGCTGCTGCCGAGGAAGCTTTAGTTGCTGAGAAGACTTCCACAAGCAAGGCTGATCAACCACCGCAGAGTATGCAGAAGAAGGTTGAGGAGAGAGACCTGGTAAGTATTCCACTTGAAATAAAATCAAAGCTGTGCTCACCAAGGTGTGTTACAGCCGTCGCTTACTGTTTGTCCCACAATAGGAGAATTTTAAGAGAGATGGATGACATCCGAAAAATTAACACTGAAATGAAAGAAAATGAGTTAGCATATCAGCGAAAGTTAAATGCAACAATAGCTGAAATGCACACTCTAAAAGAATTTGTTCTCAGAAAAGATTTTTTAATAAATGACTTAACTGAAAAACTAGAAATATCTAGAAATGAAACAAATCATCTCCAAATTGTTGTGGACAAATGGAATGTAAGCAAGCATGCTCATACAGATATCCTTGATTGTTCAAGGAAATCTTTCGTCAAGGATGGAATTGGGTATAAGGATAAAAAGGGAATTGTAAAATCTCTATTTTTACCCTTGAGCAAAAGTGAATATATACCCATTCCAAAACCACATCCAAAAAATGATCTTTTCGAAAAAGAATGTGTCACGCCTGAATCAAACTCTAATATGATTAAAAGCAATGCAGAAGCGACACAAAAGGCAGAAGTTGAAGATGATGACAGTTGTGGTGGAAAGACTTTGGGGTTGGGTCACCCAGAAGCCAGTTACTCAATAGTTAATTGGTTTATTTGGAATAATGAAAAGACTAAGACCGTCTTAAATTTGGATGGTTGTACTGGACCTAGACCTAATGTTGATTCGAATGGTGTGGTAAATGTTTGTGATAGGCAGAAACCTATCTCATGTTCTGATGTTTGTCATGATGATATTGTGCATGAATGTGCTGATTTAAAATCTGCATTTTGTGATGATAAAACCGTTTGTGCTCCACCTGTTTTTGTTCCCGCTCTTGAGAATAACAGGTTTGGAAAGTTCTTAACTGAAGAAATTCCAGAGTTTACTCCGTCAACATCATGCAAAGATGATTCACAAAGTGATTCGGAGTTTTGTTCATCCAGAGAATGGGAAAGCTCAAATGATTCAGAAACTTCAGTGTCAGAACTTGATGATAGAGTTGACACGACAAATCAACTCCATCAAGATTCACTGGAAGAAGATCTGTTTATAGAAGATTGCTCAACTTCAGATGATGAATCAGTGATGAATGGAAATCACACGGGGTCAAAGATCAGAGAGTCAAAAGGTGTTGTAAAACCCAAAGCTTCTCAACAAGCCGAATCAAGCTCAAAACAATCTACATCCCCAGTTGCTTCACGCAGGACAACAAATTATCAAAAGCCATTCAAGGCTTGCTTTAGGTGTGGTAAAGAAGGTCATGTGCTCAAGCAATGTCCAGAACGACAAAATCCAAGCGGAAAAGGTAATGCGGATTGCTTCTTTGGATCAAAGGATAAAATGCACACATCTTTGAATGTTAGGATGACTCATATTCCATCAAGATCTCCACATGTGAAGCCGGTTTCACATGATTCAAAGATTAAAAGGACCAAAGCATCAAAACCACAATCTATTCCTCCAGGTTTTAAACAAAAAATTGTTTCAAAAATTAAATCTTTCACAAACAAATTTTTTGAACCAAAACAGGTTTGGCAAATCAAAACAAAAGTTGAACAAGAAACTAATGAGGAAAAAGGTATGGTGTTTCAAGAAGTTACTTACATTGATGTAAAAGGACAAACCAGGACCACGATGGCCTGGGTTCCACTCTCTAATTAATTTACTCATGAGTGCAGGAACTACCATGGAGGACTGTTAGTAACACGGTTAGTAACAGTGGTTGTTCCAAGAATAGGGTTGAAGCGGAAATCTCACAAGTTTGGTTATGGTATCTGACCTGATGGCACAATTGACACCGTTGTCACACACTCATTTTCTTGCTGATATATGTTTATGTGTGTCTGATGTGGAAGACTTTATTTTTTTTTTGTAAATATTATTTTAAAAAAAATTAATTAAAAAAAAAGGGGTTGTACAAAAATTAAAGTTTAGGGGGAGTATGAAAATATAGTCTCGGCCATGAGATGTGATTAATGCAAATAATCCTGATCTTATATGGGAAATGATAGGAACTAACTTGTTTATGTCTGCACATGAATATGATCTAAAGGACGTTACAACTACAAGTTAATGTTGTGCCGGTAGGTTCAGCCTTCAAGTTGAGTAAACTGCTATAAGGTGAATAATAATAAATCTACATGAAAAGCTGGATTCCCACAGTGTTTTAGGTCTGCACAAGCTGAGTCCAATCATACACAGGTTGAGAGATCAAAAGACACAGAAAATTTTGTGCATATATAATCAAAAGACACCTAAGAGTGCAAGCTACCAATGTGGGGCCAACAAATTAAGTGAGCACCAAAAGACACGCAATGTTAGTGACGTGCAAATATATATTAATAGCTCAACAATCAGATGATCAACTTCTTTGCTTATGGAAACATAGACCTGAAGCTCTCATCATCTGATTGAAATAATGATCATCTTCTCTGCTTATGGAAACATAGACCTGAAGCTCTCATCATTATATCTCGATAAACCTTGAGGATTGGTAGGCTTATACCTAGCACAAGTGGGGTCCACAAAATTTTCATCAATATTACCAAAAACATGATAATCTCATCACCAAACGTATGTTGAAAGATGAGAGGCATGAACTTAAGAGGACAAACATACCGACAATCGTTCTTGGGTTGTAGATATCCGAAAGAAAGTTGAAGTGTGGCTAGGCTTTTCAAGTTAGTGTGATCCCATATCTGATCCCTTCTATATCTCGAAGGTTGATGGCTTTAAAAAAAAAGATTAAAATTAAAAAAAAAAACCTAAAATCCAAAAAAAAAAAAAATCTTTATTTGTATAAAGTTGTTTTTAAGTCTTCCATATCACATTATTTGTGTCTCAAGCCGTTTGAGATACTTCCTTGATTGCACACCAAGATGAATACGGTTTTGTCTGTATGTTGAATTTGTCTAAAGAAAATTCGGAGTTGTGTTTGTGATTGTGAATAGGCTTCTTCGACTACTTGCTGCAAGATGGCCGATCATCAGTGGAGCAAGATACCAAACCAAAGCACCTGTTTCCTCAAGTTTGCAGAAGACACCAAGATAGGAATCCTCCTCCTACTTCTTTTAAACCACTCAAGCTACCGAGAGTTGAAAAAGTTTGTTCTTGATTTTCAAAGATGATGCATGCAAAAAGGGGGAGATTATGAGATATGAGTTCTCAAAGAGCAAAGTGACAAGAACACCTTCAGCAAAGAAAATTTGGAAAGCATCAGTCTAGGGGGAGTATTGTTGGGTACTGGATTTGAGACTGAAGCTTCCTAAATTGAAGATCACAGTATGTAGAGATTGACGATTCTGAAGATGATACAAGATATTGATAACTTTAGACTAAGGGGGAGATTGTTGGGTCTAAATTTGGTAGTCTAATGTTATCAACAAGTTAAAGTCAACAAGTCAAAGTTCGGTCAACAAAAGTCAAAGTCGAACGAGTCGCGGTCAACACGTAAGGCGACTCGAGAAATCCAGATAATAGATCAATGAGTGAAGCTCAAGTTATGATCAAGAAAGGTGCTATGGATAATAAATATATTTTGTTTAGATAAAAATATATTTATTACTTTAGAAAAATGGTTTTCTTGTTTAGTGATTATATTAGTAAGTTTATTAACCCTAGGGACCTAAATGTAATTAGCCTAAGTGTGTTTGGGCTATAAATAGAATGATAGATTAGGGTTTGAGGCAACACACATGCTAGAGATTTTGGGGGTTTTATTGTATTCATCTATGCAAATCATCTAGTGGGTTTTTATTGTCATATTCAAGTGTGTGTTCATCCCTATTTTCATCTTGTTCTTCATCAAAATCAGATTCAAGCTCCAAATCGATCCTACAATTTTTCAGATTTATAATTAAATAAGTAATATTTAATTAAAACATGGTTTTATTAAATATATTTATCCCATTATTTATAAAAAAAATACACTTCTAAGATAAATAAAACGTTCTAAATGTTATTAATTTACTTATGGATTTTAATTAAATTCAAAAATGATTTTCACCTTGTAGGTCCAAACCTACAAAGCCCACCAGTTCTTGAAGAAGAAAAAAAATCTTTTTTTTTATTTATAAAAATCTTTATTATTTTTATTTATAAGTTAAATCCAAGTTATTATATTAATAGTTGTAACCATAACACAAGTCCATCCAACATTAAGTTAAATGTTTTCTTTATGATTAGAACTATTAATCTAATAAATTGGATTTATTTTTATAAATAATGGGATAAATCTATATCTATATCTATATTCATATCTATAATAAAAGAAAGCAATCTGTAACACTCCAACCGATGGCGGAATCATCGAGGTGTCACGTAATGACGATTGTTCAAAAGCACATGGTACTAAAATGTAAATATATTATTGAATAATTTAAATTCTCTTACATGGATGAAATGGGAAAAATACAAAAAAATCTGAACAAAACATGAAATTTGAAATAAATTATTAAAAGCAAGCACTAAAATCCAATGCTATGGAACTAAGATCAAACTGCACCTGAAACATGTACAAAATAAGTTTTGTCAGCATATGAAATGTTGGTGAGCATTCCTAGTTTTAATACATATAGTAAGTTGGAAAATGTTATACAATTCAAATGCAAAGCTACAGTGCAATTATGTAAACTATGTAACATACAAATGAGCGAAATCAATCTTGTGACTGTATAAATGTACTAAATGAACGACGGTGTACTTATCCACTAAATGGATAATAATTTAACAATGACCACGGATTCTCCGATGAAAAAGGGGGAGAATCAACCTAGGCGGGTTGTCAATCCAATAACGCTATCCAATGTTAAGGTCGGCTTGTACAATGTTAATGATTTCACTAAGTACAAATGTATTCTACATGTAATGTCTAAGCATAAAGCACGTTTGTAAGCAAATGCACATAGTACTAGAATTGTATTGTAAAAATGTGAACTTGTATTTGTAATTTGTATAAGTGTACATGTAACACCCCAAAAGTGAATAAAAGCAAAAAGGGGATAGAAAATACTCACCTCAATTGGGATGTTGGATTCACAAAAACTCAAAGAGAATCAATGAATTACGCTTGAACCTAAGTATATTAAGAATGACAACTCACTTTACTTAAGGTTTAAATATTATAACCACTAAAAAAATAACAATTTAGAATTATATGGACAATAAAAACGCATATGGCTTTCAAAAATCATTTAGTAAAATATTTGGACTTTATAATAAGTATATAATAATAATAATAATAATAATAATAATAATAATAATAATAATAGCTAATTTGAAAGAGTGTTGATTAATATCAAAAACCATTTTCACATGCATCGACATTCTTTAGAATTTATGTATACGTGTGTGTATATATATAAAAATATTCTCAAAAACAAAATTCATACAATATTGTATATGTACATGTGATAGTGGACTCTGTTGTTTTGTTTTTCCTTTATCAAAACCCAACAAACACCCCAACCTCTACTACAAATCAATATTCCAATTTGTTTTATCTATACTATACTAGTTTTTATCCCGGGAGCGTCCCGGGTTGAAATATCTAATATAACATAATAAATATATATTATTATTACTATTATTATTATTATTATTATTATTATTATTATTATTTTAAACAAATCTCTGTCATAAGTTATCATATTCAAATATAAAAAAAAAATGAATCTCTGCGCCGGGGTATAAATCTAGTGCCATTACAAATGAATTCGGAAGTTTGTAATCGATCATTCTAAAAAGAACTAACATGAAATAAGAAAAAAACAGTTAATTATTGAAATATCAAACGCATTAGTTTAAGGGTTATGTGATGCGTTAAAAAATTCATGGGTATATGATCGGGTATTTAATTCGGGTATTTGGGTATGTTATTTCGGGTAATCGAGTCGGGTATCACCTAATCCCAAACCCGACCCAAACCCACAATTTTTTTTTTAAACTAATCCCAAACCCGACACAATACCTGTCGGGTTACAAAAAATAGTCATTTTTTTCTCCGATTTTTATATAACACTATGGTACTCGTTGGAAAGATAATAAAACGCTCGTTAATTTTGTGTAATTTTTTTCTTTAAAAAATCTCGTATATAAAAGATATTATCGTTTAAAAATAATGGGAGGAAACATGAGAGATAAAATAATAAAAGATTAATATTTAGATTTAGTAGATTAGGTATTTAATAGATTAGGTTAAATCATATCTATTTCTTTTTTTTAATTGGTTTAGATTTGCCACATCACATCTTATGTGGCATCTCTCAAAGGAGAGATTGTATAAGAGTATGACATGTAGGATTACTCCCTTTGCAATATATATATATATAGATTAGGTTAAATCATATCTATTTCTTTTTTTTAATTGGTTTAGATTTGCCACATCACATCTTATGTGACATCTCTCAAAGGAGAGATTGTATAAGAGTATGACATGTAGGATTACTCCCTTTGCAATATATATATATATATATATATATATAGATTAATAAGCGCAGGAATGGTCATTTGCCACTTTTTTAAAAAGTACAAGTCTCAAAAGCATGTTGTACAATGGTTTAATGCAGTAAAACTCTTAAATTTTTAAGGGCACAACCTGTAATGCATCATGTACAAACCTATAATGCAAAATAAGAATACACGGGATACACATTAACTTTAGGGTTTCCTTCATCACACCTTATCAGCCACCATTCATCAGATACACACTAGGCTCTCTCTCTCTCTCTCTCTCTCTCTCTCTCTCTCTCTCTCTCTATATACCCCCGATTCAACAACATCACCACGATTACACCATGATTTTCACCAGAGTGATGAATATTCAAGCAGATCAACGAAGTATCTGACATTCTTCAATGGTAAGTCACACTTTGTGTTGATTATTAACATTATTTCGTCATTCAAATCCTTAATAAACACTAGCAGGTCGATTTCACCTAATCGATGAATATTTTAGCAGATCCGGCATGGGTAAGTCGCACTTTGTGTTAAATTTTTACAAAAATCAGTCAAATGTAATGGGTTTTGTATAAATCTCTTAGATAATTTTAAGATGATGTTCACGAATATAACATGTCTTCTATGATTTTTTCTTCTGTTTTGCAGAATTGGGATATTGTTTTGCCATAAAGGAGGTTTCTAGGAACATATACCGTATGGATTTCTTCTTTGTCTTTCTAACACAAACTTAAAACCTTTAACAATGAAAGAAGATTTGGTTTTCCAATATAACCGATGTTTTGTCATCTCTAAATACAGTTAAGGTGTTTTTATTTAAATGTGATTTAAGTGACTCTTGTTTATGTGTTATTTAGTTTGCTTATGAACAAAAAGTTAAATAAATTGATAAATGAAGATGAAAACAGGCCATCTATAAACCTGATGGATAAAATTACTCTGCACTTGAGGATTAAATGTTAACAGGTGATTATATTCAATAAATGTCTAAAAAAAATTAGTAACCAAATTTGTATTCTACTCGGAATCATAGTTGTCAACGGTTCACGAGGTGTACCAAGCTTCGGCTAGATTATTGCCAGATTTTATAAATAGAGATTATCAAACGGGTCAAAAGATTTTTAGAAATAAACAAACAGTCAGATCATGTTAGTATTGTTTCTTCTTTCGTGACCAAATGAAATCCAAGAGTTTTGATTACTGATGTGAGTAAAGCTGAACCAAATGCTATAATAATTACATCAATTTCATTTTGTGTTCAGTAGCCCATTGTTGTTGGAAGGGTTGACAGGTTCCTGAAATTTAAGGTCTGATATTTAGTTTCCCAGAATGCATGGAATGGCATGATAGTCCATCATTGATAATCCAGGTATTTGGAAATCCACACCTATAAATAATAACACATGTGCGCAAGTGTATTATATTCTTTTCTTTTTTAATTATGTGTTGAAAATGTTAAAGCTTATAATAATATTATAATTTTTTTTTACTTGTGGTTTGATATTGACAGCAAGAACATTAATTTTGTTACTAAGATGTTTACTTATGGCCCATTTAGACAGTTAGTTTAGGTTAAATTAGTAAATTGAGCTCTCTTTTTGCATAATTTATTTCATCATATTTTACCAGGTAAGAACAAAACGGGGACAATTTTAAGCCATTGCTATTTGCAAAGAGAAGTACCACTATGGATGTTCATAGATTCAAGGTAGAGAAGTACCTTAATGGATGTTCATAAATTCAACATAAAGAAAATTTGAAGTTCTTGCATTATAAATTCTCAGGTATAATCATCCATCTAATCCATTTCTAAACTTTTTCCGGATAAACCCGTCATGTGTGTGATAGTATTTCAGTTTTTACGCATTTCTTTGTATCTTATTCATACTTCCGGTCACCAAGGGTCTTTTTTATTCATAAAACCTCTTTAATCATCTAAAATATCTTTTATTCTTAAATAATATTTGTTCTGCGATCCCTTGGCTTTCGACATATAATTGCAACTAAGCTTTCTTACTTTTTTTTTATGTGCAGAATATCACTTTTGCCTTGTTTCACACTTTCACCTTCGAATGTGATTTGTTCTTTAATAAAAATGGTTACCTTAAGTGTCATAAAACGTTGTTTTGAAAGAAATCTGCACCACAAGAATTACTTAAACCTTAGTTTGTAATGTGTTTGCATTTATTTTTATTTTTACGTTGGTTTAATTTATACTACATATCATATCATATTGTTATTGAAATTATCCTTTGGTGCTGAGAATTTGAAAGAAATCTGCACCACAAGAAATTTTTGAAATTTTTTTGGTAAGCATAATTTACAAAGTACACGCATTTTGTTGAATCTGAAAAAAAAGCCACCCCGAACCATTCTACTTTTAACATATTAAAACCCTTTTGTTGAGTCAAACCTATCTTTTGTAGGACAATATTCTGAATTGTATTTTGCTCAGAATGGAAAAAGTTATACTGCTACTTACAAAAGGGAAATACAGAGAATCATAATAAAGTCAAAAGCATGAATATATAAGTTTGACGAGAAGACCGCGGGACAGAAGAAGGGTCAAACATGTTCATCGACACCCGTTGTTTGCTCTTTGTTGACATTAATGTTTGCAGTGTTTCAAAAGTACATTTCTCCTTTGTCCAATTACTATGTCAGCTACCTGTCTTGCAAAAGAACATGTAAAGTCGAAATTGTCAAACTGGTATTTAGCTTTGATACAAAACTAAAATGTTCTTTATTTTTACTTTTGTAGTCAAATATATTATCTTTAAACTTCATAATAATTTGTCATAAAGCAAAAATGAATCTCACGTTAGTATTAAATGTTTCCAATATTTGGATCCAGTCCTCTAGACCAGAGTAGATTTTGTCTACATGTATTTCGCAAGAGGCATGGTTTTGACTTTAAAGGTTAAATGAATTTTCTATTTCAAAGTTTATACGAATTCTTGAAATTTTATCAACCACAATAAACTTCAAATCATGTATACAAATTGAAGTCCTGGTATTTGATTAATGATAAAAACAAAAACAAAGCAACTTCCCTATTGAAGTTCAAATTTGTTGATGGTAGGAAAGATCCTAATGCTAAAGAACATGAGCTTATCGCAGGTTGGAGGATATACTTTTGACTTTTGAGTTGTGACTTACAAAGGAAAAGGAACATTAGTTTGTAAATTTTTATATAAAAAGACAAGGAGAACATGCTCACCAACAGCTATATCAGTTACTTCATTGGTGGAACACATTGCATAATAAAAAATGTGATATGACTATACGAGGCTTACATGCATGTGTACCATATGGTTTTAATGTTATCACGTGCACGTAAAATACGTGGTTTATCTTTAAGACTTATGTCCAAATCCCTATGATTTAGGGGCTGTTTGGTAGCCTTTTAATTAGTCTCTTAACCATTTAGGTCTGAATCATTCAGCATTCAGACTGTTTGTGTTAGGGAAGTTGACAACAAAACTGTAAGTATTGTCTTTTTAAATATCACCAACCCCTATTTTAGACAAAGTCAATGCAAACTCTCTAAAGAATAAAACTATTTAACAAACTCTAAGAATCAAAAGAAAATAGCATAGATCCTGAAACCATTATTATTTGTAAATGTTTTCAAATGTTGACCACAAAACTATATAAAAAAATGCACACTCAACTTATATTACTTGACCACATTCCTACCAAATATTACCGGACCTAAAGAATACCTCATGAAAACTATACATCATGTATGAATCCATTATATGTTACTTTTTATGCCACCATAGTAAGACCATCAAGTGTCATAAATTAATAAAATACAAAAAATAATTACCTTATGAATAATATTACCATATTGAGGGTTCATTCTCTAACTACTAATAAGACTACACGGTGCCGTAGGATTGTAGGGTGCATGGAGCGACACGTGGACGGGGCCTTAATTTTAACAACCAATCATCGTCGGCCACGTCACACCCTGCATATACGTCACATTGGTGGAGATTCTCAAGCCCATCCCCCACCACGCCCGAACCACGCCATGATATAGGGAGGTGGAGGGGCTTCACAACCCCCTCCCTACGCCATCGCACCGTATAGCTTAAGTAACTCTTCCACTTCCTTAATCTTTTGTTTCAATAATATCACACGCCTTTAATAATGCTTCATTATGATACTAAGCTTGTTCACCCATCATCTTAAAGACTGTAAAGCTTCTGTAAAAAGTGCACCCTTCTCTGCCATTATTTAACTGAAATTTTAAGGATAATGGCAAAAATAGACCATACTACGCATAAGAAATTAACAGAGGTACAATATAATAATATATCATGAGAGATTTATTAAACTAACAAAGAACAACTACATCGTTTTAAATTTTCGCCGCCGCCGCATCGCGCGGGTTTCCCACTAGTCTATATATATATATATGTGAAAGTAACAAAAATAAGGTTTGATTAAATTACCGAATAGGAAATCGTCACCGAGTGGGAGTGTCGCTTATTCAAGAACAAAACCCTCTCATGGGTTTTGGTATGCGAGTGTACCGAAGGCTAAGTTGTAATGGTTATAAAAGGGTGATACAAAGATGCGGTGGCGGCGGCGGTTCATAATAAGGTTGGTTCGTTTCTAATGTTGGTTGTCGGTTATTGGTTATGAACGAAGTAGCGACAGTTGTATGTGGTGTGGCGAAAAGATGGAGTGGTGGCTTGTGACTCACGATCGACCAGTTGTGGGTTCCGTGGCGACCAAGAAAATAGTCGGAGAAACAAGAGGAGCCGAGGGATGGCAAAATCAAATGGGGTGGTTTGGTTAGGAGGGTTGGTGTTCTATGACTTGGTTCCTTTTTTGATAAAATGTTTGTCAAATAAAGATTTATAGAAGATGGCCAAAAAGGGAAACGCTAAGAAATTTGTCGGTTATCAAAAGAGGTTTCCTAAAAACGCTTGTTTCTCTCAATCACCATTTATATGATGACTAATTCATTATTATTCATTTATTTGATTCCTTCTCCACCATGTGCTAGACATAATGACAATCATTGAAAGCTATAGTCCATTACATTTGACAAAAAGAACACTTCCATTTGAGTTTGCACATTAAATACCATTTCTTAAAATAGAAATAAAATAAAATAAATACTAAAAAATAATAATAATAATACATACATTTCACTAGAATCTCACATCATCCTTTCAAAATTTATTTACGATTAGGAAATTTAGAAGTGATATTTTTATACAAAATAAAATTGAAGAACAATGTCAGATGCATCCAATTTCTTTCGAACCAATATATAGTGTTAATTCGTCATTATAATAATCATTTAAAATCTTGAATAACTCCACATTACAAAATTTAGTAAACGATCACTTATTAAATTTGAAAACGACGAAACTTACAGGGACGAGAATAGAAACATTTGAATACACGAAGGACTATAATTGACAACTTGCTAAAGGATGAGGGTGACGGATGTCACACAATTTTAATGACATGGCATTTAAAGAGGCATTCTCCTCCTTGAGTGTGCCATGTGTCATGTCATGTGGCAAATTAAAAAAATAATAATAATATAAAACCTAATCTACTAAAATTAAATTGAGTTATTTTAGGAAAAAAAATTAAAAACAAATTTAAATTTTTCTCTCTTATGTTTCCTCCCATTATTTTTAAACGTTAATATCTTTTATATACGAGATTTTTTAAAGAAAAAAATTACACCAAATTAACGAGCGTTTTATTATCTTTCCAACAAGTACCATAGTGCGATATAAAAAACGGAGAAAAAACGACTATTTTTTGTGGGGTTTCATTTAGGGCTGTTCAAATCGCTCGCCGCTCGTTCGGAAAATGCTCGAAAAAATGCTCGCTCGATCACCCGCTCGGTTGTAAATGAGCCGATCGGCTCGGTTCGGTTTCTAAATGAGCCAAGCACGAGTAAAGGTCTGCTCGGCTCGGTTTGGCTCGAATAAATTATTATTTATTTATTATATATATAATTATATATATACCCACAAATCATAGTAATATTTAGAGATTTATAGATAACATTTGGTCCAATATATGCAAATAAAATATGACTAGCCCGCTTTATCAAATAAAAATTTAATACTAAGTTTAATAGTAAAACCCTAAGTCGTAACATGACAACCTTGACTTCTTTATGTTATTAGTCGTTCATCCCTAGTCGTCGCTTGATATCACCTTATGTTACAAAGCGACAATTGTTCTCTGTAGTATGCTCATTGCCTCAACCTAAGCCTCATTCTTAGACACTCGAACCTCAATATTAGTGTCCTCATCGGACAGTTCCACCTAAATTGTCACTCGACAACGAAAACATTGAAGATAACATCCCAATTTTATGGTTGTCCAAATTACTCTTCGCTCGTTTCTCGCTCGACGCTCGCTCGATAAAATTGCGCTCGAACAATGCTCGCTCGCTTTTCAGCTCGGTTGTAAACGAGCCGCTCAGCTCGGTTCGGTTTGTAAATGAGCCAAGCATGAGCAAAGGTCCGTTCGGTTCGGCTCGGCTCGTGAACAGCCCTAGTTTCATTCATACAAGAAAAAAACACAAAGTATTCAGGTTATTCATTAATCATGTTTTTTTTTAAACTAGATTCTTATGTACGATGTTGAAATTCAGCCCAATCGCCATGCTATCATTCGAATTTACTCTTCTAAAGATGCATAGGTATACTTCATCAAGAGAAGCTAGGAGAAATAATCGTGCAACACTGCAACACATGGTGTCACCTTATAGCAAGGTTATTTTTTTATTTATTTAATTACAAGAGTAATAATTATAACTATTCGTATTAGTATTATTAGAATTGTTATATTTTTCAACCACGGGACGCTCCCGGGATAAAAGCTAGTATATTTAATAAAACAATGTTTTAATTAAATATTCCTTATTTAATTATAATCTGAAAAATACATACATTTAATAAAATAATGAGTTAATTACATGGTTAGTCCATTTGGTTTCTCTAAAGTTTCATGTTTGGGTACTAAGGGTTTTGTAAATGAAGTTTAATACATAATGGCCCCTCTAGTTTATAAAAAGACATTTTAATCACTTTAACTAAAGTTAACAGAAAATTTAACAATAGTTAATATTAGTACCCAACATTGTTACAAAAACAAACCTTAATACCCTAACCTGTTACTTTAAACTATTAGTACCTAAACTTGAAACTCTAGAGAAACCACAAGGACTAACCACGTAATTAACTCTTTTTTTTATAAAAAACTTTAATATATTAATTAAAATTCATAAATATTAATAATATAATTAAATAAAAACCTAGAAAATAAATAAAACATAAAAAACGAAAAATAAAATAAAACCTAGAAAATAAAAAAAACTACATATTATATTTTTCCATGAGCTCGCGTTTGAGTTTTAGGGTCATCTCTAACTCTTGACCGCTGAGATGATCGGTGTTCATTGCGATGAATTTCATATCTTCGCGCTTTTCGCGCTGTTCTTTCATAGTCAACTTTTTTTCAAAGGCTTCGCGAATGGTTTTTTTCTCCTCGAGCTTCTGTAGTTGAATCGTGTTGAATTGGACGAGTGTGTCATGTATGTCGGACAAGTCATTGTTGTAAGTACCTTTGCCTGATCCCGATCCCGAAGCGGACCTATGCGCCCTCTTTTTAGACTTGTCTCGACCGGGTGGACGACTCAACTCCACCTAGAATTCGTCATAATCGTCCAAGTTAACTGCGTCCTCGACTTCACGTTCACCCGGACGGTTATGAGATGAATTTGTTTTTTGTCCTTTTGGACGAATCGGAAGCAGAGGGCACGTCCGCCTATTTTGAATGGTATCTCTCAATAGTGCAAAAATTTGAACTCCAAGCCCTTGTCATCACGATAAGCTTTTAGGGCATTAGCTAGGTAGTCGCCGTCCGTTTCACCGCTTCTTGGATAATTTCTAGCGTGATAATAAAAACACTTGAAGGCATTCATCGCCCTGTTTATCTCCGTCCACTTGGATGAGAGACTCTCGTTAAATCGATACATCTCTCGACCCATCAAGTTATGGAACGCGTTGTTTATGTCGTCCCAAAAGTCGGGTTTGTGGCGATTATTTCCAACACAAAAAGAAAATAAATAAACCGTTAGTCATATATAATGTTTAAAAAAATATAATGTCTAAAAAAATATTACAAATACCTTGAATCGCGTTTCCGACTCACTTATCCACGCTCGTGTAATTGCAACCTCTTCGGCGGTTATCTACTTTAGAGGTTGGCGGTTTGCGGCGGCCAACGCCTTCCCCTCCGGCGTCTTCTTTTTGTGAGTTCTTTTACCGGGTAGTTTTTACCGGACGATGAACCCCCAACATTTTCTTCTTGCGTTTCAGTATGCTATCCGGTGCCGTTAAAGGTGTAACATTTTGAAAAAAAAAATTGGAATTAATAAAACTTCCGTTTTTATTCATTCAAGTCCGATTCACATTTATTTTATAAAATCATTATTTTCCATCCCTATAAATTTTAGACATAATAATTTATAAACTCAAACCTTGCTTAATAAAACTAAATATTTGAACCCTCTTTATTATTTATTTATTTTTTTATAATAAAAATAATAATAATTTTCAGATTTTATTAAGTTTATACAAACTTGTTTTATACAAATAACCATCACCATAAAACAAAACATTAACAACCAAGCCAAACCATAAACCAACCATTTTTCTTTAATATTCGGAGCCCAATCTTGAGCCCAGTAACCGCCCAAAAGAAAAGAAAAAAAAAGACCCCAATCCATTGCTCCCCTTGATCGCATGATGTGCAGAGAACCCACAGAATTTTTTTTTTAAAAAAAATTTGACCACCACAACCTTTAATTTTGACTAACTAATCAAGCTAAAATTGGTAAACAAAATCAAATTAAATGGCACAGGTCTGATTGACAGCTATAGACGCTTCAAACCCCTTTATTATTATACGCGTTAAAGCCGGGCAATTTGCCATATTTGAACGAATTTTGAACAAGCTTGGTCAACCACCAAAACCTACCAAAGATACAACAATATTATAAATTGGAACCTTGTAGAGGATCAGAATGTGCCGAAACATTGCACACACACTTAATTCTCCTCTAAAATCCTTCTAATCACGTAATTGAGGTCGTGTTTGACTTCTTGTTTGACTCGCGATAGGGAAGTCGTGGGTTGTGTAACCAAAAATCCCTTGTTCAGGTATCTTCCTCGCCCTTTCATAATAAAAACCCTATACTTAATTAGCTTATAATCGCGTGTTTAAATTATTAAGGAATCTAGGGTTCTTATGTGATTTTTGGGGAAGATGACACATGTTCTAGTCGGTTTAAAAGATTGCAGAAATGATTTCAAACCCAACATCTAATATAGATCAGATGGTGGTGCTGTGTGTTGTTTAAACATGTGGACTTGGGTTCAATCCCAGGCACAACCATTTTAGTTTTTGGTAATTTATGATAAACCCTAACTAGTCTCTATAATTAATTGAAACCAAATAAGATTGTTCTCAGGGTCTAGACCAGACGGTCTAGGCATGTGATTTAAAGCCACGAACCGGTCACAGACCCGGGTTCGAATCCAGGCACAAGCAAACTTTTTTTTGGAACTTTTATCTTTACATATATTCTACTTATCTTTTAAAAATAGTTTTAAAATACCAAAAGTGTCTTAAAAATTATTTTAAGTAGATTTCATGACAAAGTTTATCATACAATTTTTAGATTTCCAAAAATAATTTATTTAATATATATTATAAATATTACAAGTTTATTCATTTATAATTTTAAAATTCTATAAAAATATGTAAACGTTCTTATAAAATTCCACAAAAATTATTTTAAACTTATAAATCAATAAAGATTTCAGAAATAAATTTATTTCAGAAAAATCATTTATTTAATATTTTTAATCGATTTTTGTTATTTTAATCATAAATAAATCATAATAAATTCATTCTTCATTATTTGTACATCAAAATTTCACATAAATTATTATTAATTATTTAGATCAGAAATATAAATTTTTGGTTTGAAATTTATAAATTTTAATATTTTTAAATATTAAGTCTATATTTTGACAAATAAGTATTAATATATTATATATTCATTAAATAGGAAAATAATTTTATAAAAATTATTTTCACATTTACTACTTTTAATACAACCATCTTTAACTATGAATTTTCAAAAAAAATCCTTTTTATTAATTATTTCTTTATTTAATTATGTAATTAACGATTATTCTAAATTAATCACCAATCAATTGTCAATCCCCAAATTAGGAACCCTAGAAATACTTGTAGAATAGAAAACTTAGACTTATTTATTACCTTAAACATAGGGTAATACCTGGCAATGTTGGGCTACAGTTATTCTATTTCACGAGACTTAACACTTTGCTAAGGTGAGTTTACATAGCCCCTTTTTCTGTTTTACATTTTGGGGTGAAACATGTTTAAACATTTTATACACTATCATTTACTCATTCTATCATTTGACTGTAACAAAAAGACACAGTACAATCATTAACAATGATCAAGCCGCCTGTTTAGATTATAGTGCTATAGGTCTGACAAACCCATCCCCTCGCATAAATTCAGGATGATCGATAACAGTTACACTTTTACTAACTTGCAAGTTAGGTCTCAGTCGACACAAGGTTTGATTGTACAAAAGACGCATTGTTACATGTCGGACTCATATTCTATCATTTCTCATTATTATACTACAACTATGTTTGCTATACAACATGTTGTTTTCAACTATATGCAAAACCTATGTATTCTCACCAACTATTTATAGTTGACCCCCATCTTTCCAACTTAACATGTTTCAGGTGTATTTGCTATTGGAAGTTGTACAAGTCTTGAAACACATAGGAGCTTTGGACATAGTTTATAATAATCATCTTTGTAACCTTTACTTGTAAGATGAATTGTAAATTGTTTAATATTATTCAACTTTCATTTAGTACCATGAGCTATTGAACAATCATCACTACGTGACACCTCGATGTTTCCGCCATCGGTTGGGGTGTTACAAAAGGTACGAGTTGTTGTGAAGAAAATTAGGAACAGGGGAATCATTATATGGAATATTTGGAAAAATCTGTCCACTAAAAAACCCGCGTAACCCGCGTAGTCGGGACAAGGTGATGGAAAGGGTGGACGGGGTGGTACGGGACGAACCGTTGGCGTATTCGAGTTCGGGACGTAGTTGTACTGGTTGTTCGGGTCAAAGCCTCTGTTGTATGGGTTCATGTTTTTAAAAATTATATGAAGAAATGTATAAAATTTGATGAAGAATGGTATAAAATTTGAGAAGATGAGAGGTTACGGTGAAATGTAGTGAGTGTTTTTTAATAAAATGGGGTGATATATATAAATTAATTTTTTTGGACCGTCTTTTTTTTTTTATAAACGGTAAACTTGTGGGGACCACCAACACCCGCCACCTCACTTCCACCCCCCCCCCCCCCCGCCTCAACCTCCCGCCGCCTCCACCACGCCCCAAGGGGGCGGTGTTCCCGCCGCCACCTCACCCTCCCGCCCAACCTTCAAGCCCTACTCCCTCCTGTCTTAGACTATCCGGAGTGGTGGGGCAGGAAAGAGGGGGATGAAGCGTCATATGGCACTTTTGGGTCCCACGTGGAGGGGATGAAAATTGTGGGGAGTGGAAGGAGGGGAAGAAGGAGGGGGGATGAATATTATTATTATTATTATTATTATTATTATTATTATTATTATTATTGTGTGTGTAAAGTTAAAAAAAATCAGCCAATCAAATGGTGCCACATCACCATCACACTTAAAGAAGTGTTTGGCTGATGAATCGCTCATTGTACCTGATGTATTGTAAAATACATCTATTTCCATTGTAAAGTTTGTATAGTTTTTGAGTCGTTTAAATAGTACTTTTATTAGTTTTAGGCTTGTACCGGTCTATTTTATTTAGTATAGGTTTTTTTAGATTTTTATTAGTTTTGAGTCAGTTTTAGTGCTTACTTATTTATTTTATATTTTGGTAGGTGTTTATAGACGTTGGAGCGTAAACGAGTAACTTTAGTCAAGTCAAGAACACCCGAGTCGAGAGCACGAAGATATACTACTATATATAATAATAGTATAATAATAATAATAATAACTAATGAAACGTGAATTGGAAATTCATGTCCCAAATTGTGAGGGCCCATGAAGTTTAGGGGGCAATATTATTATTTATTTTCGTGGAGGGCAAGACAACAAGAGAAGCATCGATATATATTTTTGGAGAGCCGCACAATATTAAGGGAGAGAGGAGTTCGATATCACAGAAAAATATTATTACGAAGCAGAGGCACAACAAAGGAGCAGAGCAGCAGAAAATATTATTTAGAGAGGCACGCCAAGGATCAAAGGTTCTAAGCTAGGGAGCGATTATTCGGGTGTCAATCATTCGGTTTTTTCGTTCCTTTATTATCTTTGTTCTAGACCATGATTGCTGAATTTTTATTTGACTTTGTTTCTCTTTTCAAGATGATTTGTGGCTAAAACTTTTATAGCTACCTAGGCTAAGACAAATAACTATGATTTGATTTAATTTTTCTATGGTGTTTGGAACGTGTTTTGGATTTATGATTCAGTAAAGATTTTGATTTCTCTAGATCTGGTGTATATGCGTATTTATTATTTTCTTATTGTCATTTATTCACTCCACTTGCACTTTTGTGAATGTCTTTCATGTATGAGTGCTAGTTAGGTTGCAGACTTTGTGTAGCAACTAGTTTATGGTCAATAGTCGCGAGTTTACCATAGGAGTGGTATTTGGTGGTTAGAAGATTTTAGGTATTTTACCAAGTTCAATAGCTGTGAGGTGAGGGCTTGTTGGTATGTCTAGATTGTTAAATTTCTAGGTTAGAGGCTTTGTGAGAAGATCTGCCTAGTTTCCTTTTCAACTCCTGCATATCAAGTTAGATCTAGGCTTCAATAATTACCCCTTGCACCTAGTGTACTGAGGCTTTCGCGCTGTGAGGTAGATTGTCTAGCGGGTACTCGATCATAAGAGTTAGATAACCTGTGAGGGTTTGTACTCCAACCGGTGGTTTAATAGCACAAAAATATTCTAGGGTTTCCCCTTGAGAAGGGTCGAGGGTGTCTAGTTTATTCTTGATGTTTAGTATTTTAAGATCCCGGTTCCAATTCAGTTCCATAACCATAGAAGCTTATCAGGCATAGTTAGGAGTCTGGTCTAGGTAGTGTCTTGTCATCATCTGAATTCAGCTCAGCCAAGTTCGTGTCTTTAGTTCACTTTAGCTCGTCTTAGTTAATCTTTATTTTATTGCAATTTAGTTTTCAGTAAACCCCCCCCCCCCATTTAAAATAATAAATCACTTTGTTTTAGTTTTAGAATAAGTAATCGAGTCTAGTTTTCGTTTTCCATTAGAGTCTCGTGGGTTCGATATCCGGACTTACTTTAGCTTTACTAGAGTCGATAGGTTCACTTGCCTGTCAGTAGTTTAGTTTTAGAGAGTCTAGAGTATTACTAGGTGTCTAGTTTTAGGTTTAATTTAGTTATTTTTATTAAACTACTTTTAGCACATCAAGTTTTTGGTGCCGTTGCCGGGGACTCTTGGCGATTGCGTTTACTAGCTTTGATTACACTTATCTGCTACATCTGTGCTACTTGTGTTTTGTGTTTAGTCTGTCTTTTTGTATAGTGAGTCGTAGGAGTCTAATTGTTTGTGTATTTTAATTTCTGTCAAGTCTGTAAATATGTTTGAAATTTGTGGAGGACCCTATTTTACCGTTAGATTTCCACAAAATGCGGGGTCCTCTGCACATTATTGTGCTAATTCCTTTGTGCAGCCGCAACCATATTATTCACAGGGATGTCCTACAAATTATTATGATGACTCGTATCAGCAGCCACATTATAATCAATATCCGGATCAATTTTCTGGAAGCACTTCTTGTGAGGATAATGGTAATGATTGGAGTGAAATCAAAAGTCTGTTAACATTATTAGTTGCTAAAGATGAAAATACCCAAAAAATGTTAGCAGAGCACGACATCCTCCTGAAAAACCGACAGGCTGCTATTTTGGATCTTCAACGAACATTAGAAGACATATCTAGGAGATTAGATGAAGAAGAAGAGAAAGAAAAGGTTCAGCAAGAGCAGTTGCCGAAAGTCGGTTATACATATGATGAGGAGGGCAACTACCTTGGGTACATGAACGGTCGAGGGGAGTTGTTCCCAACGTTTCCAGAAGAAGGGAAAGAGCCGATCATGGAATACGCAGATGAGTCAGATGAAGAGATCATCCCAATCACGGAGACGAAAATGGACATCGAAGTCCCACCTCCGGTGCCATAGGTTACTATATATGATTTTGGGAGTGACTCTGACGAAGAGGACGACGAAGAAGAATGGGCGGCGTATCAGAGGTCGTTAGTGAAAAGAGAAGGGATTGCAGAAGAAGTGGAATTGAGGGACTCCATAGGTATGATGTTTGGTGCAGATGAAGACAGTGAGGATAGTGAGGAGTCGTTATCTGAGGAGGTTGAATTTTTAGATTTGGATATAGATGGTTTACCTGCTTATGAAGGAGTTGGGGAGTCTGATCCCGATGGGGATATAGCATACCTAGATGCCCTACTTGAAGGTGAACCGACCGCCATGACTGTACCTGCACCAGATAAAAGAAATAAGTGTGGGGATCATCCTATGGAAATGGTGGTAGAAGAAGCGCACCATAGCTGGCCCGTGGTAATAGATGGAACTTCAAAATCAACAACACCACGGGAGAGGGCAAGGAAGAGAAAAAGAAAGGATCGGAACCGGAAAAGGATCGAAGACTGGCACGAGTTGGAGAAGAAGAAGCCAGTGAATGTCAAGCACGACCAGTCTATTTGCTACATGCCACGCATCCGGTTAATTCCAGGTAAGTTTAAGTTTTGGTGGTCTGACCCGTTAAGAACTGTTAAATTATTTTTCAATTCCACAAGTAAATATTTAATTGTTAATAAGAGTCGAGTGGAATTAAACGGGTTAGATAGGGTCCAGATAAAAGAGAAGCCACCTGATTAAGTTTAAGTGTGGGGAGGCTATGTAGATTTGTAAATTTATATTTATACTTATTTTTTTTTCTAGCTTTTCATTTTTTTTATTATTTGTGGTCCGTCCTTCCAGTGGCGGATCTAGGAATTTTTTTCGATGGGTTCCTTTTTTAGGTGTTTCAATTTCATATGAACAAACATAAAAATTTCGGGTCGGTTTGCCGGTTCGGGTCAGATAAAGTTCATCACATAATAAAAATACGTTATAATAATGAAAAAACATTGACATTAGAAATTTAAAGCACATTATATAAATACGATTGTGTTTAAGGATAAAAAAAACATACCTATAATTGTTCCCTACGAGTTTTCATCTTTTGAAAACGTTGCATTACATTCTCGACCGAAACCTGTTGTTGTAACTCCCTTTCGGCGGGATCCCATGGAAGACTTAACAATAATATTTGTACCAAAGTAACAATTACCACAATAATATTTATACTAATAGATTAACTAAATCAACAATACATCAATAACCATGATTAACTGGCATAAAACTTAACAAAATCGAACAAATGGATTAACTAAATGGACAATACATTCATTATTGTTGCCATATGTTAAAGCTAAAGTAATGAAACTAAAGCAAGAATGATATATGTTGAAGCTAAAGTAATGAAACTAAAGCAAGAATGATATCAAGGTTTAAATCTCAAAATGATATTCAAGAATGATAAATTATCAAGGTTTAAATCTCAAAATGATGAACTAAAGTAAGAATGATATTCAGGATTCACCTAGCTTTCATCTGAACATAGAATAGAAGAGCATATATAGGATTAGATGGTTATTTATTGTCTAGTTATGCAAGTAGTCAAATACACAATACGGTTTTTGGTGTCCAATGTGGCATTTGGATATGCTAATAAAACAGATTATTTAATTGTTGAAACTTGAATTTGTGACACCCGGCAAACTCAGGTTAGTAACGTTGACTAAACTAGTAAGTCTACCTTAGCGAGTCATGCATATTACGTCCTTAACGGGGTCAGTCGAGTCAGTATGATGATTCTGGGAATCATCGGGAGTCGTTATGATGATCCGCGGGGTCATCGGGAGTCGGTCCATAACCATGAGTACAAGGATCGGTGATTCGTGGAATCACCGGGTTTAATGCACACACGAGTCTCGAGTCCCGGGAATTGGTGAACGGATGTAAACGTGTTAGTTATCATGCATTATATGTTTGAAATCATTATGTGACTTACCGGTATGTGAATACGTGTTTAAATATGTTAAAATAGTGTTTAACGCGCCAAAAACCCATTCCAGCACCTTATAGGCGATTAGGAGCCTGGGGGGACCCCTAATCGCGTGAACTGGGGCGAGTACAAGAGGCTTGGGGCGAGTAGGAGGCCTACTCGCATGAACAGAGGCGAGTAGGGTCCCTACTCGCCTGATCTGGAATCCTACTCGCCTGTAAGGCTGAACTCGGGTCAAAACACCTATAAATAGAACCCTTAACTCCCCAAACACCCTTAGAACAACCCTAACTGATCCCAAGCCACCCACACACTTTGAAACATCTCTGGAACTCATTTTGCTACAAAAATCACCATCTCCAAGCCTACACACCTTTCTTTAACAAAATCCAAGGTGTGTTCTTTATCCTACACCTTTGTAAAGTTGTTGTTTTGATTCCCCAAAAGTCCAGGCCTTGTTTTGTTAAGTTTGTGTCTTTAAAACCCTTTGAAAAGAGTTCTAAAACAAGTCTACACCATAATACTTGCTATATGTGATGTATTTGTGCATATGATGATTGTTGGTGATTATAACATGAATGTTTCCATGAATTTGTTGTACTTCTGATATGTAGGTGTTGTTAGGATGATTATCTATGAGTTTAAGCCCTTGATATGATGTTTAGGTGCAAGTATGCATTTTGACCCATTTGGGTAATTCTTGAAGAATAGGATGTATGATGTGATTCATTGCTTATTTGTGGTTAGAAATCATGTTAGGATGATGACATAACATAGAGATGATGAATTGCAACTTGTAGGAGATGAAATCTGATTGTTTCCATTTAAGGAAAGATAAGGTTGGTTGGTGAAACCTAGTACTTTGCCATTTTTGGAAATAATCGCACCGAGCCCGTTAGAGCAGAGGTAAATTGGGGGTTTTTGCTTGAAAAGGGTTGGTTAATAGTTTAGTTTTGATATTGGGTGTTTTTACATGTTTCGGATCTGATTTGGAGGGTTTAACGCGCGAAAACGCGCAACAGCAGGGCATCAGGCGAATAGGGCCCTACTCGCCTGAAGCTTCATGCGAGTAGGAGCCTACTCGCCTATAGCTTCATGCGAATAGGCCCTATTCGCCTATACACTCTCTCCTACTCACTAGTTGACTTTTCCTAATCGCATGAAGGTTTCCTAATCGCGTGTACTGCTGTCGTAAACGCGTTTCGACATCCCGGAACATGATTTGACACCTAGGAACATGATAGGAACCCCGGATGCACCCAATGACTTAGTAAGACGTGTTCGGACCTGATTATACGTTAATCGGACATTATGCTAGACTAGGTGAACTATTGCGCGTGTTAAGTGTTTAATTGCATATGTTGCATGACGTCTTGTATTTACCTAACACGTGGGATGTCGGGTCACCAATGGGATGTCGGGTCTTGTCTGGCACGGTCAGTTTAACAGTTAAAGATGTTTTCAAACGTTTATGGTCACGGTCTGGACATTCGGGACTAGTTAACCCACGGGTTATTAGTCCGGATACTTATACACATTTTATGATAGGTCGCCGCTAGTTGGGGCTATCATAGCATAATTACTTAACTGTTTTCAAGTAACGCAATCCAAGGTGAGTGTCACAGCCCCACTTTTACCGTTTTACTTTCGGGGGAGAAACATGCTACTTATTTTGATTACTCATCATAGATCATGTTATACTATGGTTATTTCACGTACTATGCGGCTTTTACAGAAAGTCCCAGGGGGGAACCATGAATGTTCGGGGATGCACAACGGGGGAAATGTGGATAGATCTATTGGGCCTTACAAACCCCACCCGACGGCTGGGAGCCGGGCGGGTGCATATTGTCTCTAATACTTTGGGGGTTACCGAGGCATCGGTAATCCCGTCCGTCTGGGCTGGCTTCAACACTTATACCGGTTTAGTAATGGATTCCCAACCGCAGTAGTAGCAACACTTAACGTCTAGCTAACGTTCTCATAACATAGTAGTAACGGAAAATGATCTTACCGAACTTATAACAACACTTTTATGAAAGAAAAACCTGTGAACTCACCAGCATTATATGTTGACATTTTTGGCATGTTTTCTCAGGTCGCTAAGGTAGCAGTCAAGGGACTAGGCGCACGGAGTCATGCACAGCGTCTATTATTTTGAAACATATTAAACAATGTCTTGTAAACAATGATATGTCTTTTGGTTGTAAACAAGAATGCTTCCGCTGCTGGTTTACAGCTCAAAGCATTATATTTTGGTTTTAAATATAATCTTGAATGCATGTTGGTTGTATGTTTATTGTGATCGTTGACTGAGATCCTGGTATGTCACGCGCCTCGCGGTAAAACCCCGCACGTGGAATTTGAGGGTGTGACAGAATTCATAATATTTAATGTTTGAATGAAATAATTGTTGATTTAGCATTACCTTTTAGGAATTGTTGACTGCTGTATGTTTGATTATTTGGGGCTGCTATGGTTTTGTTACTAATGAGCAAGAGTTTGGTTTGGGTAAAACCCTAGGTTTAAATCTAAAAGAAAATTGAGAAACCAAAATAAAAAGAATGAACCATGAATCGAACCTGGAAACACGTTACAAATGTGGCGGGCTTCAACCACTAGACCAACTAGAGCCTTTTGTAGTGGGTTCCTAAATTATTTTCTTATGGGTTCCTTTCTAATTTTCTATATACAATAACACTAAAAATTACAAACCGAATGGGTTCCCGGAACCCACCCGAAGACCCTAGATCCGCCCCTGCGTCCTTCGGTCGTGGTTCATAGTTTTTTTTTTTATCTTTGTTTTTGTGTCTTTGAGTCTGTTTGTAGGTTTGCGTGTTTGCTTAGGTAGAGGAAATTTCACATGAGCGGATCCCATGTATTGTCTTTATATATATTTTTTGAGTGGGAGGTTTGGTAAAGGTTTGGGTAATAAGAGAATTTTTCTTAAAAAAAAAATTAATTAACTTTCTGTGAAAAAAGACTTTTCACGTAACGCGAGGAGTCTGGGCTGACCTGTTCGCCTCATGCGACCAGCTATTACCCCGGAAAGTTATGTTTTTTTTTTCGCTTGCAACGCGTGTTGTGATCACCAGTGTCCTTCACGTTGAGCGAGAACTAAAGTTATTTTTCTTCTACCTATTTGGTTCTACCACCATTCACCGCCATTCTGCCAAGCAGGTACGTCTTCTTGTTTGTTGTTATATTATGAGTCTAAGTTAGTAGTTTGAGTCTTTTTAATTTTTTTGTGGTTCGGTATTATGCTCGGGTTTTGTTTGTTTCGTTTTGCGCAGGTTCGGATTGCACCACCCGTACTCAATCTCCATTCGGGTGATTCTGAAGCTGTTATCATTTATCAAGGCAAACCCGAGAGTTTATAATTGTGTCAGAGCCGATCGCGACCAAAATGCTATACGATCGAGCTGGATTGGACTAGAGTTTTTGGAGCTTACGCGTTAATAAACCAACTAAGTCCTTTCCAATTTGCCCTTTTCTTTTTATTTTTGTATTCGGAATTTATTTTTTGTTTTGAGTCATTTTCTATTCCTACATTGAGGGCAATGTAGAGTTTAAGTGTGGGGATGGAAACTGTCGTCTAGTTTGTATATGGAGTCGTTTTGAGTCTAAAAAAATTAAAAAAATAAATAAATAAATAAAAAGAGAAAAAAAAAGTCCCTGATTTTGAAGTTTGCATTATATAAAATATGGAAGATGATAGTAAAGTTAGGTGTCCGGTTTTCAAATAGTATGTATAATTAAGAGATTAAAATTGATTGAAAACGTGTCTGATTTGGGATATGTGGGTAGGCTCAACCGGTAGAAAGGTTTCCTTTGAAGAGTAATAAATTAATTATGTTAGGCTATTTTGTGGGTTCTCATCTAGGAGAAACGGGGAGACCGAAACCGCCAAAAATAGTATAAGAAGCACCGTTATAAGTTTAAAACCGTTAGAATTTCTAATCACTTAAAAAAAATTAGAAATCAAAGCAAAAATGCTGAAGCTTAAGGTGCCTGGCCACTGGGATAGCGACTTGGATTGGTCACACCCTCTGAGTTAAGTATGCTGAGATGAAAAAAAAAATTTGCTGAAGCTTAAGGTGCCTGGCCACTGGGATAGCGACTTGGATTGGTCACACCCTCTGAGTTAAGTATGCCAAAAAAAAGTGATTTTAAATTCTCTTGGTTTTCTACATAAGACGGTTGGGAAATGGTCAATTGGACGTTCCTTTAGCTTCATAAGCTTGAGGCGGGATTAGGAGGAACTGTGGCTTCCTTCGAGTGAGACCCTAGATAGACTAATCAACATGAACTTAACATAAATAAAAAGGGGCTTGGAAACCGGTGTGGGTTTAAGAGGATCAATATACCTGCAATCGCAATCAACACGTTAGTAGATTATTAATTAAGTAACCTATGTTTTGGAACTGGATGTAAACCTAACTGTGATTCCATAGCATAATTCTTTTTCAGGGACGAAAAAGAGATAAGTGTGGGGATATTTGATGTATTGTAAAATACATCTATTTCCATTGTAAAGTTTGTATAGTTTTCGAGTCGTTTAAATAGTACTTTTATTCGTTTTATGCTTATACCGGTCTATTTTATTTAGTATAGGTTTTTTTAGATTTTTATTAGTTTTGAGTCAGTTTTAGTGCTTACTTATTTATTTTATATTTTGGTAGGTGTTTATGGACGTTGGAGCGTAAACGAGTAACTTTAGTCAAGTCAAGAACACCCGAGTCGAGAGCACGAAGATATACTACTATATATAATAATAGTATAATAATAATAATAATAACTAATGAAACGTGAATTGGAAATTCATGTCCCAAATTGTGAGGGCCCATGAAGTTTAGGGGGCAATATTATTATTTATTTTCGTGGAGGGCAAGACAACAAGAGAAGCATCGATATATATTTTTGGAGAGCCGCACAATATTAAGGGAGAGAGGAGTTCGATATCACAGAAAATATTATTACGAAGCAGAGGCACAACAAAGGAGCAGAGCAGCAGAAAATATTATTTAGAGAGGCAAGCCAAGGATCAAAGGTTCTAAGCTAGGGAGCGATTATTCGGGTGTCAATCATTCGGTTTTTTCGTTCCTTTATTATCTTTGTTCTAGACCATGATTGCTGAATTTTTATTTGACTTTGTTTCTCTTTTCAAGATGATTTGTGGCTAAAACTTTTATAGCTACCTAGGCTAAGACAAATAACTATGATTTGATTTAATTTTTCTATGGTGTTTGGAACGTGTTTTGGATTTATGATTCAGTAAAGATTTTGATTTCTCTAGATCTGGTGTATATGCGTATTTATTATTTTCTTATTGTCATTTATTCACTCCACTTGCACTTTTGTGAATGTCTTTCATGTATGAGTGCTAGTTAGGTTGCAGACTTTGTGTAGCAACTAGTTTATGGTCAATAGTCGCGAGTTTACCATAGGAGTGGTATTTGGTGGTTAGAAGATTTTAGGTATTCTACCAAGTTCAATAGCTGTGAGGTGAGGGCTTGTTGGTATGTCTAGATTGTTAAATTGCTAGGTTAGAGGCTTTGTGAGAAGATCTGCCTAGTTTCCTTTTCAACTCCTGCATATCAAGTTAGATCTAGGCTTCAATAATTACCCCTTGCACCTAGTGTACTGAGGCTTTCGCGCTGTGAGGTAGATTGTCTAGCGGGTACTCGATCATAAGAGTTAGATAACCTGTGAGGGTTTGTACTCCAACCGGTGGTTTAACAGCACAAAAATATTCTAGGGTTTCCCCTTGAGAAGGGTCGAGGGTGTCTAGTTTATTCTTGATGTTTAGTATTTTAAGATCCCGGTTCCAATTCAGTTCCATAACCATAGAAGCTTATCAGGCATAGTTAGGAGTCTGGTCTAGGTAGTGTCTTGTCATCATCTGAATTCAGCTCAGCCAAGTTCGTGTCTTTAGTTCACTTTAGCTCGTCTTAGTTAATCTTTATTTTATTGCAATTTAGTTTTCAGTAACCCCCCCCTTTAAAATAATAAATCACTTTGTTTTAGTTTTAGGATAAGTAATCGAGTCTAGTTTTCGTTTTCCATTAGAGTCTCGTGGGTTCGATATCCGGACTTACTTTAGCTTTACTAGAGTCGATAGGTTCACTTGCCTGTCAGTAGTTTAGTTTTAGAGAGTCTAGAGTATTACTAGGTGTCTAGTTTAGGTTTAATTTAGTTATTTTTATTAAACTACTTTTAGCACATCAGTACCACTGGAGGAGATCAAGGTTGATGATTGTATTCGCATTGTGGAGGAACCTGTCGAGATTCTCGACTACAAGATTCGTAGCCTTCGTCGGAGTAAAATCCGCATCGTCAAAGTTCGTTGGAACTCGAATCGTGGACCGGAGTTCACGTGGGAATGGGAGGATCAGATGAAAGCTAAACATCCTCATCTTTTTCCGAAACGCGCATTCGAATCGAGGCATGTTACTACTGAAGCGGAATGAATCTCGGGTCGAGATTCCTTTCAACGTGGGGATGATGTGACATCCAGTAAATTTTCTTTTCGTTTCGTTCTCTCCGTCTCTTTTTTTTGGGCTTTGTGCAATTTTCGGGACGGAAAGTCTTTCAACGTGGGGATGATGTGACACCCGGCATATTTGGCTTAAACCTTATAGGTGTCGGTTGAACATTTATACACGTTTTAAACTAAGTGTTTTATGCTTGAACCTTGTGTGTAATCTATGTGTACTTGATTAGTTAGGGTAATGAGTCACCAACGGGATGTCGGGTCGGTCTAGTGTGTCGGTTGAACATTTATACATGTTTTAAAACATACTTGATTACGATCTGGACAATCGGGGACTAGATAACCTTATGGTTATTAGTCGGAACACTTATGTGAACATTTTGATAGATCTCCGGTAGAGGGATTATCAAGGGCTTAGCATTTTACTAGTAACCGAAGAACGCTATCTAAGGTGAGTTCACGGCCCTACTTTTACAGCTTTAACTTTGGGGGAGAAAACATGCGCTAAACTATTTTGGTAACATATGTCATACTATGGTTTTAACTTGTATTGCTATACGATCTTTGGAAGTCCCGGGGGAAACCATGAATGTGCGGGGATGCACAACTGTAACATTCGCAAATTTTCTAATAAGTAAATTATAACTTTGGGGATCTAAATTGACAATAATCCATAATTGAAAATCGCATAAACCATATTTTTTCGTAACGTTTGGGGTAGTGTTGTAACACCCCGAAATTTTAAATACTGATACGTTAACAATAGAATTACTAATAACATTTATTTTATTTTTAATAATAGCCATTAAAAATGTATACAAATTTTGTAGTAAATTTTTGTTTGTTCAAACTAATTATTGTGGCTTTTCAACATAATCTAAAAACAAAAATATATACTAGCATTAAACATAGAAATTAGTATTTAATTTATTTCATATTACTATACTATTTAAATTCATATGAAGACAACATTTCATTTTGGTATTTACTACTATATTGACTCCCCATTTGAAACCGTTAGCCCATTAGAATTTATGAGTATTGATCAAGTTCTAATGGAGGGTTTTATATATATAGACACATATGTGCCTTATTATCATATGAAAAAAAAAAAATCATTTGTTCACAATATTCTTGTCGCGGGTTTCACCAATTTCAATTTGCATCTATAATTCTTCTTTGAGTTCCCAAATTTCTGAACAAGATTAGTAGTTATCCTACGTGTTTAAGGTCCAAGCATAATTCATTAGTTCTTGTTTTCTGACGAATTTGGAAGCTTAATATTGGGTTCTATTTCGGTTTTATTTCTACAAATTGGACTAGCTACGTTGTGAGTTTTTCGATTATTTTTGCATGATACATTATTCATATTTATAGATCAATAGCCCTCTATTTATTTGTTAATTATAGTCTCTAAGGGTTTCAATTGGATAATCTATGGTTTAGGGTGTTCTAGATTATTTGGGGATTTTGATTTAAAAGTTTATAAAACCTAATAAATTCATAACTCACTCATTTCTTATACAAAAATTATGAAACTTAGTAGACTTGCTCCTATAACTGATTAGAAGTTTCAGAAATTATTTCGGAATTTATTGAGGCTGTTTATTATTTTTAATTATTTTTATGATGCTTTACTCATGTTTAATTCATATAAAATCGTATTAAATGTATTTTAACACAAAAATTGGTAGAAACATATTTTATTATGTTAGAATAATTTTCATGTCATTTTTCCTCTATTTTGATACGGTTATATATGTTATCTCATTTTATTTGTTAAATTAGTTTTAAAACAAATAATATTCATGTTAAATAGGTTTTTGTCACAAAAACTCTATAAAATTTATTGTGAGCCTTTTTAAGTAAGTAGATTGAGTTTTCATAGAAACTTTTACCTTTAAGAGTGTTTTGTATTTTATTTTGATTTTATGTGGTTTTAATCATATTTAAATCATATAAAATCGAAATTTAATTATTTTAATATGAAAATTTGTGTAAAAATATTTCAGCATGTTAGAATCATGTTCACATCAGTTTTCCTCTATGTTATAATGTCTTTATATGATATCTCATTTTTATGGAGTAAATTAACATTTAAACATATAAACTTCATAATAAATTGATTTTAATTACAAAATTTCTATAAAAATTATTTTGAGACCTTCCAGGTCTCCATAGAAAACCTTATTTTTAAACCATTTTATAATTTATTTCAATATTATGACTTTTATATAAAATATTTAGTTTGTAAACTCAAGTTATTCATGATTTTTTTAACACCTCATTAATAATCAATATAATTATTTATATTTAATATAATAAATATAAATCATTATAGTTTAAGATTATTAAATTTATTTCTTTCACTTGACTTTTATTATATAACTTAGTTTATATTTCATAATATGAACATAAGTTATACTCTCGATTTACCTCATGGATTCCTGTATTTTGATCCTTATAAACTATTTAATTGTTTTGGCGCATCATCCTTATATTAAACTTTAAACCCCCAAATTTAGACTAGACATCCTAGATTCCTTAGATTAGGAACCCTAGACTCTTTTAAGCTTAGACACTTATGTTGGAAAAATGAAACTTTAGGTTGAGACTTTGGGATTCGCCTCACATACATTCATAACGCTTAGAGGATAATTCAGCTTAGCGGATGTGAGTATATGTTTCCCCTTTTTACTGTTTTACTTTTGGGGCTACTCATGTACTTATATTAAGTTTCTATTTCTATTTCCTTTTACTAAAATAGCAATTCTCATGTGTGTTTGCTTATGTTAATTTGTGTGTCTATGACTTGTCAAAATCATTAACCTTTGAGGGCCTGACATTTCAATGAATAGTACTATGGTATATACCCTTGTGACTCTGTTGAGAGTCCTTGTCATTGCTATGTATTTCATTACTACTAGCGCATACTATATATATTTCCTTTCATTACATAGGGTTGATTTTGAACGGATATTACTTATTACATAATTGCAAATGGTACAACACATGAATTGCGAAACGTTTTTATACTATATGTATTCAAAACAGGGTATGCTCACCAATACATTTTTGTATTGACATATACTATTTTCGTACATATTTCAGGTTATATATGAGATGACTTTTAAGCTTTTGGAATTTTTACTTAAATTTTGGATTCATTGTATTTCAGTTGTAGTTGTCACTTTAGAATTATTGTATCTTGTATTTTTCTTTCAATGTAATAAACTACTTAATCAATATATCAAAATTTACACTTTTAGTCCATGAGCTATTGAACAATCGTCACTACGTGACCCTCGATGTTTCCGCCATCGGTTGGGGTGTTACAGATTGGTATCAGAGCCATGGTTATAGGGAATTAGGTTATTAGAATGCCTTTTATCCTAGTCTATAACTAAGCTTACATTCACGAGTTTTCTCGTGTATATTTCTCATTATTCTTATATTTTCTTTCAAGATATTTTCGTTATGATTATTTCTCGTTATTCTTTCGATATTTTTCTTGGCGAAGAAGACCCTCGTATTTCATAAACGAAACGATATCACCAAGTTAGGAGTGACATCCATACCTTGGTGATTAGTTTCATTCCTTTATATGTTATACATCTTTGGAATATACCTTTGGGATAGGAGTGACATCCACACCTCAAAGAGTATTTCCTTCAAACGGGAACTTAACCACTAAGCTGGGAGTGATATCCTTAACTTAGTGATTGGTTTCATTCCACAATAGTTTTCAAATTTAAAATACATCTTTGAGTTAGGAGTGAAATCCATATCTCAAGGATCTATTTCTACATCTCGTTTTTAATCCCGCTAAAGTTTTGGAATTTGCTAGTGATGGGGCACATGTAATCTGGAAGGGTGAGCGCCTGTATCCTGAGTTTTCTGTCTAGGCCTGGCAGTTCGCATAAATCCCAATCAGACGAGGGACCCGTATGGCGACCTAGGAACTCTCGGGATGAGCATTCACTTATAGGCTAAAGTACGCCCCCACAAGTCACTAATAACATTTCAATTACTTTAGTTAGTCAAAGTTTCCTATGGAAACAATCTAAATGTTTTATGATATTGATATTTATGTTTTGTTTATCATTTGAAGACTCAAATGATAAATTATGAATTTTCTTAAATATTGGTAATCTATTCGTATTACATACGTTGATTTTTATCATTCACGTCATTTTAAATTTTGGTCTTTTAAAACACATTAGATTTACACATATTTCATGAAATGGTTTCATTTTGCATTTTACAAACTTGTATTCCATATTTTAAAGGTCAAATGTAAACCATTTATTTTCATATGACGTATCCAATATATGTTTTCGGGATAAATTTGCAACTAATAATAAGCCTTATAACACTTTTCAAACTTGACATCTCGTAAACACATGAAAATGTGTATTTATGAAGATTTTCAAATGAACTTGTTTTGAATCTAAAACACACTTCGATTTCTAAAAAGTTATCCTCATGCATTACTACCATTCTTTCAACTATATCACAAAGATTGAGCAAACTACGTTTTTGATAAACGAAAATTCATCTTATTACACTCGCACTCTTTTAGTCGCAAACCTTTTGGTCTAACAAAATATTGGACATATCCTTATCAGAATGTTGCTAATTGTCTTTCATAATATAATGCATATATGTAAAACTAACTAAATTTAAACTCTTATGTCAGTAGACTATACGTCTGTTCAGCGTACCCTCACTTGCCGTAAATTTCATTATTTTATTCTTGCACCCCTTTATTCATAGTTATTTCTAACACGTTATTTGTGATTATTTTCACTCTGTTTATTTGCAAGAGTTTAACTTGTTTCCTTTCATTTTTTTGCGATTACTCGATTTATGCTATATTTTCATTTCGAATGAAAATTTTAGGCTATACTTATATATTTACATGAACGCATATTTGGTATGCATATTTTTCCTGTTTTTTTAGCAAAACCCTGTTATACTTTACATTATTTTGTTCATCCTCATGGTCAATGAACACACTAGTTGATAACTCATATGAGATCTAAGCCAGTGCCCACGTACGACTCGGATTAGAGTATTTCTTTAATCTGAGGGGAGCGGTGTAAATCTCAGAGTTTATCAATATGGGTGTTGAGAGCCAATGATGTGAACAGAAGTTACCGGTTAAGGGTGAACCCGAAAGTGAAGAACCTCTAACCATGTCTATTACTTACATGTTACTCTCATTACGGTTAAAGGGTAAACCCGAAAGGGAGGGACCTCTAACCATGTCATTGTATCACTGCAGTATCGATTACTTAGCATATCTTGATTGCACGCATTTGTTTCTGGTATTACTTAGGTTAGGGCTATGGAAGAGCATAACACCTTAGTGTAAGGTAAATCGATGATTACGGTCCGGAACACAATCATGGGTTTACAGGTACATGAGGGTTGTGTGTAATTCTATTTAGGCTGTTAGTAGACAATCAGTACGAATCCAAAGTATCAAGAGTGTGGTGGGTCAGCTGCGGTACACCCTATATATAAGCATAAACGATACTGCGGGAACGGACTAGGAGTCTAACCAAGAACCTACCCATTACTACCTCTTCATTAGATCATTGACTAATAGCTAGCATTTTCGATAAGAACGTTCTTACACGAGTTTCAATTCGTCTTACTAGAGTCATTCTCTTGACCACCCACACAGAAAACACGAACCTTGTATACTCTTACACCCTCAGTCATTTGAAATTTTGTTGTATATTTGTTGAAGTTCGAACAGAAACTTTTCTAAAACACGAACCTTGTATACTCTTACACCCTCACCAGTTACATACCTTCCCAAACCTTTTCTCATTATAGACCCTCAACTTCCTAACCTCGGGTCAAACATTAAAGATTTTGAAACCTTTGCTTTGGATATTAAACAACTACTTTAAACTTTGTCAAATCATGATTGATGCATTTCTTAAAACCTACTAGCCTTTTTACCACACCTTTTGTTTCATAGAAACCTCCACAATAAAGGAATTTCGGGACGAAATTTCCTAAAGTAGGGGAGACTGTAACATTCGCAAATTTTCTAATAAGTAAATTATAACTTTGGGGATCTAAATTGACAATAATCCATAATTGAAAATCGCATAAACCATATTTTTTCGTAACGTTTGGGGTAGTGTTGTAACACCCCGAAATTTTAAATACTGATACATTAACAATAGAATTACTAATAACATTTATTTTATTTTTAATAATAGCCATTAAAAATGTATACAAATTTTGTAGTAAATTTTTGTTTGTTCAAACTAATTATTGTGGCTTTTCAACATAATCTAAAAACAAAAATATATACTAGCATTAAACATAGAAATTAGTATTTAATTTATTTCATATTACTATACTATTTAAATTCATATGAAGACAACATTTCATTTTGGTATTTACTACTATATTGACTCCCCATTTGAAACCGTTAGCCCATTAACTCTCATTTGATGGAATTTATGAGTATTAATCAAGTTTTAATGGAGGGTTTTATATATATAGACACATATGTGCCTTATTATCATATGAAAAAAAATCATTTGTTCACTATATTCTTGTCGCGGGTTTCACCAATTTCAATTTGCATCTATAATTCTTCTTTGAGTTCCCAAATTTCTGAACAAGATTAGTAGTTATCCTACGCGTTTAAGGTCCAAGCATAATTCATTAGTTCTTTTTTTCTGACGAATTTGGAAGCTTAATCTTGGGTTCTATTTCGGTTTTATTTCTACAAATTGGACTAGCTACGTTGTGAGTTTTTCGATTATTTTTGCATGATACATTATTCATATTTATAGATCAATAGCCCTCTATTTATTTGTTAATTATAGTCTCTAAGGGTTTCAATTGGATAATCTATGGTTTAGGGTGTTCTAGATTATTTGGGGATTTTGATTTAAAAGTTTATAAAACTTTATAAATTCATAACTCACTCATTCTTATACAAAATTATGAAACTTAATAGACTTGCTCCTATAACTGATTAGAAGTTTTAGAAATTATTTCGGAATTTATTGAGGCTGTTTAGTATTTTTAATTATTTTTATGATGCTTTACTCATATTTAATTCATATAAAATCGTATTAAGTGTATTTTAACACAAAAATTGGTAGAAACATATTTTATTATGTTAGAATAATTTTCATGTCATTTTTCCTCTATTTTGATACGGTTATATATGTTATCTCATTTTATTTGTTAAATTAGTTTTTAAAACAAACAATATTCATGTTAAATAGGTTTTTGTCACAAAAACTCTATAAAATTTATTGTGAGCCTTTTTAAGTAAGTAGATTGAGTTTTCATAGAAACTTTTACCTTTAAGAGTGTTTTGTATTTTATTTTGATTTTATGTGGTTTTAATCATATTTAAATCATATAAAATCGAAATTTAATTATTTTAATATGAAAATTTGTGTAAAAATATTTCAGCATGTTAGAATCATGTTCACATCAGTTTTCCTCTGTTTTATAATGTCTTTATATGATATCTCATTTTTATGGAGTAAATTAACATTTAAACATATAAACTTCATAATAAATCGATTTTAATTACAAAATTTCTATAAAAATTATTTTGAGACCTTCCAGGTCTCCATAGAAAACCTTATTTTTAAACCATTTTATAATTTATTTCAATATTATGACTTTTATATAAAATATTTAGTTTGTAAACTCAAGTTATTCATGATTTTTTTAACACCTCATTAATAATCAATATAATTATTTATAATTAATATAATAAATATAAATCATTATAGTTTAAGATTATTAAATTTATTTCTTTCACTTGACTTTTATTATATAACTTAGTTTATATTTCATAATATGAACATAAGTTATACTCTCGATTTACCTCATGGATTCCTGTATTTTGATCCTTATAAATTATTTAATTGTTTTGGCGCATCATCCTTATATTAAACTTAAAACCCCCAAATTTAGACTAGACATCCTAGATTCCTTATATTATGAACCCTAGACTCTTTTAAGCTTAGACACTTATGTTGGAAAAATGAAACTTTAGGTTGAGACTTTGGGATTTGCCTCACATACATTCATAACGCTTAGAGGATAATTCAGCTTAGCGGATGTGAGTATATCTTTCCCCTTTTTACTGTTTTACTTTTGGGGCTACTCATGTACTTATATTAAGTTTCTATTTCTATTTCCTTTTACTAAAATAGCAATTCTCATGTGTGTTTGCTATGTTAATTTGTGTGTCTATGACTTGTCAAAATCATTAACCTTTGAGGGCCTGACATTTCAATGAATAGTACTATGGTATATACCCTTGTGACTCTGTTGAGAGTCCTTGTCATTGCTATGTATTTCATTACTACTAGCGCATACTATATATATTTCCTTTCATTACATAGGGTTGATTTTGAACGGATATTACTTATTACATAATTGCAAATGGTACAACACATGAATTGCGAAACGTTTTTATACTATATGTATTCAAAACAGGGTATGCTCACCAATACATTTTTGTATTGACATATACTATTTTCGTACATGTTTCAGGTTATATATGAGATGACTTTTAAGCTTTTGGAATTTTTACTTAAATTTTGGATTCATTGTATTTCAGTTGTAGTTGTCACTTTAGAATTATTGTATCTTGTATTTTTCTTTCAATGTAATAAACTACTTAATCAATATATCAAAATTTACACTTTTATTCCATGAGCTATTGAACAATCATCACTACGTGACCCTCGATGTTTCCGCCATCGGTTGGGGTGTTACAACAACGGGGGAAATGTGGATAGATCTATTGGGCGTGACCTGCCCCACTCGACGGCTTGGAGGGCCGGGCGGGTGCATATTGTCTCGAACTTGCTAAACATTATTCGGGCTGCTTAAACATATGCTAAACATTGCTAAACGTGTCCAGTAATGGTTTCCAATCGTAGTAGTAATAAAACATACGCCTAGCTAGCGTACTTGGTGACATTGGTATAATATGGACATGGTAACGTTTTGGTAACTTTGGTAATTTATTGAACAAACCTATGAACTCACCAGCATTATATGTTGACGTCTTTTTGGCATGTTTTTTCTCAGGTCGCTAAGGTAGCAACATTGGACTAGGCGCACGAGTCTGCATGGCGTCTAGGCTTAGCTTCATGTTTTGAATAAAACTGTTTGAACATTGTCATACTTGGTTTTGTAACTGATTAAATGCTTCTGCTACGTTTTTGATAATTTAAGAACTATGTTTTGGGTTTTACGTATTCATATAGTGTTGTTTATTGTGACCGTTGACTTGGATCCTGGTTTGTCATGCACCTCGCGGTAAAACTCCGCAAGTGGAAATTTGAGGGTGTGACATTATACCCCAGGAGGGTCCCGGGGTTGAGAAATTAAAAATTAAGAATCAATTAAGCCAAGGAGAAACATATACACCTAACTAATCACATAAGCAAACCCTTTTGAAATCACTAACTTTAGTTCTAAAAGAAGCTCTTAACATGAGCTTCAAGTTAGGCACTTCAATAACCCTAGCTGTCTTGGTTCTCCTAACCGACTCAACCGATGCTCTCCTTTCCGCGGCTTTGCGATGAGCTTTTGCTATCTTGTTTTCCATCTTTTCCTTTGCTCTCGCGTTCTTCTCCTTTTCCCTTCTCCACCGATTCTGAACGTCTTCGGGCATCCTAACCACCAATAATCATCATCTCCATCGTACTCGGCCCTTCCTCGATTCTCTCTTATTTCTCTCTCATAACAAATCAACGACTTATATGACAAAGAAGATTAACTTTTCATATCGGTCATGAAATAAACCTTCTAAGGCTAAACCTATTCAACTATTATGCCTACACATGGTGTTACATACATATAAACTCCCTATCCACACGTCTTTCAATCGGCTTTCCAACTCCAATGGATCTCTAACCTTACGAAACGATACGAACCCAAACCTCTTACCTAACCGATCATATTTCCATGCAATATAAGTACCCATGATATCACCATAACCTTTGAGGACATCAACCAGATCAGCCGATGAACAACCCGTTGGTAAGTTCGAAACAAAGTATTTGGTTCCTTGATCCTAAACATGGTTTGTAGCCCTATCATCTTGTCTTCGACCATTCATAACCGGAGCATCATACCACTTATTAACCCTGTACCAAATTTATAAAATTGGTACAAGTACCGATTGAATTGAATGATCAATGTTTTTTTTTTTTTTTTGATTTTTTGTATCGGTTGTGAATGACAATTGTATGATTATCGAACATTTGAATTTAGAAATAAGGTTAACAAAAAATCCATGGAAATACTCCATACAAATAACTACATGATCACTTCCTCATTTTAAGATTACCTTATTACCTTTAATCTCTAAATAAATACATGCCACATATCTACACAAGAGTTCTTCTTACCCTTCTCACAAAACTCATCTTTTGTACACGAACCCTTACGTGTTGTGCGTAATGTCATAATTTATGATTGTAATTAAACAAGTATGTTATATTACAATGCAATAATCTATATCTATATATATGATAAAGCGATTGGGGTAGAGACACATGTCACTTGGTCTCAATCCCCACCTTTAGGCTTTGAAGTCCCGCAAAAAAAAATTAGGTTATAAATAACCTAATTAACCAAATATTTATTAATTTATAATCTTTATATTTATCTTTATGATTACTTTATTAGGCTAAGTATCCCCATAAAACCCTCTAAAATGAAAAAAACTATAGTAAACTTATTTTGTGGTTGTTATTACACCACATCAACCCCATTTATTTAATCTTAAAAGGGTATTATAGTCATTTTCTTTATCTCCAAAAGTGATGATCTGACACATCTTTTGTACTTTCACTCAACATCTCTTCTTTTAATTTCAAACCTTTAAAAACTAATTAAAGATTTTGAAGAATTTATTTTCCTTTTATTCAAATGTCTAGCAGATGAAAGAGGGGGTTTGAGACCCATCTTCAACAACACCACTGGCCAAAACCCATCTGCGGCCAAAGCCTCAACTCCGGCCAGACCCATCTTTGTCAAACTGAACGTTTTACAACAACAAGAGCTCGAGCACCAATAATACCCTCACTGTCGACTTTGACGAGGCACACACTGTAACCTCCAACGTTGATGGACGCTTTTTAACTCATTCTGCAGGTCTTGAATCTTTTTCTTTTATTCATGTTGGATTTGAAATTTATGGGTTGTTAACTTTTTATGTTGGATTTGAAATTTAATTTATGGTGTTAGCTTGACAGATTTATTAGTTTGTATTTAATAGATTTTGTTTTGACTCATGACCACAACTAACATAAATAGATAGGCCACGCTCCAAATTCGTGATTTTGTTTTTGAATTATAATTACTTTACATATCCCTTCCCCTCCCCTCCCCTCCTCCACACTACTTTGTGTGTGCAAGATTGTGTTTTTTGTAATGTTATGTGTGTGAAACCTGTTGGACATGAGGAAATTTTAAAAAAGAATTAAAGTGTTTTTTTTTTTTTTTTTTTTGCCAGTTGTTGAAACTATAAACACATCTCCCAAGAACTCTTGAATAAAAGAAACAAAAATTGAAGTTAAAAAAAAAATTAAAGTGTTTTTTTTTCAAGTTATCGGGTTTGAGTTTAGTAGATTGGGTTTTGCGATTCAGAAAGGTGCAGCAGCGTAGCTTTGTTGTCCGTTATATTTTTTAATGATTAAAGCGTTTTTTATTACAATACACTGGTCGATACGTGTGGTAAGACGTGGATACGTACGTTAACACGTAACTTTAGAATTAGCTAACCTTTTTTTTTTTTTCACATATGGATAATCCATATGATACGTACGTTAACATGTAAAGGTCGGGGGCTTTACTTTGTCGGACCTTGTCAGAAAACAGGTAGAGGGAGTCGAAAAAGAGATGAGTTTTGGTGAGGCTGTTTTAAGTTTATGGCGGATTACGGCGTTTTCGGGTTTTGGCTCAGTAGCGGGATGGGTGTTGGTGCGCCATTTGAATGAATCTAGACCCGATATTTATAGGCGATGAAACAGAACAACAAGAGCTTTTGGTTACCATCTATTTTGCCACCAATCTACAAAATATTTCAAAAGTTTAGCAAGATTGACGGGAAATTGTTTTGGGTAGACAAAATCAATAAATTGCTTCCAATTGCATCCATATTAGTTTCAAGTTTAATTGTATTCCTGAATTACCATTTTTTTAGTGTGTTTTTTTGGCGATGTGCAGGCAAGAATGGAGAGATGAAGATGGTTGCCTCTTATCCTATAACTAGTATTTACCCGTGTCGCGCTGTGACAGCCTAGCGTTTGCGACTATGTTAAACGCACTACGATGATGACATTAGTATGTGATATTGTTATACGCTATAAAATTCAGCAAAAAAAGGTTAGCTAATTCTAAAGTTATGTGTTAACGTACGTATCATATGGATTTTGCATGTTAAGAGTAGTGAATTTCTACAAGTAAAATCATATGGATTTTGCATTTTACTACAGATGACCATTTTTTTCACATGTTAACACATGCAACGACACGTCTGTAACGTACGCTAAACATTTTTCGAATATGTAAATTGATGAATTGATTTTTTTTTTCGTAGGTGAAAAGATGTTTTTGTGTTAAAGACGAAGTTGATTATGAAGATTGAAGGTACCCGCCGTGTTAAAGACATAGATAACGTACGTTAATACGTAACTTTAGAATTAACTAACCTTTTTTTTTTCATCTGTTATTATTATTAATATGGATTTTTAAAAGTAAAATCATATGGATTTTGTATTTCACTACAGATGACCGGTTTTCATATGTTAACACATGCAACAACAAGTCTATAACTTACACTAAACATTTTTCGAATATGTAATTAATGAATTGATATTTTTCGTAGGTGAAAAGATGTTTTGTGTTAAAGACGAAGTTGATTACGAAGATTGAAGTGACCCGTCGTGTTAAAGACGTGGATAACGTACACGTAACTTTAGAATTAACTAACCTTTTTTTTCATATGTTATTATTATTAATATGTATATTGATGAATTGAATTTTTCGTAGGTGAAAAGATGTTTTGTGTTAGAGACGAAGTTGATTATGAAGATTGAAGATACCCGCTGTGTTAAAGAGGAAGTTGATCATTGTTTAAAATAATTATTTTTGTATCAAATGCTTGATACGTTTATTGTTAAAAATGTTTGATACGTTTATTGATGATTTTAAATAATTAGAGTTATATGGAAACAGTTTCTTATGTTTTTTAATGTTGATTTGTAATGCTTTTTTTTATATAAATAATTAAATATGTTGTTAGTGCTTACCATATCAACACGTCTGTAACACATGCAACAACACAGCTGTAACGTACGCTAAAACATTTCGAATATGTAAATTGATGAATTGATTTTCTTCGTAGGCAAAGAGATTTTTGTGTTAAAGACGAAGCTGATTATGAAGAATGAAGATACTCGCTTTGTCATTTTTTGGCATTTGTTGTCTTAATTGTAATCATTGTTGTGTTATCATTTTTTTTATATAGTTGTTGATTGTAATAACCGTTTTATCGTTTTTTTGTTACGTCCAATGCTGATTTTTCTATTTTATTATAGTTTTTATGATGGAAAATTCATCAAAGGATTGATTTTTCTATTTTATTTTATTGTTGTTTTCTTAGTTGTTAATCAAATATGTCCATCGTAGAATGTGAAGGCATCGTAGTTTGTTTATATGCATTGCCTGTTAAGTGATGTAGAGAGTACTTATTTTTTAAGGCTACAAGGTGGTGTTATTTATTTGTCGGCTTTAATAATAGAATGTGTGTTTGGTTTATACTTTTTACGGAATATGTCGTGCTATATGTTATTAATATTTATATGATTTTTGAATCAAAAAGTAGTGAATTTTAAAAAGTAAAATCATATGGATTTTGTCTTTCACTACAGATGATCGGTTTTTCAAATGTTAACACATGCAACAACACGTCTGTAACACATGCAACAACACGTCTGTAACACATGCAAACAACATGCCAGGTACAGTCAGATGAGTTTTGTCTGTCATTTTTCAAATGTTAACACATGCAACAACACGTTTGTCATTTTTTGGAATTTGTTAATTCATATGCAACACATTTTTTTTTTGCATGTGTTGCATATGTAACAGTCAGATGAGTTTTGTCTGCAACACGTTAAAATATATAACACACGCAGTATTCAAAACCAAAAAAAAAAAAAAAAAACAGCCCATGTTCAATGTATCATAACCAAACAAAAACCATTCATTTACTATATCCCATAATTAATCCAATCTGTCAATCTCAACTGTAACATTTAATTAAAGAAAAAAAATCTTGCCACCTTTTTTTTTGAACTATAAACTTCATTAAGAAAGGTGTGTCCTCAAAGAGAGGACCGCCAAAACCAAGTTACAACATATACAAATGAAATAAGGCCCAATCCTTCCATAGGATATTCGAAAAAACAAGAGCGATTTCTAAACCACAAAAAAAAATAACGCTTTTATAGTAGCCAACACCTCAAAAACTTTTGGGCTCCATGTCTTCGAAGATCTTCGTATTACGCGCTCGCCAAATAGCCCAACACGTTTTCATCATAATACCCTCCAATAACCTTTTTCTTTTTTTGAATTAGCCCAACACACCTAGATTAGTTAAAATTACCCTAGATAAACCGAACAACTAGTACAAGTAAATATCATGGTCTAAAACATATATGACATTTAAGTTTTCTAAATCTAATACAAAATCGTACAGACAAAGTCAAACCAAATCATTTTTGTAAATTGTCTTCGAAAGTATAAAACGTATTTTCCTTAAAAAAATACATTGTCTCTCTTTTTATAGATTCTCTTGAACTAGTTTATTTACGAATAAAAAAAGATGCAATCTAAAAGGTGAAGTGTTAGATATATGTATTCAAAAACACCCAAAGACTTTTTATATCCCTACAAACAAACCCCATAAAAAATCTTTCACATGTTCTGATGTTCTGATTGCATATCTCATTTCTTAATATACATTTACATCATTATTGTTAACTAAAAACCAAAAAGCCCAAAATTTTGGAAAAACTATTTTCTTTAAAAAAACGCTCATACAAAATAGTCCACTGTTCCGGCAACAAGTTCATAACAACTACAAAAACCATGAAAATAAAACGCAGATCGGATATCCAACATTGTATATTGTAATTTTAATAGAAAAATTAACTACATATATAAAAAATAACGTCTGAAAAAAGTGTGATAAAAAAAAGAAAACATCACATACCTTTTAGACAAACGACGAGATTCCTGTCGCCTGCTATGTGACGCCACACTCCAACAGAAATATTTTATTCTTCGTCTGGTCTGCTTTGGAACAACAGCAAAATTTGTTAATTTTTATGTTACTTTCTAAATCAAAACATGGTAAGTGTTTTTAGAAAGAGGGAAACATGGAGAACCGAGAAAGAATCCAGAAGGAAGAATTAAAGATGAACAGGGGTGGTGGTATATTGATGATGAGAGAGGAGAGAGAGGAAAGAGGAAAGAGGAGAGAGGTTAGTATTCTTTGAATTTATGATAAGATGGCAGGTTCACACTCTCTATGCAATTTTTACTACCATAAATGCCCTTATTGTACTCTCCATGTACTTTATTGAGTATTAATTTAAATAGAAATTGACAAATAAAGAAGGACCATTGATCAATGATATTGGATGGTTGAGATAAAGTTTGCAAGGTTTCTTCAATTTAGGTGGATTTTTTATTTAATCCATCCCTTACTTTATTATATGCATCTTTATCATTATTATTACTTTACTATTTAATAAATAAAATTTTTATCATTATCTCAAATATCTATCATATCTATATATATATATATATATATATATATTGCAAAGGGATTAATCCTACATGTCACAATCTTATGCAATCTCTCCTTTGAGAAATGCCACATAGGATGTGATGTGGCAAGTGTAAACCAATTAAAAAAAAGGAATAAATATGATTTAACCTAATCTATTAAATACTAATCTACTAAATCTAAATATTTAACCTTTATTATTTTCTCTCTCATGTTTCCTCACATAACTTTTAAACGTTAATATCTTTTATATACGAGATTTTTTAAAGAAAAAAATTACACCAAATTAACGAGCGTTTTATTATTTTTCCAACGAGTACCATAGTGCTATATAAAAAACAGAGAAAAAAATGACTATTTTTTGTAACCCGACAGGTATTGTGTCGGTTTGGGATTAGTTTTAAAAAAATTGTGGGTTTAGGTCCGGTCTGGGATTAGGTGATACCCGACCCGATTACCCGAAACAACATACCGAAATACCCGAACTATATACCCGATCATATACCTATGAATTTTTTTAACGCATCACATAACCCTTAGACTAATGCGTTCGATATTTCAATAATTAACTTTTTTTTCTTATTTCATGTTAGTTTTTTTAGAATGATCGATTACAAACTTCCGAATTCATTTGTAATGACACTAGATTTATACCCCGACGCAGAGATTCGTTTTTTTTTTTATATTTGAATATCATAACTTATGGTAGAGATTTGTTTAAAATAATAATAATAAAAATAATAATAATAATAATAATAATATATTTTATTATGTTTTATTAGATATTTCAACCCGGGACGCTCCCGGGATAAAAACTAGTGAATAATATTATAAATCATAATTTAATGTTTATCTTAAACTCTCATATGAATAATATTAAAAGGAAAATCACGAAAGGTAATATTAAAGGGAAAATCACGAAAGGTTTTCAAAGATTTTATTCGATAATTTTTGGTCCAGTCTCGACATCTAACAACCTTTCGCTTCAACTGCTGGAGTGTAATAGATGCCAAATATAATAGGGAAAATGGAGTTAATTACTACAAACTAATCGCCGATTGGCGGATAATACTCCCAACTATCACTTTGGCCAATAGCACTCCCAACTTCCAACTTATTTTCTTCCATCACCCCAAAACTAACGGAGGTCTAACCTGGTTAGTCTTCGTGGCCAAAATGTAAAAACGAAAACTTTGGGACATTTTGAAACTTATTATTATTATTATTATTATTATTATTATTATTATTATTATTATTATTATTATTATTATTACTACTACTACAACTTTTTAAAGTTTATAAACCCAACCCCTCCTACTTTGTTCTCTACACACAGAAGGTCACCGTGATGGTGACCGGTGGCCCGCCACCGCCGTCGTCCTCCTCTCCGGTAAGTATCACAACCCTCCTCATCCTCCCCTGTTTCTAGTTCGGTAACCTTGTGATAACCCGATAACCCTTCTGTTTCTAAACCAACCATCAACCGAAACCATACATCTCCTCGAGATAACCCGATAAAACCCCTAATCGGAACCCTAAATCACTACCGCCGCCGTCAACCCTAATCGGAACCCTAAACCCCTAAATCACTACCGGTGCTATGTTGTTGTGCTGTGTTGTTGTGTTGTCGTCGGAGCAGAGGAAGAGAAAGAAGCAGATGATAGAGAGAGGTGGGGGGGGGGGAGAGCTCGAAGGAGAAAGGAGGAAGAAGACAACGGTGACAGCTACGGTTGTGGTGGTGTTGAAGCTACTATGATGGGTGGTTCGGGTCAAGGGTTCCAGGTGGTGATTCTGGTGGTTCAAGGCGGCGGAGACTCGGTGGTTACCATGTATTGATGAGGGTTTTGTCTCGGGTCAGGTGCTTGGGTCCGAAGGCTAATAGTGTTGAGCCAATGGTGGTCGGGTGATGATTTCTGACTACAGGGTTGCTTGATGGTGACGAGGGGTCCAAAGGGTGGTGATTGCCGAAGAGAGTTTTGGGTGTTGATGGCAGGTTATGGTGATGGTTACTTGGTGGGTTTGATTCTAATGAAGAAGAAGGATGGGGGGGGGGGGGATTTATAGAATTTAAAAAAGAATAATAATAATAAGAAGTTTCAGAAATGCCCCTTTAAGTTTTAGTTTGTACATTTTGGCCACACAGAAGTTTTGGTTTTTACATTTTGGACACGAAACCTAACCAGGTTAGACCTCAGTTAGTTTGGGAGTGATAAAAGCAAACAAGTTGAAAGTTTGGAGTGCTAATGACCAAAGTAATAGTTGAGAGTATTATCCGCCAACAGGCGATAGTTGGGAGTATTAAAATCCATTTTCCCAATATAATATAGATTTGTATAGATTTGTTTCATACTTATCTATAAGGAAAGAAATCATTATCTCTAAATAGGTGATAGGTTTTGTAATCTCGATATATATTGTACATGATATTCAATCAATGAGATGATTCAGAGAATTATAATCTCACACAAATATCGTGAATCATCATGATACATTAAAAAATTATTATCAATCATTGTGGTATATTTAAACTTTATTGTATTGCAACCCATCAAAGGTGTCTCCTACAACTCTCTCCATGGGGAGTCACCGGATTCTGATACCGGAAAAATTTCAAGGTCGATTAACGAAGATTTTCATCACCAATATGCGTGATAAGTGTAGTGGGAAGGATCTGGCGGAATCAATCCGTCACTTGGGAGGGATCTTCGATCTATATATAGCGAGAAAAAGGGATAAAAATGGAAACAGGTTTGGTTTTGTTTCATTCTTAGATGTTAAAGACGGCACGGAGTTGGTCAGCGGCATTAATGGGGTGCGGTTGGGAGGATACACACTGAAATCTAATGTTGCGAGATTTACGTACGAAGATGGTGAGATCCCGCAACCTAGGAATCAAAAACGATCGATGAATAATGAGAAGAGGGAGGACACACAATCGGAGAATAAGTCAACGCAGTATGGCTCCATGCAAAACGGTTGGTCTTTTCAAGACATGTTGACTGGGAAGAAGGGTAGGGAAGTGGAACCTAAGGTGGTGAGGATTGATGACAGGATATCTATGTACCATGAATCTTTTGGGAGGGCGTTAATTATGCGTATGTTAGATCTGGATGCCCTCAAGAATATCAACAAAATTTTGAAGGAGATTTCTGAAGAAGTAGGTGTTGTGCAATACTTGGGGGTCTTTCAGTAATGGTTACTGATGTGTGTAAATGTATATATAAAAATAACACAAGTTCTAATTAAAACGATTCACCTAAAAACTACACACGCACGGCAAGTGTACCGGTCGCAAAGCAGTAAATAGATAAGACCGAGTATCGAACCCAAAGACGCGAATACAACTCTAGATCACAACCTCTGCCGAAATACTAGCCTAAATAAATAGATACTTAAATGGGTGGTACTTTAAAACTAATAATTATAAACTTAGAATAAACTAAATATATTAAACTTAACTTAACTCGACAACTAATACGAACTTAAGGAACTGGAGGAATCAGATAGGAAGAAGGCTGGTTACTTAGGTAAAATCCCTAGACACTAGCAATAAATCCTGAATCTGGTAATTAACTTGACACCCTATTCTTACCTAATAAACCTCCTGTCAAGGATGGCTCACTAGACTTAAGGCGGGACAAGTGTAGAAATGCTAAAATGGATCTGGATCGCCCTAGCGTACCAAAATCCCACAGAAATCAGATTAAAACCTCTCCTGGATTAAAACCCTTGAACTATGAAGCAGACTTAAACTCTACTGAATAAAACCTAGGAAAACTCTAAACACAGACAAGCAGAGACTCCCGCCCTAGCGCTTGCCAACTACCGAACAATGCCTAGTTAGTTACCTAGCAAACTCGAGTTAGATTTCTCACCCTCAAGAATGGACTGCACGTCTTAGTTAATTTATTATATTAGTTTGTTATACTTGTGTCGTACTCCAACTCCAAATACTAACACGCTAACCTAAGTTGACGAAATAGATTGATTTCAAGACCTATGGGGTATCTCTACATGCCTAGCTCCACAAAACCAATAAACAAACTTCAAACAAAATCAACACCAACACACATATATCAAATCCAACAATAAAATTAAAATCATGTAATTCTACACATCAAATTAAAAGCCAAAAATCATTAAATACTGCATAAAACGTGTCTAGTTCATAAACCTAAGCAACCATAAAAGTCTAGTTCATGATTATAATCAGAAACATAAATTCAAAGTCTATAAAAAACAATTTCATTATGTCTCTAAATAAATAAGTACGATAAAACAAACCTCCGGGTCTTCAAACAATATTCCTTAACGCGCCTCGGACCTTCTTCGTCTCCAAAAATCCTCCAATGCTTCTGTCCTTGGCGGCTGTTCACAACAGCTTCTTGGTCTTCTTCGATTGAATGTGTTGTCTAAGTCGAATGATTGATATCCCCTTTTTTATTTTTGCGGCCCTTCCTTATATGTCATAATAATATGGCAGTTGTTGACTTTTTACCCAAGAAAATAATATGCTAGACATCACGTAGGGTTTTTTTATTTTCAAAAGCTCTTGGGCCTTGAAACCGTGACCAAGGTCACATTTGTTTCAATTATTATTATTATTATTATTATTATTATTATTATTATTATTATTATTATTATTATTATTATTATTATTATTATTATTATTATTATTATTATTATAACTCGGTGCTCTAGACTCGGGTGTTCTTGGCTTGACCAAAGTTGCTCGTTTACGCTTCAACGTCCATGAACACCTACAAAATATAAAATAAATAAATAAGTACTAAAAACAAATAAAAACTATACAGTGATAAAAATAGACAAACAATCGAATACACGCCTAAAACTACTAAAAACTATATACAAAAGACTTAATTATAACTCAAAATACATAGGAGAATAGATGTGTTTTACGACACATCAGTTACTTTTGACAGTAAGGAGAGTGCACATTTGGTGTTTGCAGGAGCAAAGGAAGTTCTTGGTAGGTTCTCTTCTATCTTTTTCTGGGAAGGACAATCCTTGGCCTATGAAAGGCTGGTCTGGTTGAAAATTCAGGGGATACCTATACAGTTACTGAACGGTGCGGTTATTACAAAGGTGGGTGAGATGATTGGTAAGGTGATACATAAACCGAACAGGTCGGAGGGTGAGTCCGATTTTTCTTACGACTACATAGGTGTTTTGGTGGGAGAGGGTAGAAAAATTGCTGAAGAGGTGGTCATTATTTGGAGAGGTAGACGATTTAGAGTCTGGGTGTCGGAGGAGGTAGGTGACTGGGCAGTAGTACAAGACATGAGCTTAAGCTCGCCACAGGGCTTCTCACCATAGATCTTCAAAATCTCACCAGATTCGAGAGGAATGCGTATGACTTTCTCAAAACACAGAATTTCAGCACGATGGGTTGACAACCATCCATGCCTACTATATAACATCAAAGCTTCCAAGATGCATAGGAATGAGATCGATAGAGAAGGTATGATCGTCGAGGTTCAACACACAGTTACGAATAACAGAGTCGATCGAAATAGACTTCCCATTAGCTACCTCTACCACTAAAGGTTCCTCTAGATTAGTTTGGAGTGAGTTAAGTAAAGGTTCAAACTTCAGTGATACAAATGACTTATCAGCTCCCGAATCAAATAATATGGATGCATAGTGGTTATTAATGAGGAACGTACCATTCACCACTTCGTTGTTGTCACGGGCCTGGTTAGCATTGAGATTGCAGCGCGACCTCGAGCACCTTGGTTCTGGTTGCGGTTCTGGTTTTGGTTTTGGTTTTGGTTACGATTGGGGAAATTGGTTGATATAGTGATCAGGGCTGCCACACTCGTAGCACTGACCACGAGCAGGCCGGTTGTTTAGTTGGTTAGGAGCTGGGGCATTGTTGTTTTGGGCAGCAGGAGGAGCTCGGCAGATGTTCACAAGGTGACCATACCTTTGACACTTAGTACAAAAGCGACATGGCACCTATGCTGGATGGTGGTATTTGCAAGTATTGCACAAGGGGTGAGGTCCGGTGTATGGTTTCTTGGCTGGGTTTTGTGCTGCAGGTGGGGTAGTAGCAACCATGTAGTTCCTAGCTTACGCTTCTTGTTGCTTGAGGTCTCAGGCTTGACTTCAATAGCGGGCTGAGGAGTATCTTTGGCAACAGTCTTCTTAGTGCCCTTGCGGAAGAGAGTACCGTTCTTCACGTGATTATCAGTAAGAGTGGCCGCTAGACGTTTGGCTTCTTCCAAAGTTGCAGGATTTCTTCCCCAAACGGTGTCCTGAATTTGCATGGGCAGACCACCGATGTACTTCTCGATGGCTACCGGCAGGGAGTGACTTTGTGAGGCAACAGTAAGCTAAGCTCGTGAAAGCGGGTGTTGTAGGCAAGGTTTTCCCCACTATCTTGAGCTAGGGTATGGAACTCATCTTCAAGCTTCTTAACCTCGTTGCGAGGACAAAACTCTTCCTTCATAACCTCCTTGACTTGGTCCCATGTCATAGCAAGAGCAACTTCGGCCCCCACGGGTGCGCTTTTCTTCATTCCACAAAGTGAGTGCTCGTTTGTGGAGAACACTCATGCGTAACGAACCTTGAAGTTGTCGGGCATTCACTGTTGATGAAGGTATTCTCAATACCCTCAAACCATTGGAGGAGTCCCGTAGCTCCTTCTTCTCCTCTAAACTTTGGGGGGTTACAAGAATTGAAGTGCTTAAGGGTACAGGTTGGGAGACCATTTCCATTCCCGTTGTGGTTTCCATTTCCATTACCATTGCCGTTCCCGTTCCCGTTGCTGTTACCGTTCCCGTTGCCATTCATTTGGATGACTTGTGCTAGTAAATTGGGAACCAGAGTCGCGATTTGCTGCGCCATTTGTTGAGAAATGATCGTAGCCAGTTGGGCATCGACACCATTGTTGTTGTGGTTAGGACCGTGATTATGGTTATGGTTGTCACCACCTTCATCGTGGTTCTCACCATTGCTGTTGCGAGTGCTGCGACGTGAAGGCATGATCTGTAATAGACACAATGAAATGAATGAGATTATATAAGGAATGTAATCATCTATTCATTAATTAAAACGAATAAACAAAAACGTTGACTTATCAAAGATTCTAAATTCTAATAACATATGAAGAAATGCTTTAGCCTATAAGTGAACACTTATCCCGAGAATTCCCAGGTAGGCATCCGGGTCCCCTCGTCTGATTGGGATATATGCGCAATGCCAGCCTAGACAGAAGACTCAGAATACAGGCGTTCACCCTTCCAGATTGCACGTGTTCGTTATTAAAATCTAGAACTTCGACGAGATCTCAAGGGGTTCAGGTTAAACCTGAGGATTTTGTCCTATTAATCTAATGGTGGATCAGATTGCTGTCACACCCTCAAAATCCACTTGCGGAGTTTTACCGCGAGGCACATGACAAACCAGGATTCAAACCAACGATCACAATAAACAAGTCTAAATGAACATAATGCAATTTCAAAAACAATGTTTTAAATCCCCAATTACAGCGGAAGCTTATTCAAAACATAATCCAAAATAAACCAAGTGTTCAACGTTGAAAAACCATGCAACTCTAACTAGACGCCGTGCAGACGCGTGCGCCCTAGTCCAGTGGTGCTACCTTAGCGACCTGAGAAAACATGTAAAAGTTTACGTCAGCACAAAAATGCTGGCGAGTTTACAGGTTTTGTAATCCAAGTACCAAGTTCAACCTGTCCATACTATAACAAATCGAAAACCAAAGTACGCTAGCTAGGCGTATGTTTTGTTACTACTACGATTGGAAAACCATTACTAACTCGCAAACCAGATGTCGTGCCCGATGTAGTAACCTGTTGTTCCTGTTTGAGACAATATGCACCCCGCCGACCCTCCAAGTCGACGAGCGGGGTTGGTCACTCCCAATAGCGCTATTCACATTTCCCCGTTGTGCAAACCCGCACATTCATGGTTCCCCCCGGGACTTCCAAAGATCGTATAGTAAACAATAGAAACCCATAGTATGACAGTAGTTACCAAACATAAGTTTTAACACATGTTTTCTCCCCCGAAAAGTGAAACCAGTTAAAAGAGGGGCCGTAAACTCACCTTAAGTTGCGTTACTCCGTAACACGAATAAACTCAGCAGCTATGCTAGTCCCGTAAAGCGGCGACCTAACATATGACAGTTACAAGTACTTAGACTAATAACCCGCAGGTTAATTAGTCCCTAGATGTCCAGACCATAACCAAGTTCGTTTGAAAACACCGTGACTGTTTAACTGACCCAATGTACAAGACTCGACATCCCATTGGTGACCCGAGACTCCCCGTGTTATGTTTACGCTCTCAAACATACAATCATGCAATCACACTTAACATACGTTAACGTCCAACAAGTTATAGCACGTAGTTCACGTATCACATAATTACATCCAAACATATGTTACCAAGTTATTAGATATGTTACGGGTTCCTACATGTTCCTAGATGTCAAATCGGGTCTCGGAATGCTAATTTACACTTACAGCAGCAGTACACGCGATTAGGAAAAGTCAACTAGCATTTAGGTTGGTCAACTGGCATTTAGGAAGGCTAATCGCATGTAATATAGGCATTTAGGGTCATAAGACATGTAAATCTTGAGTTTATAGGCGATTAGGGCTATAAGACATGTATTTCAGGACTTAACTAGCATTTAGGATCACAATTGCATGTAACAGAGGCAATTAGCCCCCAATTGCATGGTATATAGGCGATTAGGGCATGTTTATAGGCGATTGGCCTCCTAATCGCCTATAACATAGGCGATTAGGGTTGCTAATCGCCAGTAACCCAGCTGTTCCGGTTTTTCGCGCGTTTAACACTCCAAATCAGATCCAGAACGCGTGTAATCATCCAATATCAATCCAACAACTATACTAAACATGTTTAAACCAAAATCCTTCGTTTAGCCTCGTATTATCAGCCCTGCATGCAACTATGTAATCCAAACACAATACACATAGCATGAAACATCACATTAACATGCATAACTATAACCCTAATGAACAATTACTCAGATCCTATCATCATGCCATCATTATTAATCTGAAACTAACCTAATAACATGTAATCATCCATCTTGAATCATAAAAACCCTAGCTTTTAATCATAAACACACATAACACATGTATGATAGATAGAATCCGATTAACAACACTTATTAATGATTTTCAGAAAGCTTATTTGTTTTAGAACAGGTCTGGACCATTAGGGATTTAATAAAAACGTTAATAAAGATTGCATGGATGGAAGCCACACCTTAGATTTGTGAAAGATTGATGAAATAAGCTTGAAACCTTGTGTTTTGATCAAAAATCACGTTCCAGAGGTTGTGTGTGTGTTGGGGCGGGTTATGGGACGACTAGGGTTGATATTATGAAGTTTAGGAGGTCAAGTATTGTATTTATAGTCGTTTTTAGTCGTCCAGCACGTAACACGCGATTGTGCACAGCTATACGCGATTAGCATTGCTATTGGGCAGTTGTTCTGAAACAGATTTTTCAACTAACAGTTGTTTTATCTGATCAGATGTTTTGAAACAGACTTTTCAACAAACAGTGGATATGAATGAAACAGTGGTTGTTTTATCTGATCAGATGTTATAAACAGATTTTTCAACCAAACAGCTATTTTAAAAATTTGATTTGCTGAAACATTTTATTAAGATTTAATGAAATTTTATTTGATTAATCCATGTTTAACATACCAATTCTGGAAATCAGATTTTAAAGGTAGATGTGTCTAAAGCTTTTGTTAACACATCTGCCAACTGATCCTCTGTTGGAACATGGTGTAAAGAAATCAAACCTTTTTCATAGCTGTCTCTGACAAAATGATGTCTTATGTCAATGTGTTTGGTAGTGGAATGTGAGACTGGATTCTTGATGATATTTTCAGCAGCTTGACTGTCCAACATGAGTGGAGTCCTAAGTGCAGTTATCCCAAAATCCAGTAGTTGATTTTGAAGCCACATGAGTTGGGCTGTACAGCTTGCAGCAGCAATGTATTCAGCTTCAGCTGTTGAAGTTGAAACAGCTGCCTGCTTTTTGCTTTGCCATGAAACTAAGGCATTCCCTAGAAATTGGCACCCTCCTGAAGTGGATTTTCTTGTGGTATGACAGCCAGCAAAATCACTATCTGAATAACCTGAAAGCTCAATGTTTCCATTACCAGGATACCAAATACCAAGTGTGGGAGCACCTTTGAGGTATCTGAATATCCTTTTCACAGCAATAAGGTTTGACTTTCTGGGTGAAGCCTGGGATCTGGCACAGACACAGTAGCAAACATAATGTCTGGCCTAGATGCAGTTAGGTACAATAAAGACCCAATCATACATCTATAATGTGTTTGATCAACCAGTTTCATCCTTGTCATCAATAGTGAGCAGCTTGACTGTACTCATGGTGTGCTACATGGCTTACAATCATTCATCTCAAATCTGGTTAATAAGTTCTTTACATATTTGTTTTGGTGAATGAATGTGCCATTTTGCAGTTGTTCACTTGAAGACCAAGGAAACACTGAAGCTCACCCATGGCACTCATCTCAAACTCTGCTGTCATGAGTTTTCTGAACTCTTCACACATTTGGTTACATGTGGATCCAAAAATGATGTCATCCACATATATTTGAACTATCATTAAGTGTTTCCCTTTCCATTTAAGAAATAAAGTTTTGTCTATTTTACCTCTTGTGAAGCCAATGGATAAGAGAAATGTGGAAAGAGTTTCATACCAGGCCCTTGGTGCTTGTTTAAGTCCATACAAAGCTTTGTTGAGCTTGTAGACATAGTCAGGATGGAATGTGTCTTCAAAACCAGGTGGCTGACATACATAGACCTCCTCCTGAATTTTGCCATAAAGGAAAGCACATTTGATGTCCATCTGATACACCTTTATGTGTGGTTGACAGCAAAGGCTAAAAAGAGTCTGATGGCTTCTAGTCTTGCTACAGGAGCAAAAGTCTCATCATAATCTATTCCTTCTTCTTGTCTGAAGCCTTGAACCACAAGCCTGGCTTTATTCTTGACAACAATACCCCTTTCATCAGTCTTGTTTTTGAAGACCCACTTTGTTCCTATAGGACAAACATCCTTAGGAAGTGGTACAAGCTCCCATACTTGTTGTCTTTTGAACTGAAGGAGTTCTTCTTGCATGGCCTCGACCCAACTGTTGTCTTTCATGCCTCTTGGTACTTGACAGGTTGTGTGAGGGATAAGAAGCCTGCAAAAAGACAGATATTGGAGGATTGGCTTCTTGTGAGCACACCCTCTCTGATGTTGCCAATGATCTGGTCTGGTGGATGAGCTCTTAAGTAAATAAGATCTCCTTGATATGGGACTATGGCATTTTGAGGTGATGGACAGAGGTTTGGTGACTCTGTTGGTGTAACATCTGTTGGTACTTCTGTAGTGCCATTAGATGTTTGGAATGGTAATGGAGGAATGGGTCCAAGTGGTGTGAAACTTGACTGACTTTTGTCAACAGATGATTGACTTTTGTCAACAGATGATAGGTCAGTGGTTGTGAGGGGTGAGGCAGTGGTTTGAGGATAAGACTGGCCAACAGTGGTTGACACAGCTGTGGCAGAGTTTTGACAATTGTTTTGAACAGCTGTTTCCTCTGAGGCAGAATAGACTTTGTAGTGACTGGGGATCACAACATCTGTTCTGTAATCTTGCTGTGGAGACTGTGGAATACCAGCATTGTTAGTTTAACAGTGATATCTTCAAATTTGAATTTATGTAAATCAAATAATTCAGCAGGGTTTGCAGGGATTTTTAGAGATGAAAGTTCATTGAACTTTACATTCAGAGTTTCTTCTATTGTCTTAGACCTTGTGTTAAACACTTTGTAGCCTTAGCAGTAGAAAGAATATCCCAGAAAGTAACCACAGTCTACTTTGGCTGCAAATTTTGAAATGAAATCTTTGAGATTTAAAATGAAACATGGCAGCCAAAGATTTTGAAAAATGAGATTAATGGTTTGATTTTGAACAAAATTTCATAAGCAGTTTTTTGATGTCTGGGGTTGATCAAAACTCTGTTTTGAACATAGCAAGCAGTGTTTACAGCTTCTGCCCAAAAGGACAGTGGCAAACCAGAATCTGCTAGCATGGTTCTTGCAGCTTCTATAAGAGTTCTATTTTTCCTTTCAACCACCCCATTTTGTTCTGGTGTTCTTGGGATGCTGAACTGCCTCACAATCCCTTTTGACACACAGAAGTCATCCAACTCCTTATTTTTAAACTCTGTTCCATTGTCACTCCTGAAGACTTTTACTGGCAAGTCATATTGCTTTTCAACTTTGGTGACAAAGTCCTTCAATATACCTGCAGTCTCATCCTTAGAATGCAAAAAATAAGTCCATGTAAACCTAGAAAAATCATCAACTATGACAAGACAAAATCTCTTTCTTCTTAGACTCATGATTTTAACAGGGCCAAACAAGTCCATGTGCAACAGTTGTAGACACTGACTAGTTTTGGACTCATCAATGGATTTGTAAGAGCTTTTATGTTGTTTCCCTTTTAATCAAGAAACACAATGCTCATCACATTTAAATTCTTTTGATGGTAAACCTCTGACAAGGCTTTGTTTAGAGAGTGTGTTGATAGTATTAAGGTTGTGTGACCCAATCTCCTATGCCACAATTCTGTCTCCTTAGTGGAGGCAGCAGAAAACAGACAGACATTTGCCATAGGATTGTCCTTTAACATATCAACAACATACACATTGCCACTTCTATGAGCAACAAGTTGTGCTTTGCTCTCAGCAATAATGGTATCAATCTTTTTCACCACTTCTGGCCCATAATCTTACAAGTTTTCTTTGTGAAAAATGAGCCATAACCTTTGTCACTCATTTGTGAAACACTCAGAAGATTAAACTTGAGATTATCAATAAGATTGACATTTTCAAACTTGAGTTTTCCAGCCTGTACAGTTCCTGAACCCAACACCTTACCTTTAGAATCATTACCAAAGGATATATCACCCCGTCCATGAGCCAAGAAGTCCAGAAGCAGGGCTCTACATCCTGTCATGTGCCTGGAACCTGCACTATCTACATACCAAAGACTATCTAAACAAGCAGAAGCTCCCTGCACATCATAAATGATTAGTTTTGGTGAGTGTCCAAAGCCAAGTTGGCTTTGGATGGGTCCTCAGACCTTTCAGACTCAAGCTTTGGAAGGTGATCAGTGGTTTGGACCAATTTCTGAATTAAGGTCAACAACTGCTGCTGACCATTTGCCAGTGCTTGAATGTCAACACTTGGGCAGCAGTTGTTTGATCACTTCCTGACAGATGATAATACCCATATGGATTTCTATTCACTCTTGGTTTAGAGGGTCTCTTTGGCTCCTCATAAACATGTGGCAGACTGTGACATGGAGGTTGACCATAACCTCTTGGGTATTTGCTTGTGGGTGGAGCATCTGTTACTTGGACATCTCTAGAAGCAGATGTTTCAAGCCTTTTTGTAACAGATGTTTGGACAGGGGTGAAGGTCTGTTTGGGCTTTCCTTTTGGAGTACTGACCACAGGGTTTGCAAGAGTTTTAGCTTTGTATTCTTGTATTTTAACATCAAAATTTTTGAGATACAAGCACTCTTTGGTCTTGTGATTCTTTTTCCCACATATTGAACATGTGGCTTTGGAATCACATTCACTTGTCCCTTTTTAATATCATATGCTTTTAGAAGAAAACAGTTTTTGGTGACATGATTCTTCTTTTCACAGAAATCACAGAACAAGTTGACAGTCTTTTCTTTCTTCTTCCCCTTTTCAGTCTTCTTTTCAGCAGATGTTTGAGCATCTGCAGGAAGATCTTTCAGGGAATGACTTTTGCCAAGGGAATGACCCTTGCCTGAGGAGCTGTCTTTCCCTCGGGAGTTTTGAAATCAACAGGTTTATAATTCTCAAGAGTATCACACTCATCAGACCAAGTAGGTTTAAATTCATACTTTTCAAGTTCAGCAAAAGATGAGGAACCTTCTGGTTTTTCAAGAACAATTTTCTTATCATTTGGTTCAGATGATTTTAATCTCTTGACCCTGCAGGTTTGTTGGTACTATCTCAACAGACTTTTGACTCTTTGTGTCAGTGTTTTCAAAAGCTGGAGCAGTGGTTGCAAAACCAAAGCCAAACTTCACATGACTTTTGGTTTGTTTGTTGAGTAGCATCTCAAATCCTCTACATGATTCCACCCATTTCTTACATTCAACTTGGGTGGACTCAAGCTCACTTTTACAACTTTGATATTTTGTTATCATAGTTTGGAGCTGGTCTTTGGTTATAGTTGCTTCATGTTTTAAGCTGCTTATTTCAGACTCTTTTGCAGTTAAACTTGTTTTCAAATCTTTTGTGGGTTTTTCAAATTTAACTTCATCATCCAAAATTTTCTTTCTAAGGTTTTCATTCACCTCTTTGATGTTAGCAAATGCTATTACACATTTGTCAGAACACAACTCTTTAAGAATTTGAGGAGATACCTTAGCAGCAGCCATCAATGCACAATCACACTTGCACTCACAGTCATCAGATGCACCCCAGGGATCTGAGAGATTCACAACCTCTTCTTCAGTTTTTCACCTGTAACAGCTTTACTAACAACATCATCAGTCACAACATCAGAGTCAGTTACCACTTCCTCAGATTCAATCTCATCTACCATAGCCATGAAACAAAAATTTTCTGGTTTATTTTCAGCTTTGGCAACTAGTGCAAAATTCTCATCTGTTAGCTCATCAGGTAGACTGCTGTAATCAACAAAGCCTTGAGTAAAGAAGCTCTGTTGACTGGTCTCTGCAGGAGCAGAGGGTGGAGCAACAGTCATTTGCACAGGTGTTTGAGCAACAGGTGTTTGCACATAGTGGATCTGAGGAACAGTGGTTTGGACATACTGGACAGGAACAGTGTTTGAGGACTGTGCAAAATGAGTAGTGTTTTGCACATTTGGTCCAGGGCATTATAGGAATTCTGATAAGTGTTGGTCTGTGGTCTTTGATTTGGATAGGTTATCATAGGTGTACCATGTTGACCCCTACATTCCCTAGCAAAATGACCAAACCTGTGACATTTATAACACTTGATCTTTGATTTATCCAACCCAACCTTAGATCTGCCAGTCAACCCTGGAAACCTTCTACCAGTTTTCTTGTAAAAATTATTAGTTCTTACACTGAGAAGGGCCAATTGGTGCATAATGTCCATTTCTTCCAAATCATCAGGGTCAAAGTATTTCAGGTCATCATACTCAAAGGATATATTGTCAGATGCCTGTATATCACCACCACTTGCTGTGAAAGCATAGTTTGGTGAATAAGAATCAGAGTTAAAACCTGAGTTAAAACCTGAAGTTATGTCAATAAAATGATCATAACTCTGATCCTTTGTGTTTCCAGGCACCTCATCATGACCCAAAAGTGCTGTATTCCCAAACACATAGTCATCAGACACTTTTCCAGAGTCCTGGAGCTTCTTTTTCTGGTTAAGCTCTCTCTCATAGGTTAAGAGCTTACCATGAAGCTGGGTCAGTGATAGGTCTTTAAATCCTATTGATTTCTCATCACAATAGCAATAGTGTCCCATTTGTCTGGTAATGATCTTAAAAACCTATGGTTCAAGGTTGAATGAGGGTAAGTAAGACCAACCAATTTTAGTTCACTAATTAAGCAATTAAATCTCTCAAACTGTTGAGTTAATGACTCTCCTTTGACATGACTGAATGTTTCATATTGTTGGTTAAGTATTTCACGGTTGTTTTCAATAACCTCCTCAGTCCCACCAAACTGTTCTTTCAGTGCATCCCACAACTCCTTTGCACTGTTACAGTGTAACAACCCAGCATATATATCATTGGGTAGAGCCATGGCCACAATACTGAAGGCCTTAGCATCTAGCTCAATTTTCTGAAAATCCTGGTCGGAGTAGTTTTCAAGTTTCTTTGGCTCAAACACTTTGGGATCTTCAGTACTCGGCACAGTCGGAACATGTGGTCCGAAGATAACCGACTTCCAACACCCAGTTTTTTGTTGAGCTAGAACATGGCTCATCCGACGTTGCCAGATATTGTATTCAGATCTGACAAGCATCGTGGCTTGTTGTTCGTGCCAGTGTTATGTGGATCGTGATTGATAGAAGCCATTCTCTGATTTTTCAAAAAACAAAGTCTGTTTAAAAACGGTTGAAACGAAATTAACTATTACTCTGTTTTCAATCTAACAGACAAACGATATCAATAATTGTGAGCTGATTATTAAATTGATTTGTTAGATCGAATTTAATTGACCAAGCTCTGATACCAATTGTTAGGATCTGAGTTTGTTTGTTTTGATTGTTTAACTAAATATGGTAATATGAAATGAATATAGAATGAAAGTGCAGCGGAATAATAAACTGTAAATCAAAACAAGAGAGTAAATGTTTTCAGATCGAAAGCTTTCATTAATCCAAAAGATTACAATCGTACAATTACTCCCCCTCAGCCTGATCACACAGTGTTTGTCTGAGAGAATGTTTGTGTGTGTGATGCAATAGAACAGTACAAGCACTGTTCTATTTATAGACAGACTCAAAGCACTGATGACCTAGGCTGACGTCACCTAAGACAGTGACCTCTAACAGAATAACAAACGTAAACATCTGCCTATTACAAACTACTGTTACATTGAAAGCACTGATATTAAACATCTGTTGAAGATAAACTCTGATGGTCTTGTATCCACTGCTGGAGCCTAAGTGCTGTTGGTTCCAGCAGTGCTTTGATCTTCAGTACTTGTATCACAGTTGTTCTTCATCAGACCTTTGGTCAGCAGTTGTT
>JAUTDX010007061.1:0-23810 GCA_030844895.1 Ambrosia x helenae | reverse complement strand
CTCTTTCTCAAGACATTTGGCATCAACGCCTCGGCCACCCCAGGCCCGCTATTTTAAATAATTTAAAAACTTCTAATTCTATTAGTTGTGGTTCTTTGAATAATAAAGTTGGCAGTGCTTGTATTTTTGGTAAACATACTAGACTTCCATTTTTTTACTTATAATACAAGAACTGTTATCCATTTGATCTTGTACACAGTGATGTTTGGAACCTCCCCTATCATTTCAAACGGGGGGTCACCGTTATTATGTCTTATTTTTGGATGATTTCACAAATTTTTTTGTGGACTTATCCAATTGCCCACAAATCTGATGTCTTTGCCATGTTCACCAAATTTACCAACTTTGTCAACACAAACAATTTAATGCTAAAATCAAACAATTCCAATGTGATAACGGACGTGAATATGCCAACAACCCAATTTCATCCTTTTGCACCAAAAAACGGCAATGCACTTCCGTTTTCTCTTGCCCTCACAACATCCTCCCAAAATGGCAAAGCTGAGCGTAAAATCCGCACAATTAATAACCAAATGCGCTCCATTTTAGCGCACTCTTCCATGCCCACTACCTATTGGCACCACGCGCCTTGAGACCGCTACCTATCTCCACAATATCAGTCCACCAAAATCCACAATTTTCAAAACCCCACCCAGCGCCTCTATAATTACATGCCTCCTATGACCACCTTCGCGTGTTCGGGTGTATGTGTTATCCCCTCATACCTCACACCCAACCATTCACAAACTTGCCTATCGTTCATATCCGTGTGTCTTCTTAGGCTAACCACCCAACCATAGAGGTTACAAATGTCTTGACCTCAAAACTCGAACAATTACCATCAACCGTCATGTATTATTTGACGAAACCATTTTCCGTTCTCCAAACACATAAAACAACACCTAACACCTACACATTCCTAGACGCACAGTTCATCCTCTATACCATTTACACCAACCCACTCCATTCGCACCACACCCTAACCTGCCACGACCTCACACAGCCACAACTCCCCTGTCCACCACTCAAGCCCAATTCCGCCCAATTCACCTCAAAGCCCAACACAAGCCAACTACCCATCCTCATCCGTCTACGAACCACCCATCCTCTCCGGCCCATCCCCATTCACCTCGGGCCCAGCCCACACACCATCACCACCACCCGCCCCCAAGCCACCCCAAGCCATCTAACCAATCTCCTTCGCCTCCTCCTAACCCACCTACTACGCACCATACACACCCGGCCATGTCCGGAATATCTAAGCCCAAACAGATCTTTAACCCTCCACCACTAACCATTGCCCCGTTACCCAAAAAACCCCAAAGATGCCTTGTCTAATCCGGAGTGGCATAACGCCATGAAAAACGAATTTAAATGCTTTAATTAAAAACAAGACTTGGGAACTTGTCCCGAGACTACCCTATATGCATATTATTCGTAGCATGTGGCTTTTTCGTCACAAATACAGGTCTGATGGTACACTTGAGAGGTACAAAGCTCGTCTGGTGTGTGATGGCAGTAATCAGGAAATTGGTATTGACTGTGGGGAAACTTTTAGTCCGGTTGTAAACCGGCCACCATTCGTACTGTGTTGACATTGGCTCTTTCGCAATCATGGTCAGTTCATCAGCTAGATGTCACTAATGCTTTTCTTCATGGACATCTTACAGAGACAGTTTATATGTACCAAACCCATGGGTTTAGACATCGGGATTATCCTGATCATCTGTGTGGCCGTTTGACAAAATCTCTTTATGGTCTCAAACAGGCACCAGAGCATGGTACCACGGTTTACTGATTTTGTCTTGTCTATTGGCTTCTTGCAGAGTAAATGTGACAACTCTCTGTTCACATATCACCACGGGGTGACATTGCTTACTTACTTATTTATGTTGATGACATTATTCTCACCACTTCTTCAGATTCTCTTAGAAGAAGATCATGGGCACCTTGCGGCTGAATTCGCCATGAAAGATCTTGGACCTCTCAGTCATTTTTTGGGCATCTCTGTATCTCGAACAGGCAACCAAAATGTTTCTCTCTCAGAAAATCTTATGCTCTGGATATAGTGAATCGTGCAGGTATGGACTCTTGCAACCCAGTTGCCACACCAGTTGACACGAAGCCGAAATTGAGTACTTTCTCGGGCGCTCCTTTCGAGAACGCCTCCTTATACAGAAGCTTAGCTGGTGCTCTCCAATATCTAACGTTTACGAGACCTGACATCACTTACGCAGTTCAGCAGATTTGTATTCACATGCATAACCCCACCATTGATCATTGGAATGCTCTTAAACGCATTATACGGTACATTCGCGGCACTTCTTGAATTTGGTCTTACTTTATCACTTGCGCAGACTTATCTCTTCTTGGCCTACACTGATGCTGATTGGGCGGGATGCCCGGATACCCGCCGTTCCACTCGGGTTATTGTGTTTACATGGGTACTAATTTATTGTCTTGGTCGTCGAAACGTCAATCTACCATATCCCGTTCAAGTGCTGAAGCAGAATACAGGGCCGTTGCTAATGTAGTCGCTGAAATATTTGGATTCGTAACCTGCTTCTAGAACTTCATCACCCTCTATCCAAGGCCACGCTGGTATATTGTGACAACATTAGTGCTATTTATCTGTCTCACAACCCAGTCCAGCACCAACGTACGAAACATATTGAACTGATATTCACTTTGTTCGTGAGCATGTTCAGCGCGCACCATACGGGTTCTTCACACACCTACTCGGCTTCAGGTTGCTGATATCTTCACCAAAGGTCTACCTCGCATACTGTTTGAAGACTTTCGCTCCAGTCTCAACATTCGCCCACCTCTTGCTTCGACTGCGGGGGTGTAATAGACCATATTTTACCATAGTTATCATATTTGTATTATTAGTAAATGTATTGTATTTATGATTCATCATTAATCCCTTCCATAATTATAGGGGATTACCTTGGTATTTATACCTAACCTATTCAATGAGAATGCAAGTTTGAGCCATTGATTCATACAATAACTTTTAAAAAATTAAAAACTTTAGATTATCTTTTGGATTATTTTTTAATTATTCGTTAACTTTTTGATATTATTTTAGTATGCAATTATGTACTTTTAAATTATTTTTTGTGTTAATATTGTAATTTATGACATTATATAGCTAACTAATCAACTCAGTTAAACCACCCGGTACAACGTGGTTCAAACGGTTGAACCATTTTTTTTCCAAATCCGATATAATTTAAAAAACTGGGTTTTAAAACATTGTTTACTTGTTAAAATGAATTAGAAATGACATTGGTAAGATAATAGATCCAGAGTCGGGCCGATAATGATAAAAAACTTTTGGGCCTCAGCGAGATAAAAAATTTGGGCCCTCTACCTATAATACTAACTCATCAATCATATATCAAAAAACCCAAATAAGACGAAAACTGTTATAAAATAAATATAGCAAAAGTAGTGTAGCTAGATGACCGAATATTCTTAAGCGAATCATGAGGCTCTCCTATCGTTTTCGAAAGCAAATATCTCGATCAAGTATTTATAGTCCATACCTTATAATATCTCATTTTTCGATATCTATCATCGTTAATCCGTTAAGATTTTCTGAAGAATCAGAGGCATGATTTCTAGACAAAATATCCAATGTTATAAACTTGTTGAGTTTTTTTTTTTTTTTTTTTTTTTTTTTTTTTTTTTTTTTTTTTTGAACGACCAACGAAATTCACCAAGAACTTCCTTCGAACTACTCATTCAAATCAAGACCCCTTCCACCCCATAGCCAGACATGTAAGGAAGCACCTGGTTTCACCAAGTCCACCAGTTCCGGGGAAAACCCGACTATCCACCCCTGAAAGCACGACAATGGAATAATCGGTAAAATCCGCCGCTCTCAAGAATAGAACCCATGATCATTCAGCAATAGGTCTTCTATTATTGAACCTCCATAGTCCATACCACTCCACCTAGGGTTGTACAAAAAGCTCGCGCTCGCTCGAAAAAAGCTCGCTTGAAAAGGCTCGTTTTTGTTTTCGAGCCGAGCCGGCTCTTTTGTGTAATCGAGCCGAGATCGAGCCAGGGATGTTCAGCTCGTGGCTCGGCTCGATGGCTCGACTCGTGGCTCAGCTCGATGGCTCGACATATGGCTCGACTCAGGCTTGTGTATGTGTAATTAATATATAGATGAAAGTAATATATTTTGGCTTCAAACGCAATTCTAAAATTCAAATTTTGAAAGCCACGCTTATACTACCTATCTACCTCACCTCTTCATAATCCAATAAACCCTAACTTAGAAAATAAAAAAAAATACATGTATATGTGTAATTTTATTTTATTTATTTTTTGTTTTTTATTTTATAAATATTTATAAAAAAAAAAGAGTTAATGGTCAAAATCGTCCCTGAGGTTTTGCCAGTTTGCTACATAAGTCCAAAATCAAAACTTTTTACATCTGGTCTTTCTGTTTTACATTTTGTTGTCAAATTCGTCCCTAGCACTAAACCCAGTTAATTATTGTCGTTAACTCTGGGGTATTTTTGTCTTTTTGGCTGCCCCTTTTTTAAAACCCAGCTTAAATAGAGTTATTCATACCCGCAAAAGACAAAAATACCCAGATGTAAAAAAGGGGTCAGCCAAAAAGACAAAAATACCCCTAGAGTTCACGACAATAGTTAACTGGGTTTAGTGTCAGGGACGAATTTGGCAACAAATGTATAACAGAAGGACCCAGATGTAAAAACTTTCGATTTTGGACTGATGTAGCAAAACTGGCCGAACCTCAGGGATAATTTTGGCCATTAACTCAAAAAATAATAAAAAAATAACGAGCTGGCTTGAGCCAGATCGAGCTCGGCTCAAACATTTACGAGCCGAGCTCGAGCTCGGCTTTTCAGCTCGACCAAAAACCCAAGCCGAGCCGAGCTGGCTCGTTTAAGTTCGAACTCGAGCTCGAGCTTAGCCTGGTTCAGCTCAACTCGACTCGTGTACAGCCCTAACTCCACCATAATTCTAAATCTTTGTTGATTGAATTATTTGAGCTGCACATGTTCGTCCTAATAAGATATCATGTATATTTGTTAAGGGACTAAAAAAAATCAATCATCCAAGTGAAGTGTGTATTGCTTTAGATGTTGGGTGAATACGCGTCTTTTGTTTGATTCCTTTTGGCCTTTTATTGATACTTTTAACGGAAATCGTTAGGTTGGACACTGGTGTGTATTATACTTTACAAAAAAATATAGAAGCATCACATGTGGTTAGAGGTGAGCAAATCGGTTTTTTTTTGCCTAACTGGTTTCGGTTCCAAACCAGTTCGCTACAATACCGTTCCTGGCCGAACCGGTTTTGTCGATTCGTAAGACCGGTTTCGCAGTCCGGTTTTCGGTTCAGTTTCGATTTCGGTTTGTTTCGGTTTCGTTCTTAATCGTTTTTTTCGCGCACTTTTTTAAAATCGTATATAATTACATGAAATTTAACTTTTAATAACTTTTAAGGTTTTTTAAAGAAGAAAATTGAATATTAATACAAAAAATAAAACAAAGTTTTGTTTGTGTTTATGGACAAAAATGTATTTTTCTTAAACCTTTTCGGTTCGGTTCCGGTTTGTGTGCCGGTTTCGGTTTCTTTGACAGGGTTTTTCGTCGGTTTTTAGGCCGGTTTCAGTTCGGTTTGAGATTTTTTTAGTACCAGTTTCACGTGAAACTGGTTTTGACCGGTTTCGATTCGGGTCAGTTTTACCGGTTTCGGTTCCCGAACCGGTTTTTGATCACCTCTACATGTGGTGGTGTAAATTTTGGGCTTTACTCTACACTATAAAACACTATAAAAATATTTATGGACCCCTTGGCTATTTGGGCCTTGGACGACGACCACCGGGCCTGAATAGATGGATATCCTAAAGCCGAATCCAATGGCTTAGGTAGCACGGGCGCCCTCGGCTAGAGGAGATCGGCTTAGTAGCCGATCGGCTACACGGTTCAAAGGACATCGGCTAGGCAAAACGACTTGGGCAATCGGCTTGTGATTGCCGATTTGGTTTAATGCTACAAATGGTCAAGTGACCGTTGCTCCCTTTAAAAAAAAGTTTATTAAATCCTTTAGATACTAATTCAAACATATGCCATCCAAATCTATTTCAAACCAAATCCATCTATTCTTTCTAACCTTTTCACCATGAAGAATAAAAAAAAATAAAAATAAAAATAAATTGTTGAGGTGGCGGACCGACGTGATGGTGGTTTGTTACCTCCCGAATTTCACGGTGATCTTAATAGGCCTACACTATATTTTATTTAACTAATGTTTGTTTGGTTTTATTTTGTTTTAATTAATTAATATCAAAAAAAATTAAGGTTACTTTAGGCTAGGGGTGTTCAAAAAAATCCGAATTCGAATCCAAAAAATCCGATAATCCGAATCCGAATTATCCGAAATTTTGGATAATCCGATTTTCGGATATCCGAAAATCGGATAATCCGAAATTTCGGATTCGGATTCGGATCCTGATTTTGAAAATTTTCGGATAATCGGATTATCCGAATCCGAATATTAAAAAATATATATATATAATATATAATATTATATACACTACATAACACAATACACTATCCTAAATCCCTAATTCACCTAACCAAAAGTCCATACTCCTCCAATCCATAGCAACCGCTCCTTCTTCTCTTCTTTATAATAGCCCCCGTCCACCTCGTCTCTAACCTCCACATCCCCCCGTCCACCAAACGGTAACTTTTTTTTTACAATTTTTTGGTTCCAATTTCGTTTATCTAACTTCGATTTTGTTTTTTTTTAACAGGGTTCACATTTTAGACATAAAGAGAATGTTTTTTTTTATTTATTTTTAAGTTTCGGATTATCCTTTGGATGATCGAATCCGAATCCGAAATTCGGATAATCCGAAAATCGGATAATCCGAATTTCGGATTCGGATTCGGATCCCAAATATTGACTATCCGAAATTTCGGATTATCCGAAATTCGGATATCCGAAATTCGGATTGTCCGAAATTTGAACACCCCTACTTTAGGCTAGACATTTTCAGTGTTTATGTAACACCCCCCCCTCTCATCACCAATATTGGGGCTTAATGTTAGTGGATGAGAGGAGAACTCCACAGTTAAGCGTGCTCAGGTGGGAGAAATTCCAGGATGGGTGACCTCCTGGGAAGTCTCCACCAGGGCACCCAAAAACAAATCCGTGAGCTCTGGATGGACACCCCATCGGGGCAAAGCAGACAATATTGGTGGTGAGAAGGGCAGGTTGTTACAGTTTAGGCTACTTGAGGGATAAAATGACATAACAGTCTATGATTAGAACACTTTAGGTTACATGAGGCTTGTGCCCCTTCCTCCCTTACGCTGTGTTCTTGAGTTTACTAAATAAAAGAAAAGAAGAGAAAGGGATACTAGGAGAGAAAAGAAAGGAAAATATATAATTTTATTTCGTGTTACCGAGTTGAAAGAAAAAGAAAGAAAACTAAAGACTTTTATGTTCCCGAGTTGAAAGGAAAAGAAAAAAAACACATATTTTACAATTTACCCTTGTAAAATTTTATTATAAGTTAAATGAGATTGGTAAAATGGTAAATGATATACTTTATTTTTCTTTCCTTTCTCTTCCTTCCGCTTCCTTCCAATTTGGAAGGAAAATTATTTGGGAAATTTTCCTTCCTCTTCTCTCCACTTTCTTCCTTTAATGAAACTCTGGAACACAGTGTTAGTGCTTGTGGGTCCATAAGCACCATCTAGTACAAATAGTTCAAAGTAATGTGATGAAATTTGAAAACCATAACATTTTAAACTATTATAAACTCTGGAACACAGTGTTAGTGCTTGTGGGTCCATAAGCACCATCTAGTACAAAAAGTTCAAAGTATGTGATGAAATTTGAAAACCATAACATTTTAAACTATTATAAAAATGAAAGTAATTATGGGTCTCTACATATCGGTATATTGGTTACTGTGTATTTATTGGAGATGGTTTGGATGTTGCCCGCCACCAGGGGTACCCTAGCCATCGCCAACGAACACACCCGTCCAACCTCCCACTACCACTAACATCACTTACACTACCGACTCTAACTTTCACACGACTAACCAAATGCGTTCCAATGACATCAGTTAGTCATGTACAAATCGGTTTTTCTCCTCAACCCAGAACCGTTTTAAAACCGGTTCGGTTTTTTTAACTTAAGAAAAACCGGTTTTTTTCTAAAACCGATCCGGTTTTCAAACCGGTTTTTTACGAACGGGGGCACCAACAATCCAAACCGTTAGAACCGGTCCTGGACCGGTTTTTTGGAAAAACCGGTTTTAAAAAAACCGTTTTTTTAACTCAAAAATGTTGTTTCTGCTCTAATTCTTTTCTTGCAGCTACTGTTCAGCTGTTGCTGCTGTGAATTTTTTTTTTTTTTTTTTTTTTTTTTTTTGATTTTCAACCTTAATGCAAGAAACTTAATACCAACACAAAATAACTTAAACATACGATTTCATTTATTGAAAACAACGACAAATAACATCAAAACGAAAATAGAATTCAACGATTACATCGAAACAAAATAGAAAACATAATCTTAAACGAAAGTGGACGTCTGATCTTCACCCGAACCGGCGTTGTTTTCTTATCCATTCATCCATTTCCGCTTCATATTCGGACATTGGTTCGGTTAAGTCTGCGTTGACCTCGTCCTCGTACACTTCGCCTTCATATTTAAGTTCTCCCTTAAGTGAGCGTATGTTTTGCACCCTCTCCGCGACATCCAAATAATCCTTTAAGCAAATCGCCATCTCTACCGAAGGTGGAGTTAGTCGCTTCCTACGTATCGAAATGACCCTGCCACTAATAGAGAAAGCGGATTCCGAAGCTACCGTGGAAGCTTGGACGGTTAGTAAATCTCGGGCATGGCGGCTAAGACCGGAAATTGATCTTCCTTACTTTTCCACCAAGCCAACACATCAAAATTTTTAAATTCTTTGGAGTCAAACCTTTTAAATAGTTTTCGGCACCATACCTCCCAAGTTCGCTACTAGGAGCGTTACCCCGTGCACGTTTATTAGACGTGTCCAACAAATCATTGTATAAATCAAAAATCCGTATCAAGTACATTTTGAGAAGCTTGTCTCCTTTGCATTTGAATGGACGACATTTGACAATAACGTTCAAAATAAATATCATACATATCCGTTAGATGTTTATTAAATCTTCCTACCATACCTTGTGAAAAATACGGATCTTGAGTCGTGTTCAAGTCCAACTCGTTGCAAATTTTTTCAATTATATTTTCTACCCCCCCTATATTGTAACACGGGTTTAAAGCGGATGCACAAGTAAAAACCGCCGTAATTCCGAAAAATATTTTCTAAATTTTTTCCTTCATAGTTGCCGCCATTTCTTTGTATGGACTACCTTTACATTCCATTTCCCCTAATTTTCTCGTCATGTTTATATAACTTGTGAAGTGTTATACAACTAGTGGGATAATAAACTCCTGACAAAGCGGTGGTTGAAGCTCTAAAAACTTGTAGCAATTCCGCTACAACTTCAATAACATTCCAATTCAAAGTATGGTATGGTGCCGCTTTTCTCCCACTCACCAAAATTTCATGAAATGCAATTAAACTACCTTTTTGCAAAACGTGTCTTTCGAACATGTTCAAGTGGAACTCCATCTTGTTGGACAATCCCAATTTGGACCCAAACAAACGACATTCACAATTTTGCAAAATTTTATATATTTAGCATGCCTTGTGTTGTTGCTATATATATCGCGTAACATTCTTCGAAAACCTTCCCTTTGTGTTTCAATAACTTTTAGACCATCTTGAACGGCCAAATTGTTTCCATCTTTTTAAACAATCATGCCTAAGAGTAGCACGACTTACATGTGTATATCTTGGTTGAAGTGTTCGTTGAATAAGCCTCGTCAAACGTGGGTTGTCAAAATGATTGAAGGGCAACGTTTCTTGTATGACAAAATTCCCCATTTCTTCGCGAACCGCTTCCAAGTTGTACACAAACAAGTCGCCTTCTTGTGTGATCGAGGCTCCAGCTTCAGAATTTCTTTGTTCTTTCAAAATTTTACAATACGGTTTCTCCACATGGTCTTTCAAGGTCGAGTTAGCATCATGTTTAAGCAAAAACGAACAATATTTGCATCCCGCCTTGTTTGGACCAACACTCATAACACATAAATCAAAGTGTTTCCAAACATTTGGTTTCTTTTCGTTGGAATCACCTTAACAACCGTGACTTGCGATGAAGAAGCACCAAGTTGGACGGAACCGGTTTGGCTTTGAGGAGTTGGTGGTTGTGAAGATGCCATTTTTCTTAGGAAAAAGAGAGTGTTTTTGATGAAGAATGCAAGATTAGAGAGTGTTTTTGATGGTGTGATTGATCCTAAACATTAAGGGGTATTTATACTATGATTGTGGATCAAAAAATACAAAAAAAAAAAAAAAAACAAAAAAAAAAACGGCTAGAAAAAAGCTCCAACGGCTATATGGCCGTTTTCCAACAGTTATAAACCGGTTTTTAAACCGGTTTGAAAACCGTTTTTTTATCATTTGTTATCAGACCGTTCCTAAACCGGTTTTTTGGCCCCAACCGTTTTAAAACCCGGTTTTCTTATCAACCCGGTTCACCCTCCAAACTTCCAAACCTATCCAAACCCGACGGTTCAAATCGGGTCCAGACCGGTTTTTTAAAAAAAAACCGGTTTTTTGCCAAACCGGTTTACCGTTTTTAAACCGGGTTCGGTACCCAAACCGGTTTTTTTTATCCATGTCTAACATCAGTCACAACTCTCTCTCTCTCTCAACACACACACACATTTTGCAACCACCAATCCGTACAATACCACCACCACATCAGTCACATCCCCCTGTCACCACCCAACCTTTCACCACCGTAGTCAAACTGTCACCTCTAGCATACCCGTCTTTATGAGTATACTTTTTTTTTTTAACGGAAAACTAATTTTTCTATCACCAAAGCTTTATAAGTTTACGTGATAAACAAAAGTAGGTACTTAAGAGAAGATGTTAAATTTTTAAAATTTATTAAAAAAAATTGTGAAAGGCTTTAAAATTTATTAATAAATGGATAAAGTTAATTTACATGGGTAAAGGAATACGACAAAAACGTTGAGAAAGATAAACCTTTTGGTTGTATCTGAAAATAAAAATGAAAAAGGTATTTTATTTTCTTAGCTTAAAATAAGACCCTTCCTCTCCAAGAAACTTCACACTGTAGACTGCATATTTCTAAAAGGGAAAATGACCAAAATAGCCCGTTGACCGGACGTCGTTTTGCACAAATAGCCCTCTCCACCCTCTTTGGAGAGAGGGGTTACGGTTCCCAACATGCCTGAACCGTCTTCCAAGGGGCTTCCCATTTCAGCCAACCGTCTCCCGCCACGTGTCGTTGTTGATCCCGAGACAGACCTTTCTCTCTCTCTGAACCCTCTTTTCTTTCTCTCTCCTCCTGAACCGTCTTTCTCTCTCCTCCTGAACCGTCTTTTCTTTCTCTCTCCTCCTGAACCCTCTTTTCTTTCTCTCTCTCTCTCTCTCTCTCTCTCTCTCTCTCTCTCTCTCTCTCACCTTCTTCACTCCATTTCATTTCATCATTTATATTTTTATTTAAACCCCCAAGCCAAAACCATCCCTCACATAATTCTCTCCACCCACACACAAACAACATGCTCACCGGAAAAATACCAACATCTCATAACAATAATAATACTAATAATATGTAATTATTATTATTATTATCATTCCCTACTCACAATCTTTTTACTAATAATCGTTTCAATCCCAACCGGCGGTCCACGGCGGAAGCGAGCATGAAACGACGCCGTCGCATCTGTAAAAGGTTTCTTCAAACAACCGTCGTTAACCACCACATCAGCTGATTGTACAGGCGATTGAAACGACGGCGTTGCATCAGATCTGAAAGAAACGGAAGGAGTTTGAGGATCGGAGGAAGAAACCGGACCGGCGGTCCAATCTGCGGAGAGCGAGCATGACCTCTGCGTTAAAAAGGCGGAAACAGCTTGTTCGAGATCAGAAGATAGGGTGAAGTCGTGATTGTTGGTTAACTGGAAGATACGGTTCAGGTGGTTCACGGTCTGGATGCCTACAAAATCGACCGCCATGGAAACAATATTAAGAAAAGAGGGTTCAGGAGGAGAGAGAAAGAAAAGACGGTTCAGGAGGAGAGAGAAAGACGGTTCAGGAGGAGAGAGAAAGAAAAGAGGTTCAGGAGAGAGAAAGGTCTGTCTCGGGAATCAACAACGACACGTGGCGGGAGACGGTTGGCTGAAATGGGAAGCCCCTTGGAAGACGGTTCAGGCATGTTGGGAACCGTGACCCCTCTCTCCAAAGAGGGTGGAGAGGGCTATTTGTGCAAAACGCCCGGTCAACGGGCTATTTTGGTCATTTTCCCTTTCTAAAATTTACTTAACACTATCAGAAAACATGGCTTCCTCTTCCTCCTCCCTGCTCCGCCTTGCAAGCTCCGTCATGACCTCACTACCAAAATGTAACACTTTTCTTTCTCAATCTACATTATTATTATTATTATTATTATTATTATTATTATTATTATTATTATTATTAATGTCTTTCTCTGTTAAATAAACTAAAAGTTTACTAACATCCGATTACTTTCAGTTATATTTGACTTACAATTCATCAGGCCTCAAATCGAAGTCCCATCAATACTATACACTTTGAAAAAGGATGAAGAGATGACCGTACACATTCCAGGGCTGAAGCAGACGGAAACAGAAGAAGGAGTATGGATATCATTTGATCATGTGCCTCTCATCCATCTGCCATTGTCTACGTGGCATCCGTCATGCTCCCTGAGAAATATGACCCTTATGCTGATATGAATGTTATGTTTAAAGAGGGTCTGTGCTCTATTTGCCTTCCCACTCAGAAAACCATTGATCCTCTCTTAGCTCAGGCTAACCTCAACCGAGTCCTTACTCGCCCCTACCCCTTACTGTGGTACATATTATTATTATTATTTATTATTATTATTATTATTATTATTATTATTATTATTATTATTATTATCTGTTCATAGTTATTATATTCTGTATTATAATTATTATTATTATTATTATTATTATTATAATTATTATTATTATTATCTGTTCATAATCATTATATTCTGTAATTAACTACATTATTAATATTATTAATTATTAAATGTTTTTGTTTGTTGATGAATTGTTTTAGAGATGTTTGCTCGGCGGATCTAGGACGGAGGCTATGCGAAGTGATAGCGCACCCAGGGGTGAAAGAGTAAGTCGTTTACTGCGTATAAGAAGGATGATGGTGAAAGCATTTACTTCAAAGGGAATATGCCTGGGGTGGAGAAGATGATTGTTACTAACAAGGGGTTGTGTGTGTGGTTGACCATGCCTGGGTTTGTGTTGGAGGATGTGGAGGTTGGGTTTGAGTATGACGCGCTCATTGTCGAAGGGAAAAGAGAGGGGGAGCACTACATTGCGGGTGTGCGCGTACCCGAGGGATTTTGTAAGGAGAAATGATGTGATCGAGAGAGAGAGATGCAGGATGGAGTGTTTAAGGCTATTCTTCCCCGTGTTGATAGCTAGATGGTTAGCGCGTATTATGGTTGCTAGTTATAGATTTATTAATGTTAGTTCTAAATATGAGAAATAGTGAGTTAACTAGAGTGGTAGGAATTAAATCAAAGTGGCACTTAACTTGGCTTGTGATTTGTAAGTGGCGCTTAACTTTGCTGGTCTTTTGTGTTATGTATTAAACCAGTGGGTAGTTATATATATATGAGGTGGCTTATTATATGTTTTGGTCTTGATTGAATCATAGTCTTGTAAGTTGTATCCAATCCTAAAAATAGTTGAACTCTGCTTTTGTAATCATTCATTGCCTCTACATACATACTTGAAGGCTGAAGCAGGCTGATGCTTTAACACAAGTTGTATTCGCTGGATGTAACATAGATAAATATTTGATGATCTGCATTTGGTCTTGTTAACTTTGAGTTACGGGTTAATACTGATCTGTGCCGAGTAAAACCATTTTGCGCGTGTCAAAACAGGACACATTGAATTGGTAGGTAGAAGATCAAACTGGTCCCAAACTCAATTTGTGATTGGTAAGGTTTATGTGGGTCTGGTCTTTTGTATATGTAAGAAGTGCCTTCTTATTTTATCTTCGTTGAACCAACCGACTCTTGAAAACTGTTTCTGTAATACACAGAAATATCACAAAGCACTTGGTTCTGCAGGTTGGTTCTTCAAACGTGTGATAGCTAGTGAGATAGAGGTAAATCTGCAGGTTGGTTCTTCGAATGATTGTGTTATTATATTCTTCATGTTTTGCATTTTGTACGTATATGTCTTTAAATAATCAATTCTTTGAATGTTGCATATATAATATTTGACGATCGGCATTTAGCAAGTGTTTTATTTAAGCCAATACATACATTTTGACAGCAGGACAAAACAATGACAAATCAAAAAGTTCATTATTACAGTAAAAAATGATGTTTTTAAATAAAATAACTTGGAAGGGTAAAAGTGCAGTTTGGAAGTTTTGACCCATTTCTCTTGCATCCTTGTAGCTAAAAGTATTCATGTATTTGGCTATTATGCCAGGTCCATTGAGCCTGCTTTAAGCCATAGAAGCCATTATGCAATTGATATACCTTGCTTTCTTGATCTTTAACCTCAAATATAGGGGGCTTCCACCACATGAACTTCTTCTTATATAGGACTACTGGGGCAAGCTGAGTTAACAACAATTTGATTTACTCACCATCCTTTTTGAACTGAAAGAGACAAACGACTATCTTGCCACCGGCGAGAATGTGACTTCTTTAGGTCAAACATGCTTCAATTTTTACCATAACATTAATAGAAGTCCCGAGTTTCAATATTCAGAGCTTATAGTGTTAACCGAACATATGTTTGCAAGTGGGAGTGTGCTGGTCTTATTTGTTTGTTATAAGATGGATCATTAAGGACTGGCTGGGAAAATGGTGTTATAAAAATCTCAACACAAAACATTAGTATTTTACTTTGTATTATGATTTAGTATGTGATGGTGTCGAATTCTAGTTATAAATCAAATAACGCAAATGGTCAAATAACTAACTTAACTATTTTCGTTAGTTTGGTAGTTACCATTAGCAATTACTGGCGGTTACCGTCAATATTAACAGAATGGTGTCAAAAGTCGCGACCTTTCACACCCATGCGAAGCCTATAAAAGCTTGATGTATGTCCTGAGTTTGTTATGGTTGATTAAGTTCAAGGATCACTAACATTGGTGTTGCTATCTTTGACTAACTAGATTTTTCAAATAAGAGTTGTGGTCATCTTTATATTCAAATCCCACGTTTATCTTTTGTTGTTTGATTCTAATTCTCACCATAAAAATAGTGCAAGCAGACGACTCTCACCTTTTTTGGAGGAGAAATCAAGCGAGTCAAAACATCTGTGAGGAGCTACACGAGTCACACATGAGGAGTCACACAACCATGTAGTCCTATAACGAGTTCGTATAGATGTATAAATTAAACGAACTAACATAGTCGCAACTTTAGTGGAAAATATGAGTTTACATGAGCCGTATAGCCTTATAAAACTCACTTATGTGAAACTTTATCATGTGCCAAGGTAATCTGACAAATTAAAATATGTTTACGCTAGATTGAAATCTCTTAGGCTAGATTATACATGTGCTCTGGTTTATTATTAATTCTAAAAGGTTAATGACTGTCTTGTTAATAGCCTTAAGTCAACATTGGTAATTTCTTAATTTGGTGATTATGCTTTTTAGAAACCTTTTATAATAAATGAAGAAGATAAAAACAATATAAAGAGAATTTTTCTAAATAAAAAAGAGATTTTAAAAAGGTATTTAGGAACCATACACCCTATAATTAGGATTCATACACCCTGACCCACATCAAACACCAACAGGAAGCTGACCACATACCCAGAATGTGATGTCATACCACCCAAAATGTGATGTCACAGGGTGTATGAATCTTTGAACCCTTTAAAAAAGTGTTTTTAGAAGAGTGATAAACAAACAATAACACGTTTTTACCATTATTTTTGGACAAGACCTTAAAACTGATTTTCATCATGGATCCTATGAAGCTTAATTTGGTTCTGTCATGATGTCTCCAAGTCCTTGTAGTTTAATCATCATTTTGTTGTAGTAACTGGTCAAAACTTTTGCAACTTTATTTGCTTTTTGATTGTGATTTAGCATACCCCTTCCAGGCCAAATCTCATTGATTTGACTTTTAACAAAATAATGGGGTTTTCCAAATATTTGAGACTTGTTATTTGAAGTAAGATAAAAATGCAGAGCAGAATACTCAATGACTTTATGTAAAAGTGTTGGTAGTTTTTTTTAAATCAGAAAAGCTACTATATAAACTGCAAACATAGTCTCGTAAGATTTTTTTAAGGGATTAAAATATTCAATAAATAAGTTAGCTTGAAAGAATTTTGTCTCCTCCATATTACTTAAATAGTTGTTTAAACAAACCGGTTGAATCCGTTAGCACAAAGTTGGAGTCAAGAATTTACTTGGATGAAATATGTATATGGGGCTGCCACGTTGGCTCCTAAATCCTAATTATATCTTTCTTGATCCAAGGTGTAATTTCCAATTTCCATTGATTAAGTTTCATGTATTTGGGTATTTGTGTAAAATATTAAAAGTGATTTAGAATTATCATTACGTTTTTGCTGAACATGTGTAATGGACATTATAGGGGCATGAATAAGCATGATAATGCCCCTAACTGTTAAAATATGTTGGGATAGCCCAATACTTTCTCTAATTCAATTAGTGGATTTATTGTTGGGCATACAGATGGTGGTTTTATGTTGGTTCGTTGGCCTGGGTCATGAACCTCTTGTTGAACCGGGTATTGATAAGTAGTTATAAAAAGTTTTTGAGGATATTATGCAGGTAATATAATTGGCCGTTGGATTGAGCTAATCTTGATCGTTGGATTATTGTGTCTCGAAGAAGCTTCCAGCTGACCTATATATTCTACAGTCTTCGTTATTATTATTCAGTTGTTTCATTTTATTTTTTGTTATCATCTCTCTCCTTCTGTATTAGGGTTTGATAGGTTTTTGTACTCTGCATTTCGTTCTTTCTTTCTTCTTCTCTTGATCTACTGGTCTAAACTAATCAGTAGATCTTGTGAAAGACTTTGTATTATTGTTGTTGATTTGATCTCAGTGTATTATCTGAGATCTAGGGTTCTGGGGGGGGGGGTACTTTTGCGTTGGATAAATAAGATCTTGTCACCTTGTTTTGTCGCCTACAACCGTTGTTCATTGTGGTTGTGTTTGTAATATCTCAGTTTGTTGTTTGTCGTATAAATCAAACCCTAAAAATTTTACATGGTATCAGAGCCTTAGGTTCTTGATCTTGGTGTTTTTTGTGTCTTCCGCTGTTATCTCTGGGTTCTTGTGTTAAGGGATCTGATCTAAATAATAGACCTGGTCTCTAGTCATCTTATATAGTAGATCTGATCTTGTTCATAGATCTTATCTATTATTCTTCTGTATTTTGGATACTTGTGAAGCAGAGAGTTAGGTCAACTATTGTTGGCTAAGGGAGTGCATTGGTGTTGGAAGATTGTGATGAAAATCAGAGGAGAATTTCTTATTGATTGTTATGTAAAAGATGGACAAGATACATATCATTTATAAGTATACACAATTGTCCTAAATAAGGTAAATAGCCATAACGACTAAATAATTGATATTGATAGCTGTCAAGTATTGATGGAAATCTTCTAACTCGGGAAATGATGATAATTTTTCTGATCCCCCTTGATTTACTTTCTAACACTACCCCCTCAAGTTGAGTAGGGATTCCCGATACTCAACTTGTAAAAGAAAATGTTATATAAGTCTTCCGTTGAAAGATTTTGTAAGTATGTTCTGCTAGTTGATCCTCTGACCGAATGAACTAAAGTTCTATAATTCCATTTTCGAGTTTTTCTTTGATAAAATGTATGTCGACTTCTACATGTTTTGTACGGTCATGTTGAACAGGGTTCTCGGAAATTTGTATAGCAGCTTTGTTGTCGCATAAGATTTTGCTTTTGCTTCCCTCTGTATGAATCCAATTTCAGTTAGAAGTTTTACGTATCCATAAGACTTCTGCCAGTCCTCTTGCAATACCTCGGAATTCAGCTTCAGCACTAGATAGAGCAACCACCTTTTGTTTTTTACTCCTCCAAGTAACCAAGTTTCCTCCAACTAGCGTGAAGTATCCTGATGTAGATCTTCGGTCCTGTTGATCTCCTGCCCAATCAGCGTTTGTGTAGGCTTCAATCTTCGAATGTTTGTTTGGTTGGAAGAGAAATACCATAGCTAACCGTCTTTTTGAGGTATCTGATAACTAATCGAAACAGCATCCATGTGATTAACTTGGGGTTGGTGCATAAATGGACTAACCACTCCTACAGCATATGCAATGTCTGGACGAGTGTGGAAAGATATATGAGTTTGCCCACCAGACGTTGGTATTTCTCTTTATCTACCAATTTTGCTCCTTCTTCCATGTAGAGTTTTTGGTTGGTTATCATTGGTGTATCAGCTGGCTTGCAGTCGATCATCCCTGTTTCAGCAAGGAGATCAAGAATGTACTTCCTTTGACATATGAAAATCCCTTGCTTCGATCTTAGGACTTCAATGCCAAGGAAGTACTTTAGTCTTCCTAAGTCTTTCATCTCGAACTCCTTAAATAGATTTGCTTTTAGCTTTTTCCATTTCTTCTTTATCGCTTCCTGTGATAATCATATCATCAACATATAAAATTAAACAAGTTATAAGTTTACCTTTTCGTTTGAGGAACAAGGTATGATCAGAATTGCTTTGTTTGAACCCGTATCTCCTCATAGCCAATGTAAATCTACCAAACCAAGCTCGAGGTGATTGTTTGAGACCACCGTAAGAGTCCTTTTCAGACGACACACACTTCTCGATCTTTGAAGTTATCTGTGAATCCAGGAGGTGCCCTCCATAGATACTTCTTCTTTCAATTCTCCATGAAGGAAGGCATTCTTAACATCAACTGATGAAGAGGCCATCCTTCGTTGCAGCAATAGATAAGAGGACACAGATTGTATCGATCTTAGCTACTGGAGAAAAGTCTCAGAATAGTCCGATGCCATATGTTTGTGTGTATCCCTTGGCAACTATCGAGCTTTATATCTTTCTATTGTTTCCATCTGGTTTTGTGTTTTAATAGTGAAGACCCACCGACATCCAACTGGTCTCTTTCCTAAGGGAAGGGTACAATTTTTCCCAAGTCTCATTTTTCATAAGCGCATCCATTTCTGTTTCCATAGCATCCTTCCATTCCTTAGACTTCAAGGCTTGTTCTACAGAGATTTGGAATTTGTTCATTCAGGAGTGCAGCAGTGAAAGCTTTAGCTTCTTTAGACAAATTTCCATCGGCCATGTTTGCCATGGGATATCTAGATGATTTAGCCTCCTTTTCTGGAGAATATCGTTTGGAGGTACTCCTCTATTGGCTCTTGGAGGAAGTACGTATTTCTCGGGTTGTTTCATTGTGTTCTTCCTGTATTAGTTCCTCTTGATTTTCCTGCATAACCTGTTCACTTGCTATTCCACTGTTAGATGTATCGTTTGGAAATTCATTATTAGTCATACTAGGAGGACTTTGTGGTTCCTCGTTTTGAAAGACCTTGAGGTTCACCATTTTTGAGGTGCAGGTGTAGGGCAAGGAGATTCTTGGTCCGTAGCACTAGCAGGATGTGAGGAAGCAGGTGATTCTCGTTGGGTACTGTGATACTCTTTGCTCGTTGAAGAGGGAGCCCATGTTAGCCAAACCAGTGGGTCAGTATGCTTCTTCTCCCCCTGGCCACTGTATTGGCAGGTATAGAAAAATTCGGTCTCAAGAAAATCACAGTCAAGGAGTAGTATATATACGTCTACGTGTTGGGCTAGCACCTATATCCCTTTTGATCTATTCCATAGCCTACAAAGATGCATTTTTTCTGCGATGGGCCAAGTTTACCTCAATCATGTTTAGGGATATGCGGGTAGACAGTACAACCAAAGACTCGTGTTGTAAAGTGAGAGGTGGAGGAATTTTGGTAAAATCAGAAAGGACTTGAATGGGGGTTTTAAGGTTAAGAGCTTTGGTAGGAAGGCGATTAATTAAATATGTGGCAGTGGCAGCAGCTTCCGGCCAAAAAGATGTAGGGACTTGAGACACGAGATGAAGAAGGCCCAAGTGATTTCTAAAAGAATACGGTTTTTTTGTTCAAACGGTACCATTTTGTTCAGAGTTTAGGGGCAACGTTTTTTTGATGAATTATTCCTTTGTTTTGACAAAACTGTTTCATAGATTCATTTACGTAATCCCCGCCATTGTCCGATCTAAGAATTTGAATATTAGTTTTAAATTGAGTTTGTATCATAGTGTAAAAAAATAGTAAATTTTTTCAAAGACCTTAGATTTATGTTTCAAAAAATAGATCCATGTCATACGAGTGCAATCATCAATAAATAAAAACAAAGAAACGAAAGTTTTGTCCCCCATTAACTTTTGCGGGACACCCACACATCAAATGTATTAAAGAAAATGGAGTCTCAACCCTAGTATTATTTAAACGATATGTATGTTTGTGACTTTTAGCTAAGACACATGTCTCAAAATTTAGATTTTTATTTGGAAAAAAAAGTTTTGGAAATAAAATATGTAAATAGCTACTAGATGGATGCCCTAATCTTCTATGTCAAAGCCAGGCTTCTCTATTTGTAGTCCCATGAGCAAGCATCACATTTCCCCGTTGAGTCCTTCATCCACATGGTTAAATCCTGATCGTTAGTGCCACGCCCAATGATCATTCCCGTCCTGATATCCTGAAGAATACAAAAGGTTGGATGCATCAAGACGGTGCAATTTAACTCTTTTGTAATGTGGCTAATTGATAGCATTTGTATTGACAACGATGGAACATATAGCCAATTTTTTAGTTTTAAAGTTGGAGATATTTCAATAGTTCATCCTCCTTTAACAGGAACATTCCCCCCATTGGCAGTTTTGATATTGTTTGATTCTAGGTTTAGTTTCAGAAATAATATCTGATAAATCATAGGTCATGGTGTCAGTCCGCACCACAGTCAAAAAATCCATGATTCATCTGTGTTAGTACAATTTTGAGCTATATTAGCCTGACGTGTACTTAATTTTTTTATCTTTTAAAAAAACTCTATTTTTATTTCTTCCTTTAAAAAAAGAAACGTTTTTTAATTTTATTAAAAAACCATCTTATAAATTGGGGGGTTTATTCTCAATCTTTTATACCATCCCCTCCTCCCATTTTTCTTTATAATGTGATCTAACAATAACAAAAGGTTTTTTTTAAAAAAAATTGTGGTGTGGACATGAGCTCGTGAGGTGCTCTGTATAACTAATTGGAATTTGTGGCTTTCCTTGTTTTGTGGATTCGCCATTTGTTCTCAACAGAGCTCATCTCTCCTACCTTATCAACATTGTTCTTTAACATTATATTCATATCTTTCTCCTTCATTTATAAGATTTAACATATTTGGGGAAAAAATTTAGGGTTACACAATGGATTTGAGGTTAGTCCCTCAATCCAGTTACCTCCATCCATAGCATCTTCTTCCTCTGAGTAAGCAATCCCACCAAAGGCATGCTCCTTCTGGCTGCCGCCGCTGGTGTTTGCGGCATGATTGTTGCCCACGGCGGTGGAGGCTTTGCCCTTTTCTGGTCCAGCAACTTTGGTGCCCTTATTTATATGCCATCAGACCACCACTTCGGGGTAACCGACGAGCCTGAAGCACTGTTCCCTTAGTGTGTCTTGTCATACCGCAATGGTCACACCTCAGGTGAGTTTTATATCCTCTTTTACTGACGAACCGTTCTTCCCGTCGAACCGTCGACCCTTTGTTACAAGTCCTAACCCTTCTTTTTCGGTAACAACTAACCGCTCCTACACCTTGTGTGTCATTGAGAGTTGCTCCCAGAATATTCTGGTGAGCAGCCTCTTTTCGGACAGCGGCATAAGCCGCCTCCGCTGTTGGGAGAGGTTCCAGTCGAAGCAGTTCCCTTTTTATAGAATCAAATTTTCGATCTAAAGCGTTTAAAAATTGAAAAAGTTTTTGCTCAGACCTGATTTTTGAATAGGTTTGATGTCTTCGGAACACTTCATGGGGTTTGGATCTATCCTGTCAATTTCTCCCCCATATACCCTGTAGGGTTATCCATAATTCTTCAAGGAAGTATTGTTTTGTTTGATGTCATTGGCTTTAACATGAAGGTTGAATGCCTGTAACTTGTCTCTACCGCTGCGCTGTATGTGACCGCCAGGCTTCTCATAACGATTTCGCTGTGGGAAACTCGGTAAGGTTGCTAGCAAGTGTCGGTTCGATATTTTTGTATAAGCCACTAAAAAACGACTAAGTCGTCTTGTTCCCACTGTTCAAAAGTTTCATCAGTTATGTCAGGAGGGTTTGAGTTTAAATGTTTTCAATAAGGTTTTTGATTTTCCGCCTATGGCAACCCGGATCATTCGGGTCCATAACGCGTAATTCTGGCTGTTTAGTTTGAGATATTATGTGTAGGCTGTCAGAAAGTTTTGGGTTGTTGGATTGGAAATTAATCTCGGTTTTGAGCAGGTTGGCGAGCTGTAGGGTGAGATCGTTACTCGAGTTATCGTCTCCGGACATGGTGACTCATTTAAAATGATGAAAAGATGGGTAAGTGATGAGCAGGTCAGGAAATTAGACTCTGCTCTGATACCATGATGAAAATAAGAGGGAGAATTCTTATTGATTGTTATGTAAAAGATGGACAAGATACATATCATTTATAAGTATTACAATTGTCCTAAATAAGGTAAATAGCCATAAAACGCTATATAATTGAGATTGATATCTGTCAAGTATTGATGAAATCTTCTAACTCGGGGAATGATGATAATTTTCTGATCCCCCTTGATTTACTTTATAACGAATTTATGCTTCAATTACAACCCATAACACAACAACCCTAAGTGAAGGTGTTGGTTGTGGGTTTGGCGAAAACCCTAACTTGGGTTTTCCCTCATTGTGAGATCGTTCCCCCTCTTTTCTTTGGTTGTTGTGTCTAGAGGCAGCTGACCGGGGTAGGTGGACCGGTATTGAGCCGACATCTTGGTGTCTTGTTGGTCTGTTTGTTGATTGTGTGTGTTTTGTTCTTGTTTTCTTCTTGTCTATATAAGTATTATATATTTAGATAATTAGGGGCTCCTGTGTTAAGATCTTGGGTGGACACCAATGAGAGATGAATCCACTATCTGACCCCTGACACAGCTTCGCCCTGTTAGGATTATATTGATCTTTTGTTTTGTTGGTGTTAGTTGTTTGCTAACTATTTGGGTTCTTTGTGTGTTAATTGATTGTTTGGTTTCATTATGGTTGATGGTGTTGGTTGCTCCTCCAGCAGGAGGCCTAATTCTTCTGGTGGTGATGTTCCTGATGGAACACTTGTTAAGTAAATTGGATATTAGTGATCCTCTGTTTCTGCACCTAGTGATACTTCTAGTCTGTCTATAATTAGTATTAAACTTAAAGGGTCAGAGAACTATTCAGTTGGTCTAAATCTATGAAACTTGCTTTACAAGGAAAAAACATGTTAGGTTTTATTAATGGTACATGTGTTAAATCTGTAGATAATGAGATCTTAGCCAGTCAATGGGGATAGATGTAACTCTGTG